>OY978217.1:21775426-22325426 GCA_963854785.1 Vaccinium vitis-idaea | reverse complement strand
TGAGCTCAACCTATCAATTTTCAGGTACACGGCATGGAGCATGAAGTTGGATGCTTGTGGAGTGATATTTACTTGGAGCTCATACATGCATGAAGTTATTTTCCCATCTTTGTATTATATTTTTGGAAAGATGGTTTTGTAACTTCCACGGCTTATCCTTTTTGACTAATTGGCAATGTAATAACCTTTAAACTTGGTACTTATGCATTCGGGTTATGGTCGCTAGTAGTTAGAACTTGTTTATTCGTAATGGTGAGACTTTATCTTGTCGACTTTGACTATTCAAAGGGAGATTGTGAGACTTTCTAACTTGTTCCACGTGGATTTTATTTACTTTTGGATTATTAAATTTGAGGGCGTGACACACCAGATACTCCTCTCACCCGAACCAAACCAACCAAAACCCACCCTTTCCAGGACCAATTGGTGAAGATTTTGGTGGTTTGGTTCGGGTGAGAGGAGTATTTGGTGGGTTTTGTGGAACCGAGAGAGAGAGAGAGAGAGAGAGAGAGAGAGAGAGAGAGAGAGATAAGGGGATCGGTTTGTGAGAGATAGGAGGTCGGGTTATGGAGGTCTCGGTGGTGTGGGTATTGGTAGTGTCGGGTTGGGGAAGAGAATGGGTTTACCGATTGGGGTGTGAAAGATGAGATGGGTTCTCGGTTATGGTGGTTTAGGGCTTACAAAGGTGGACTACGGTGGGGAGAGAGAGAGAGAGAGAGAGAGAGATGGGAGGTCGGGTCAGCATTCAAATTGGGGAAGAAGAAGGGTGGGTGAAAAGACGAGTTTGACGCTCAAAAAAACCCCAAATTGGGATTTCTGTTAAATTTGCTAACGGAAGTTAACGTCGGAGACTCAATTCGACCAAAATTGAAATTACAGGGTTCGTTGGAGTGCAATTGAAACTAGAGGGACTAAATCGAGACTCGGGTGAAACTACAGGGACCATTTGGATAATTTTCCCTATAAATTAAGTACAACTAAGAGACATTAAATATATTGGTAGTTATTTTCCCAACTACCCTTATATGGTGTATTAACTATGTTACATAAATGTATAATTACCCCTCATATTACCATACTTACCATAACATAAGGCTATGAATACCACACCATCTGATCTTTTTTACCACCATAACAAGTCATATGTTGATGTGAACATACTACGGTTTCTACTAGTACTTACCTTTTGGAACGGAAACAGTTACTACGTATTCAGATATTTTATAAAGTTACAACAAGTTTGAAGTCTTGCTTACTTACCACACATTGTGCCATTTTTTATTTGTTGAGGTCATACTTACCATAATGTATAGAAATTTCTACCATTAGACATGAAGATCATTAAGAACTTTGCCAACTTATTTCATGTTTTGTTGGAACAAAATCCATCTAATTTTAGTTATGATATATGTTTCTGACCAATAAAAAATTATCATGAGTTGAATAAAAAATTATCATTGACTACTTTAATTTGGTGCAAAAAAAAATTAAAAATGTTCTACGGAAGTACATTTTTAAACGTCCACAAAAACACACGTTTCCCAAAGGTATCACTTAAAAAGGAATGAAGGGAGTAATGTTGATGCTAGGAGATTTTCCTACCACGGCATCTGCTAATACTTACTTTTTGGAAAGGATAGTTACTACATATTCAGTTTTTTTTTCCCAACTTACAAGGTGCAACATTTGACTATTACTTCTTAATATAAATATACCACGATTTTTTTCTAGTACTTACCATTCGAAAAGGAAATACTAACTATATGGTAAGACTTTTTTTTCCAACTTCTTAGGTGCAATAAGTTGAATACTTTCACCAATTAATTAGTTTCGCCACAATAAGAAACTTCTTTTTTTTTCATTGTCATTTGTTATACATCAGTTTGTGGTTTTTTTTTTTTTTTGAGCAAAAGATCCCAATTATCTCATTGATGCATTTTTAGTTTGTTTAGGTCACAATTACCACTACATATGTAAAGACTTACTAGGGGTGTACATGATCCGATTTGGACCGATTTTGTAGATATCCAGGGACCGAACCATATCTAACGGTTCCAAAAAATTGAGAACCGTAACCAAACCGTTACACATATGGAATTTCTTGATGTAATTGGAACATTTGTTCATATAAACTAAGTTATTAGAACTTTGTAACTGTGGAACCTTTATCATGTAATTTGACCTGTATTTTGAAGTAGTACCAATAGCGATAGTAACTGTGTCCAAATTTTAGTAAGTGCATCCTATATTAGTGGTAAGTACATCCAGAAGTTAGTAAAAAAAACCTATCTAAAAAATAACAACGATATATGAGCATTGAACAAGAACCAAGTCACATCAACTCTAATAAAACAAAAACAACAATATATTATAAAGGGTAAATGACCAAAACATGGTAGTTGGAGCAAATTATGACAAAAACATGGTCATGGTTTCTGGAATTCCAATTGCATGAGAAGGAAAATTTTAATTCCACATGCATGTTAAATTATATGTGAACTGCCCAAAATACCCTCAGCCTAATATTCCCTTTTCCCTTTCGAAATCAAACGTAATCCTATTCTGCTATTCCCTTCTCTCTCTCTGATCTAGATCTGGAAATCAACGTCCATGGTGGGAACTGTCGAAGGCAATAGGAAGTCGGATGGTGCGACGGAGCTATGGATATCGGCGGCAAGCGTAACACCTGGGAAGGAGTCTCTATAGTGGGAACTGTCGATGCCTGGTAAGGAGTCTCTCTCTCTCTCTCTCTTTGAGCCTCTGCCAACAATTTTCGATGCGGTCTATCGAGTGATTTCAAGAGCCTTCGATGGTCTATCACCAATTGAACCTTTGGGTCATCGTTCTTCGTGGTAACAATCGTCTCCCTGTTCTTCACTTTATCTATCGCCAAGTGATATTTTTGTTAAGGTACATTTATGCTTTTGTGACTTCTACTTTTCAGTATTCTGCATTTGTTCATCGTGTGGAACGAGCTCCCAAGTTTGGTATTCATGAATAGAAACCAAAAGATGAAGTAAAAAAGCTAAATCTATTCTTGTGTTTCAATACCCTTTTCCTTTCCTCCTATAAGTCCCATAAGTATGTATGCCAATTGTGGGTTTTTGTCTGAAGCCCATATATTGCTTCATGAAGGTGGTGATTTGGATGTGGTTGCGTGGAATTGTACAATAATGGGACTTGCTAAAAGTGGAGAAATTGAGTTTGCAAAGAACCTGTTTGATGAAATGCCTAAGTAGTCTTAAGGGGTGAGCGTTAGAGAAATGATCGTTTATCTCGTTTTACAGACAATTGCGGTTATCTCTGTGGAACCACTCGAGTGGTACAATTCGGGTCTACCAATAAGGTCTGTGCTTTCTTTCGCACCAGCAACATATATTTAGTTTTTCATGCAAATCTTAGTTTTTTCATGAAGCTCCTTTTGCAAGAATATAGTTCATGGAAGTGACAGCCCTAAGAACGGCATGCGTGAAATAGGTAAATCAATCTCTTTGTTACTGATTAGAATGCTAATTGAAATCTTTTGCTTCTGGAATGGTCTTTTAGTTCTCTCTTGTGCTAAAATGGAATGGTTTTTTGTGCTAAAATGGATCTTGTCTACGTCCATATAGCATGGACATGAAGTAAGTATTAAACCAACTTAGTTCTCCTAATCTTCATGACGTGAAGTATTTAAAGAAATTTGTAAGGAAAAGTTATGGGCAGAGAACTAATGTTTAGGCATGTTTCCAGTCAGGAGGCAGCCATTGGCCAATCTCTTGATCCATGGTCAATTACACTTCATTAACCGTTTCTACTATTTTATTAAATGAGCACTCCATGTATTTATTGTATTCAACTGTTTTGTAAGCTGAACCATCCAGGCTTATAGCATGTATTTTGGTTGATGTTTATTTAATTTCAGGGAATTGGATGCAAAAGAGGCAGCTCATAGATCATGAAAAAGCTGGTGACGCGGCCAACTTGGCTTCGGGGAATATGGGTGATTCAAAGATCTATGCTATTGAGAAGGTAGATCGAGCCAAAGACATGACTAGTGATGCTAAGGAGACGATGGAAAACACAATGTCACAGGGGGGAGGCAAAAGTTCCAACGTGTACTCCTTTGTTTCTAAAAAGGCAGACCAAACAAATACTATGGCTTCAAATATGGCCAGAGATGCCAAGGAGACAACGGCTGGACCAATGTCAAGTGGGAAAGAGAGAGCCTCTGATGTCTACAACTATGGTTTTGACAGTGCAGATCGAGCAACAAAAAGGACTTTAGAGAGAGCCAGTGATGCCAAAGATTCAATGAGCGAAACAATTTCCCATGGAAAGTTGCTTAGTTATTAGACTAGACTAGACAAGGCTACCAATGAACCCAGTTCTATATGATTTTCATTTGTAATTTTGGGCTTATGACTTTTTGTTAATTGGTGGGGAAAACCATTGTAATTACCTAGTTATCAAGATTTCCTTTTGGGATCAATGGATGAACAACTCGTTTGCGCTTTAATCTACTCCTATTTGAAAATGTTCTTATCAAATTAGATGAATGGTGATTATTGTTGTTGTTGATTGTCTGATGAGACGCTGAGACGTCGGGCTACGCAAGAAATCGGGGATATGCTGTCAAAATTTTTCCAAAGACAACCTACTTTTTAAGATCATAGGATACAAACACAATAAGGCCATATATAAAAGCAAGTGAGCCATGCCAAATTTTTTCCAGGACTATACCAATGAAAGCAATGGATAATGGTTACAATTCGATTTTCAGAGAGATTTTGCATGTTGCACTCTATGTTCGATATACTTGCACCATTACTCCAAAAACATGCACTCTTTTTCAAAACATAGTGGTATTCCAAGTAGCACTCTTGTCACACCCAAAATCTCTCTAAAAAAGTTTGATTTGACCATACCCTACAAGGCAGGTCGGCTCAACATGGATGCAAATATTTTGAGACAGAGTGCATGTTTTTGGAGTAATGGTGCAAGTATATCAAATATAGAGTGCAACACGCAAAATCTCTCTAAAAAAGTTTGATTTGACCATATCCTATAAGACAGGTTGGCCTAACATGGATGCAAATATTTTGAGACAGAGTGCATGTTTTTTGAGTAATGGTGCAAGTATATCGAATATAGAGTGCAACACGCAAAATCTCTCTAAAAAAGTTTGATTTGACCATATCTTATTAGGCAGGTTGGCCTAACATGGATGCAAATATTTTGAGATAGAGTGCATGTTTTTTGAGTAATGGTGCAAGTACATCAAATATAGAGTGCAACAAGCAAAAGTTACGTACTCCAAAGAATTACAGTACAGTACTCCAGTGTTATAGATTTAGTATTAGTTATCCACAAAAGTTACGATAATGAAATTAATTGAAGAAAACTTGTGCTTGCTTTCCCTTTATCGTTTACTAATTTCATTTTTGCTTCTTTCCAGTTAGTTTAGTGATATATATGATGAGGAGCATTTCAGGACTGTGTGCAAGTGGTACATGAGCTACCTCTAGAGTTGATGGAATTATACGGTTTCAACATCAGCAATACACCAAATTTTCCAGTACAAGCTTGGGCTATAGCAAACCCAGGCAACCTTGATCCCCACCACCACTGCTACAGCAAACCCAGGTGACCTCGATCTCCACCACCACAACCGCCGCCCTCATTTGGAGCAGTGGGAGCAGGATACCTTCTACTAATTTGGGAGAGAGTGCCATTTTTTTGACTAATGGTGCAAGTATATTGAATATAGAGTGCAATGTTCTGGAGTAATGGTGCAATTATTTGGAATATAGAATGCAATATGTAAAATCTCTGGAAAAAAAAAAGGTTTGATTTGACCATAATATGTCAAAGAAAGTTTGCCTAACATGGATGCAAACATTTTGAGAGAGAGTGCCATTTTTTCGACTAATGGTGCAAGTATATCGAAGATAGAGTGCAATATGCAAAATCTCTCTCAAAAAGTTTAATTTAACTTGAAGAGTGCCAAGTTAATTCACTCAAGGTGCAACATTGTTTCATAGAAAGAGCAATGGTTATTTTTCCTAACATAAAAAGTTGTGTTGCAATATATAAAATCTCTGGATTAGGTGCAATGATTCATATTATACTGTGCAATGATTCTTGCTATTAGGTGCATTTTTTTTTTATTGACGGTGCAACTGTTAAATTAGCATGAGTGCTAGGGTGCAACATTGTTTCATTTGACGGATACATGAACACCCATTTGGCATATGATCTGGATATGGAGACTCGGTTGAGAGACGTTCCTGCCTTGCCAGAGTTGAGGAGAGATATTGATGTGGTCATAACTAGTGGTGCACTTGAAGTGGTGACAGTGCCTTCTGTTCATCCCACGGTCACTTTTGCCACAACAGAGGTAATCTTGATTGCATTGCTTGCGTCATTTCCCATATATTTTGGAACTTATTGCTCGTTGATGTGCACTTGCTTTTCAGATTCCCGCTGAATGGGCAGCGTCGGCGTACCAGTTGGTTCAGGACTTGCAGGCTATGGTCCGTCAGTTTGTGATGGGCGTGGTTCCAGAGGTGCGCCCGCGAACTGAGCCAGGAGTTGTACTTGGTCGTAGGCAAAGAGCTTCTAGAGGCAGGTCACCTGGTCGTGGTACTGGAGAGGCTAGCCGAGGCACAGGCCGTGGTGCTTGAGAGAGTAGCAGAGGTGAGGACACAGGTCGTGGCACTCGGAGGAGTAGAGAGAGCAGCCGCGGAGTGGGTACCAGCCGGGAGAGAGGAGCCAGTCGTAGAGTTGCCCCTAGTAGTGGAGCTGCTGAGGTACATTCGTCATATTTGCTTCTCCTTTCCTTTCATCATTCATGTTCTGCAGTATACTTGACAGATGTTGTCGCTTGTGCAGGGCACATCCCGTTCTCAGCGTGTTAGGCGTTCAGCGCCTCGAGTTACCCCAGTGGTTCCGGCTTCAGGCAAAGTCTTGCGTTCTTCTGCAGCTCAGGAGCATCAGAGAGAGAGAGAGAGAGAGAGAGTGCACAGAGAGAGGAGTCTCCAGAGAGCAGTAGTACTGAGAGAGAGAGAGAGCTATCCCAGCACGCCAGAGGAGTATAGGCATTTAGGACACGTGCCGAAGAGACCTCATACCTGAAATAGAGTTGTTAGTAGTAGTAGTAGTATGGGGCCTGCGTGCCTCGTTTTGACTTGGGCGCCTATTTGCCCTCTTTTTCAGTTTCCTGATGGAGATGGCCTGCGAGCCATGGTAGTAGACTATGCATTGGGCCTGTTTGCCCCCGGATATTATTATGCTTATGATGTGGATGCTTTAGTTTTATAAAAACTTTGCACGTAGTTTCTTTTATTCACACTAGCAATGAATTTGAAAAGAAAACAGAACTTGCACATGAATGCTAAGTTAAAACAACTGAAAATGAGAACATGGATTTTGACTGGAAGTGGGAAACTGACACGGATTTATGATTATATTTCTCATGCCCCAATGAATGAAATGAATTCATTAATGAAAGGATATGGAACCAAATTTGTTATGCACACGTGCCAGTGTTGCCGTTCTTCGAATTTTTGACAAATGAATGGGATTGTTTCCTGGTGAAACACAAATGTACAATGACGTGCATGAATCCATTAAATAGTCATATTTCAAAGTATAGCTTGCCGATGCCTCCCATGTTGACATATCTCGGTTTCCGAGGTATCCGACCATCAAAATTTGGTTGGGAACGACAACCAATCCTTCTATCAAGTCATTTGCACATATTACGGCTTGCGTGCATAGGCCATGTTCCGAAAAGAAGCATGGAATGAGTTTTGGTCGGCCAAAACACACATTTTTCAAAATTGCCACCACTGTGCCGTATGGTACTCAAATTGTGCCGTGTGGCACACTTACTGTACCGTGTGGCACATTTCCAATGGTATCAAAATTTTTGCAACTCCTTGTCGTTTCTTGACCTTTCCCCTTGATCTTTTGTCACTTGTTTGCACCTCCTTAGGCCTTGAGGAGCCATTGTAAGGCCTTCCTTGGAAGTCTTCACGAATTCAGCACGGCTCTTCACGATCTTCAAGTGGCACGTTGTTCGAGATGGTGGTTCTTTGCATGGCATCCGTGAATGCCTCTTGTTCTGCAACTTCTTTGTATCCCCAAAGCAAAGACTTGTTTCTCCCTTGGACTTCTTATGATGATGGTGGGTTATTGGTTGAGTTTTGAGGGTGCCCCTACGGGTAGGTTGCTCACTCAGCTCTCCTTTTCTGGTTTTTCTCACGTTCTCGTTTTACCTCAACGCTCGGCTTAAGGCTGTCTAAAGCTCCTTACTTGTTTTCTCTCTTTCCCACAAGGTTTGATCTTGCTGGACCAATTGCCTTCTATCAGCTTGATGCTCGAGAATCCCGATTTTCAATTTTGCCATCTTCAGAGCTTGTCACAACATATGGAGAGAGGGTGTGGCCATTCCAGAAGATCCATACCCCAGCGTTTTGCTTCCGGCACGTTGCGAGAGAAAATTGACAAGAGATACAAGAACAGATGGGGGACAAAGAGGGACTTTAAACTCAATCTTACTGTGCTCGAAATAAGTTGTGGACCCATGACATGACTCATATGGATCAGTGCTTGGTTGTTTGAAAGTTTCATGCTCAGCCATGTAATTGAAAAAGTTCTTTCAAATAAAACTCAAATTTTGAGAACTTTCCACTTTTGATTCTTAACGGTTCTGTCTGTGAGATCTGAGATGCGCATAACGACTTGGGATCAAAAGATTGTGACCGAACCTCAGGGTGAGGCTGCCTACGTATCCCCGTTAAAGGAATCAGGTCATGACGTAGTTCAAGACTACAAATGTTTGGAGTTAGGGTTCACTCGAGTATTTTCACTCTCCTTATGTGCTCTGAATTTTGCCTAGTACCGCCCTTTTAGGTTTTCGGTCTAGCGAGCTTTGATTTATTTAGCCTTATCTTTTGCCTAGGCCGCCCTTTCGGGTTTTCAACCTAGCAGGCTTTGCTCTAATTTTTGCCTGGAACTGCCCGCCCTTGCGGTTTTCAGTCCAGCGAGCTTCTCTCAGGGGTAACATCTCTTGAGTTGATCCATGATTGACCAAGGTAAAAAATTTGTTGCTGTCAAGATCGATGAGCTGTGTTGCGTTTCCGGATAGGATCTTTTTGATAATACACAGTCCAGCCCATTTTGGTCGGAACTTCCTACACGGATCATAAATTGGAGCTCGAATCTCCTTCAAAACCATGTCTTCTTCTTGCAAATTCCTGGATTTCGCTTTCTTGTTAAAAGCACGGGCTATTCGGCGCTAATGATACAAAGCCTCAAGCCGCCTTTCATCAGACAACATGAGTTTTTCAAATCCCGCGTTTTGCCATTCTGCTTCACTGATTCCTGATTCTGCCACGGCCTTCAAAAGATGGAACTTCTAGCCTGATAGGAAGAACAACCTCCATGCCGTAAATCAAAGAATAGGGTGTTGCCCCTGTCAGAGTAGGGCTGGAAGTCTGGCATTCTCACAACGTCAATGGCAGTTGCTCGTGCCAATTTCATGCTGATCCAGTGGTCTTCTCCGGTGTAGACTTGATGGTTTGGTAAATTTCTCCAGAGCTTCTGCTGTTCTCCTTTTTGAAATGAAACCTCGTTGTTTGACACAAAAGCCTGAGGGACCTCATATCCGTAGACGATGTTCTGCTTGGTGAGCATCTCAGACCATCGCGAGGGTCGTGTATGAAACAGCTTCAACCCATTTGGTGAAGTAACTGATTGCGAGCATTTGATGTGACCGGTGTGATTCTGTTAATGATGTCAATGCCTCAGGCAGAAAAGGGTCGAGGTGCCAGCCATTTTTTTTTTACTGGCACCATTTTTTGTGACCCATTGAGAATACTCAGTTACCAACGAGAATCTTGCGTCTATTTGCCGTTGAACTTTCTTGATTTCCATTATCCAGTCAGGCCTCATCTTCCTCAACTGGGATTCGATACTCCATGATTTCAGGATCATTTCTTGGCATGTCCGCGTGAGATCATTCAAAAACATCTTGAAAATTTTCTGAGTGAGCATTTAAATTCCTCTGGAGACAACTTGGAACTGATTTGAACCATTCGTGGATCATTCTCATCCTTCAAGTTTATTGAAATTACTTTTTTCTTTTATAGGCTGAGCATGCCTTTCATTGCCAAGGTCAACACAAATTATTTCGAACACAGCAAGATAAGCAAAGTTGATTTCATTCATTGCAAAAGAGGTGGCCCCTAGGGCATGATACATGAGAGTGGACTCAAACTCAGAAAAGAAATGATGACGCGGAAGACCAACAGATACATACTCGAACTTAGAAGTGGACTAAGACTCTGTTGCTAAACTCAGACTCAGTGCTGGACTCCGACTCAAACTCAAATTCAGTGCCAGTGTAGACAACTTTTAGGTACAAAAGTGCAGTTTTTTATAAATTCGAATGGCATCCACAATGAGGTAACATCTCCAGGGGCTTCCTGGCCTAGCATCATCAGCTTCATGTCTCTCACAGGCTCCAAATCAATTAATATTGCAGCAGGCCCAACTCTGACCATACCTATTGGACTTTGATCCCCAAACAACAATATCAGATTCCCTGAGTCAAAAATCTCGAGAGTGAGAACTGCCTCCAGTGGTATCAAAAGAGAATCCTCTGAGAGTGACATCATCCATGACCCACTTCTTGTTTTCAGTGACATCCGCCCATCTAGGCTTCTGTGCTTTGGTACTTTCAAGGAAGCAAATTCTGAGATCCTCTAGCATCAGGACAATTGGCTCTGGCTCGGTGGCTGGTATGATGTATAGGCTTGTGTCAAATTTGGAGGAGCTTGGGTTATTTGAAGTGGGGCTGAGGGAGATTTGGTTGATTTGGACATTGGGCTTGTGTTCAGGCATGGGACTGGAAGCAGTATTTGGCTTTTTGAGAGAGAGTGGAAAGGTTCCATCTTCGATGAGATCTTGAATTTTGTGCTTGAGACGGATGCAATTGTTGGTGTGATGGCCTGGCATTTGGTGGTAGGAGCAGAAGGCGTTTGGGTTATGATTTGATGGAAGTACTTTGGATGGCTTTTGCGGTTCAAGTGGTTTAAGCAGGTTATTCTCGAGAAGGCTTTTGTAGACAGGAACCAGGGAGGTGGAGAATTGGTGGAAGTATCTTTTAGGGCGGTTGGTTCGGGTTGTGTTCTTGGAATTGTTGTTAGTGGAGTTGGGGGTGGTTTTTGCAAGGTTGTCCTTTTTGATGTCCTGCTGGTGCATTTCCAGATCTTCGATACCAGAGATATTTTCAAAACCAACAGGATGAAATTCTTTCAATTATGAAATTCTTGCCAAAGCTGCGGCCATTTCCAGGCTCTTTCTGGGTCGTTGGGGGTCCTTTTGGACTGGTGGAAGATGGTTACTGATGTCTTGTACCACCATTGTGAGCTGGGTAATTCGTTTATCCATGTCTTTCAGGGTCTTTTTGAGCTCCTTGATCTCAGCCTGAACTTCCATGTCTGTTGCTTCGTGAGATGTTGACATAACTGAAGGACCTGTTGAACCTGACTGTATTGCTTTTGACTCAGTTTGAACCAATCGCTGTTTGGGAGTTCTAGTCCAACTAGGTACAATACTCTTCTCACCCTCCTCAATGATTAAAAAACTCCTTATGATGGAAACAGAATGAATTAGTGATCAATGCAAAAATACTATGTGCATGCTTTTTGAAAAAGAGTTTTACATAAAAAAAAGAGGAATGATGCATGATGCAGTATCTATGCCATAGCCTTAGGAAGGATTGCCCCAATTTTCAATGCTTGGTTGGATATATTTGAAAGATTTTTGTAAAACAAGAGCCGAACCTTTTTAGGGGTGGCCTACGTATCCCCATTTCGGAGGAATCAGGCCGTGACGTAGTTCGGGACTACAACTAGCTCAACATAACTGAAGCATGAAAATGAAACTCTTGTTTATTGGGAGGAAGAGAGCTAGTTGCAGCATTTATTTTGAAAAAAAAGGGGTTTTGTATATCCGACAGAGCATTTGATTATTGGAATAATCCTTCTTATTACTATGGATGAGAGGTGATAACCTAAGATGAAAACTACCATGAACATGCATGCAAACAGGCAAACAACAAGCAGTTAACAGGATATATCACATAATCCTAACCTGTGGGTTCCTGTCCTAGGTTGGAAAGTTCTAGGTTATCTATATGCAAAGGCCGGTTTTGGTTTAGGGGGTTCCCCAGACCGGTGGTTTGATTTTGAAAATAGAGTCGCCACCAGGGTTTTTGGAAAATGGTTTAGGACCCGAGAAACCCGTTTTGAGAAATGATTTATAAAACAATTTGAAAACCAAAGATTTGTTTTGGATTCGGGAGCCAGGTTACGAACGGGGAAGGGTTTTAATGCACCCCGTTTGCCCGATTAAAAATCGGTCTTTACTAAACATTTGTGGGATTTTTAGAAAATATTTTAATGCCGAACTTTATTCAAATAACCAATTTATCAAGCAAAACAGACGATAATAATGAAAACAGATAATAATGCAAGTTATAACAATAAGCAAACAACCAATCAAAGGTTCAAACTGTTCGTGCAAGACTCTGGTTAAAACTTTGGATTTTGCAAGACAAGTGTGCCGTGCGGCACACTAGGTGTACCGTGCGGTACAGAAAGTGTGCCGTGCGGCACTGTTCATCAGTCCAACGGTCAAATTTTTAAAAGAGTGCCGTACAACACTCCAAGTGTACCGTGCAGCACAGGAGGAGTG
The DNA here is from genome assembly GCA_963854785.1 of Vaccinium vitis-idaea. NCBI lineage: Eukaryota > Viridiplantae > Streptophyta > Magnoliopsida > Ericales > Ericaceae > Vaccinium > Vaccinium vitis-idaea. The sequence goes on along the minus strand of OY978217.1, from coordinate 22,312,679 downwards.
CCGTGCGGCACTGTTTCCTTCACAAACAGTTCAAACTTTGATTTTTCGACATGATTGAATAAAAACACATACAAGGCATGAAATATAGTTAAAAGTAGACTATTTTGAATGAGAAAACAGTGTGTTTAAATGGGAAATGTTCCTCCTCACTAAATCACCCCGTACGAGGCGACGTTTTCACCGTACGACGCAACCGGGAGGTATGAAATCGAACTGATCTTGATGTAACATGGGCATACCAAGTGTGGAGATGATATAGGAGATCATTCCACACTTGGTATCCCTCCCCTCAGGGTACCAAAGCTAAGGAATTTGGTGAAACGGAATCGTACCTCGGTTTGCAAACTCTCGGATTGAAACGCCTTCTTGGCCCTTTGATCACGGCTCGGACCTCCTCTTGACTCCAATTCTTCTCTGGTATAGCAGCAAGGATACTTGGTTCTTTGATTTAGCAAAAATGGATGTTGGCTAAGGCATGGTTTTGGATCAAGAACAGCGTATTTGGTTTTCCAATGGGATTTGCTTGAGTAAGGCTTCGAGGATTGTTTTCTGGGGTGGAGGATGAGAGTAATAGGTGGATTAGAAGATAAGTATAATTGTAGGCAGAATTTTGGAGGGATTAGGCCATGGTTTTTCTGGGGTTTTTTCATTGGTCTTTCTCTCCCAAACCGATTGGGATTTATAGCCATGGGGAGGACTTGGTCCCCAAGTATTCTTGGTGTTTACTCAAAGTTTGTGGGCTACCAGGAGTAGGTTTTGCTGCTCACACGAAATCATCATAGCAGAGGGGAAGAAACGTCAACAATTCGAGCTGCTGGAAGCTCTGCAAAAGCTGTTTGACAAATGACAGTGCCGTACGGCACACTTCCACCGCCAAAGTTCAAAAAGCTGTTGTACGTGACTTGGGTTGTGCCGTGCGTGAGAGATGAGTACCGTACGGTACTGTTGACTGAGTTGACTTGAAGAGTTTCAATCCGAGAGGCCTTCCGGGCTTTTCTTTTCATCATCGGGGATAAAAATGTGTACGAGAGACTTATTTTGGGGTGTCTACAGGTGGGTTCTTCTCCTTCCATGGATCTATTTGAAGGTTTATATTCAATTGAAGAAGAAACAATAGAAATGTAATCAAATTTGTTGGTAGACAATATAATGGTGGAAAGCCAAGTTGCTGTGATGAACAATGTTCCTTTGGTGGAGCCAAAATGTCATGAAGAGGTAAGCATTCCGATTCGAACACGAAGAACAATTTTGGAAAACTGCGTTTTTTTTTCCGACGTTCATAACCCGAAATATGTTAACATTTTCAACATATCGATGTTGAAACGTTTTACTTAACCTACATTATGCCAGACAAAGTTCAGTAATAAATTGTCGACTTAATTCACTTTATTCAACATCATAATATCGAATTCTACATATTATATCAACATTTTCATTTTGAAAAAGATACAAGGAAAATTCGACAGATTACAAGTTTCGACAAGACAATGTTGAAATTATTTTCGTATTTCGACATTTAGATTCCGAAAGTTGTACTTGTAAATTTTCGCAACGTGGTAGTACAATACCTTTCGACAAGATAATGTTGAAATTATTATCTTATTTCGACATTTGGATGCCGATGTTTGTACTTGCAAAATTTCCTTTTCTGGTAGTACAATACCTTTCGACAAGATAATGTTGATAATAATCATATTTTTTGTCATGTTGATGTTGAAAATGGTACAATTTTTTGACATATTTATACCGAAATAAATACAGAGTTTCACAGTTTTGCTACTTGTAGGGTTATGCGTCAATGCATGGGAGCGACACAGGCCTACAAGCCTTATATGATTATACTGAAAGTTTTACAACAGACTCGGTGAGTGCTTTGAAAAGGTCAATCTGCTTTTCCAATTATGGATTTTTAAGTTGTATTGAATTCTGTTCTTGACTCATGTTTTGTAGGTGTTTTCGACCGAAGAAGAGATGAGAGAGTGGATAATATCGACCGGTAAAGAAAATGGATTGGTCATTATCATAAAGGCGTCCGAGTTACAACCAATAAACCAAAAACCTAAGATTAGATTTGGTTGTTAACGGGGTGGCAAGTACAGAAAGTTTGTGAACAAGAATAAGTCAATTGGCAAAGGAGTAAACGAAAAGGGGATGAAGAACATACCACGCGCCACCGGGTCTAAGAAATGTGAATGCCCGTTTGAGTTAAGGAGTGTGAAGGAGTTAGATGGTTGGACCGTGAAAGTCGTCAATGGCAAACACAACCATCCTCTTGCGGATCAGCTTGAGGGGCATCCTTATCCTGGGAGGTTGTCTTCCGAGCAAACAACTATGCTGGTTGATATGTGCATTTCTTCTTTGTCGAAACCTAGAGAAATACTAAGTGTAATGAAGGGCAAGGATGAATTCAACGTCACCACAATTAAATCCATATATAATGCACGCCACAAGCACCGGGTAAAGGAGCGAGCGGGAAGATCGCAAATGCAATACCTATTGGCTAAGTTACAAGATTGCTAATACATTCATTTTCACCGGACCAGTGACGATGGCTGTGTGAGCGACTTGTTTTGGTCGCATCCTATTGTTGGCGACATGGTGCGTGCTTTTCCTAAGGTGTTACTGATGGATTGCACTTACAAGACCAATAGGTATAGGTTTCCTTTGTTTCAAATAGTCGGCGTCACATCGACGAAGATGACGTTCTCCGCGGCCTTTGCATTCATGGATTGGGAGAAGCAAGACAACTACATGTGGGTATTGGAGAAGTTGAAAGGCATGATGGATCCGGACTCACTTCCCGAGGTTGTTGTCACCGACAGGGAGTTGGCTCTCCTGAATGCCATTGCAAGTGTTTCCTAAGGCCACCCATCTCCCATTGCAGAGTACGAGCAGGGGCTTGCTACTCTTAAGCGTGACTTTGCAGTGTATAATAGTTCGGCAATTGAATACATTGAGAACACTTGGTTGGGACCGTTAGGGACAGATTCATAGCAGCTTGGACGGACAACGTAATGCACCTTGGCAACCTAACTAGCAACCGGTAATTGGTTAACACTTCATCACCTTTTTTGCATACTCGCTTCATTTTATTTTCCTACTCTAACTCTATCATTTTATCCATAGGGCCGAGTCTGCACATAAGCTTCTGAAAGGGCATCTTGCATCTTCCCAAGGCAATTTTTGAAAATGCTTGGGCGAAGATGCACGACCTCATTGGCCTCCAAATTACAGGAATAAAGGCTTCGTTTGAGAAGAGTTTGACTTGTTGGCAACACATATTCAGAATTCCAATCTTCAGCCAGCTAAGGGGAGCTGTTTCGTAGAGTGCCATGAAGCATATGATGCCGGAGGTACATAAAGCTAATGAAATGGTCTTGGATGCCACTAGTGAGTGCAACTGTCCTATTCGCCGCACCCATGGTTTACCTTGTGCTCACGAGATTGCTAAATTCAAGAATGACAGTATTCCCCTACCCCTATATTTGATTGACAACCATTGGAAGACACTTTCTTTGGAAAAACCAAAACATGATGATTCAATCGTGCAAGTAATGGAGGCAGACTTCAATAATTTTCTTGCCAAAGTGAAAACCTTTAACGATAAATCGCAACGACATTGGATGAAAACCATCAAGGAGTGTTTGCATCCATCAACCACATCCCTCTCAGAGCCCCAACAAAAGCCCAAGACAAAGGGTCGTCCGATAGGTAGCCTAAATACATCAACGCGTAGGGACCCATCTGAGTTTGAATATGTTGAGGCGGCAATGAAAACCCCACAGGAAAAGGAGAAAACCCCAAAGGTGATTAAGGTCAAAACTCTAGAGGTGGTGAAGGAGAAAACTCCAAAGGTGGTAAAGGAGAACCCACGCAAGAAGCTCAAAGTTGTTGCAAGCCTTTTTTGGTCAAACTACATAGACGACTTCCTGGAGCCAATTAGATGCCACATCAAATCGATTTCGCATGTAATGATGGATGGAAATTGTGGGTACCGAGCAGTGGCATGCTTGATGGGTTTACCCGAGAATGAATGGAGGAAATGACGGAATGCCTTGCTTATGGAGCTTAATGAACATTTAGAGCTTTATGAAAATGTGAGTGGTGAGAAGGGAGGGGCTGAACAATTACGTCACAGATTGACCTATTTTGATGATTTTCCTGCACCTAAGTATACGTGGATGACCATGCCTAACATGGGTCACCTCATAGCTTCTACTTACAATGTCGTGGTTGTCTCCTATCCCAACGTCAATGTCTTACTTTCCTCCCCCTACGATCTCGTCCTCTTGCCAGGCAACGCAAGGTTATTGCTATTGGATTTGTTAATGGAAATCACTTCGTACAGGTATGGATTTGTTATTTGATTTCTACCAATTTATTAAATTTTCAAGCTTGTTTACCCAAAAAAAAAAAAAAAAAATTCACACCGTAACAAATTTAGATTAATTTACATTTGCTTACTATGATAGGTGTATATGAAGGCACGGACGCCTATGCCACCGGTAGCCAACAACTGGTACAAATATCGTCACGACGAGGCCAAGGGTTGGGAGAAGCCTTTTGTATCACAAATTGCAGATTTTATACGGTTAATTGGTTGTGAAGTAGCAACCGTGGAGTCCTGTGATGTAGATTAGTGTACTTTTTCATCTTATTTTGTCACTGCACATTGGAACTTGTTCGATGGTTCATTCCATGTTTGGTTGAAGTATGTCTGTTATTTTGTTCAATTTTCAACAACTACCTCCTCAATTTATCTTACTCTTTCAACATCTGTTTACCGATTTATGTGATGATTTTCAACATTTTACTTTTGAATTCTGTAAATGAAGGATTTTGTATACCGTTTGTTTGTTCTATTTTTGTTAGTTCTATTTTTCAACATTGTAAGTGCGGATCTTTGTTAGTTCTATGTTTTTAGTCACTTTGAACCTCATAAAAGTAGTACTTCATTAAAAACTTCAATCAACATGAAAACATAAATATTACAAACTTAAGAACAATACTTTAAGGGGTTGACGGCCCTTCAAGCATTAAACATGAAATCATAGATTAAACAAACATGGCCAGAAACAAACAGGGTATGGTCAGAAACATGAAATCATGATTAAACAAACCACCACGCTAAACTCCAATGCCACTCAATCCAACACAGATTTCTCAATCACGCATTGAAGGTTGTTAAGTGTGATATTCAAATAAGGTTTCTTTTCGGGTCTCCATACGACAATCTTCTTCGGTATGAGGCAGGTACCGGGGTCAAGTATCCCTGGAAACAAATTTTGTTCGTATGCCTTATAATTTATGTTGGACGAGAAAAAGGTTAACGTATTCGACAACTCACGAGTGGAATCCGTGCAGTAGTTACCCTCATATTGTTCACAGTAGCCAAATCTGTGTATTCAGAATGTTGCAAGTACCCTTGGCGCACAACAGTTAACCAGGTAGAGTTATCGACGAAATCAGTGTCTGCGCTTTCAACCGTAAGGGCTCTATGAATAACTTCCTGTGTGTTCATACCCTCGTCATGACCCTCCCCAGCAGCTCTTCATTCCATGGCCATCTGAACCCGACCAGCAGGGCCTGGAATTATATGTCCAAGGCGGCCTGATGGTCGAGAACTACTTTCTGCAATGCCCTTCCCTTTCCATCTCGGGTCATTTCTATCCATTGCTTTTGCTAAACTTAAATTGGGATACCTTCCATTGTTATTGATAGGGGTGAAAAAAAAAAAACCGGCGGGACCCGAACCGAACCGAAAACCGAAAATTCGGTCCGGTTTTCAGTCGGTCCAAGCTAAAAAAAAACCCGAAAAAACCGACCGAAAAAACCGAAATATATTCTCGGTTCGGTCTCGGTTTAATGTAATTACTGTCGAACCGAACCGAACTGAACGAAGACCGAACCGAAAGACCGAACCGATTATGGACCGAACCGACAAATAACCAAACCGAATTACGTACACCAGTCCTCGCGATTTTTAATCTACACCGTGCAACCCTAAGTTTAACCCTTGATCTACACCGTCCATTCGTCCAACCCTAAAAGTGTAAAAGTAACCCCAATACATCTCTATCTTCATTCTTCTCTTCCGCCCACCATCTCCCACGACTCCCACGATCTATTCTCTAACTTCTCTTCTTCCTCTCATCAGTAACAGCCCACCATCTCTATCTTCTCTCCCATCAGTAATAGCCCATCATCACAGACACTGGCTCGCCAAGGGGGAACACACCATTGCTTACTGAGATTGAATGCTGGCCCTTTCTCTACTCCGTGGGGTTTTATGCATGCAGTATTGCTGCTTCTCCAGTTGGTTTGTTGCTGCCAAAGTCGCTATTCAGTTATCACTGGTCAGTTCTAAAAGCATTAAGTCCATAATTGTTTAGTTGATGATTTCAAGCTTTCGCCCATTTCGGTTAAAACCGATTTCCCTGAAAACCCCGCCCGAACCGAAACACCCCGAACTGAATCGGTCCCTTCGTATAATCGGTCGGGATCGGTTCCAGCAAACCTTACCCCGAACCGAATCGGTCCAGGAAACTTGCACCCCGAACCGACCGAAACCGAATCGATTTCACCCCTAGCTATTGATTTCCCTATATTTATAGTGTTTAATGACTTGTGAAATTTAGGGTTTCGTTACCCATGACTTGATCACGTGTTCTTACTTTATTTGTACAGCCTTATGGCTGAATGTCTGAGAGCGACTTGTCAATTTTCGGAATGATTGTCAATTTTAGGGTATTGTTACCCGTGACTTGATCACGTGTGTTCTTGCTTTGTACAGCCTTATGACTGAATGCTTGACAGAGACTTGTCATCACGTGTTTGCTTTTTAGAAGCTACTGACTTTAATATCTTTACAACCTTTAATATCTTCACTTTTCAGATTACTAGTCACGGGTTGAGTCATTACTCCCGGCCAAATGAATGATAGCCTCTATATTATTTTTAATTGTTTAGTCATTTATGTAAGAAAAACTAACAATAAAATACACATACCGAATCAACCACTATTAAATATAACACATGACTGATAAGTCTAAAATAAGTACCCAACATCCACCAACATAATAACGCTAAATCTAATACATGACTAATATATAAATCCATCAACAAAAAACGAAAACGATAACATGTCTCAGTACCCAACATCCCTGCAAAAAGTGAAACATCATGTAACAAATATATCACCACCGCTAGCCCTGCCCATGACCTCCCTGTCCACGCCCTCGGCCCCGACGCCTAACGTAAGTAGTCAAAGTCTTAGTCGGCCGTAAAATGTCCCGTACCTCCTTCAATGCCGCTCGCAACTCCAAAGGATGTAGTGTGTCATCCCCCAAAGCTTAATCAACCACCTCCAACACATCATCTACCCGCTCTGCGATACTTCCCCGAACTATACCCTCACCACGGCCCACCCTCGGGTGTGAGACCTTCCTAAACCACCCTAGGTAGTCAGAACTGCAAGCCCATGGCATCTCAGGAGTAGTACATATGCGCCTACTATGAGGCACGAAGTGGTAGTCTGGGCTCGACCAATACCCTGCTGTCCACTGGTAATCAACCACATACTTCTTAACACCTCTCGACACACGGGTGGGTGCTATAGGATCTGCTGGTATTTGCTGGACTAGGCCAAACTGCCTCAGCACTCTGTCGGGGAGGTGGGGCTCCACAATATGCATCGCACGGATGGGGCCGGTGTAGAAAGCATTAGAATGAACGACTTGCCTACGCTTTTGGTACGAGTTAAATATGACCTGCAATAAATAAACACATAGTGTTAAATAACATCAACAATATGGACATTAATAAATTGTCAACTTGTCAAGTGCGTTCTTCGCTTCGTTCTTTGACACACCAAGCAAATCCTTTAGCAGAGTCTTAGCATCCTTGGCATCATCCGTGTGCACAGCCAACCCATAAGTAGGGATCCCAAGCAACTGGTCAACATCGTCAAATGTGGGTGCCATCTCTCCGAAGTCAAAGTGGAAGGAATTTGTCTCCAGATGCCACCTTTCAACAAACGCAGAAACTCTATGGGAATTGCATATGTATTGTGTAATCAATGTCAACGGGAGCAATCCTGAATTTTTAATCTTTTCCTTCATCCTTTCGTCCGTTAACTCCCACTTGTTTAGGTAACTAGGATGGTGGTGCAGTCTAAGCGATGATCGTTCTTGTCCTTGCCAAATTGCAGCGGCCACGTGCGTGTCAAAACTGACCAACAAACTCCTATCCTCCGGTCCACCCGGAGGCTGAGTGTCAGCTACATCCTCCTGCTCCTCGACCTCATCCTGAGTCAAAGATTCAACCTCTGTCCCAGACTCCTCAACCTCTGCCTCCGCACAGAACCGACCTCCTTCGTCTCGGCATCGGCCTCGGCGCGGTGGACGAGCCATAACCTATATAAAAATCACAAAATATATGTTAAAGTCATATATATATAATCACATAACATGTCAATCAGTATTATGCACAAGTACAAAATTCAACATTAGGGTGTTGAATAAAAAAACTTCAATCAACATGCTCATGTTGAAATAATCCCCATATATCAACAAACAAATATTGAATACTGCAAACATGTTCTTTGTTTCATTGAACTTCGACATTCTCAGTCTGAAAATAGATTTATTATTCAACATGTAGCTGTCGAAATATGTAGATCTCACAAATTTGTCTCTGGTTCATTTAATGTAGATTTCACGAATTTCGACATTAAGAACCTGGAAAAAAATATATATTTCGACATGCTAATCTCGAAAATAGCAAAATGTGACCACGTCTACTAACTTCGACCTTACAATGTTGAATATAGCCATAAATTTTGACAGGATAATGTCGAACATAGACAATGTCCAATTTTCCCACCAATTTGACAACAACTTGGTTTGGGATTAAGAAGATGAATTAGAAGCATAAATTTCGACATGGGGATGTTGAAAATATATTTAAATTTTGACATCATGATGTTGAACATAGACAATCTCCAATGTTCCCACAAAATTTCACAACTTCGTTCGACATGAATAAGATGAATAGAGGCATAAATTTCGACATGGGTTTGTCGAAAACATAGTTAAATTGCGACATGATGATGTTGAACATAGACAATCCCCAATTTTGCCACAAATTTCACAACAACTTGGTTCGACATTAATAAGGTGAATAAAGGTATAAATTTCGACATCGGGATGTCGAAAATAGCCAATTCGACCTTGGAGTGTAAATCAACATGTGGTTGTCGAAATTTGGAGTGCATTTCAACATTCAAAGTATGAAAACATGAACAAGTGGGTAGAAACCCGAACTCAATTTAACAGACAATGTATATGTCCAAACCCCAATCCAACAACTCACATTGTTCAATTCGATCATCAAATTCTCAAATTAGTTCGCTATATACACATATATACCAAAAATATATATCCATTCAAACTCAGATTCAAAGTGCAAAAAACACCTATATATACACATATATACGAATACGAAAGAGAGGGAGAGAGTAGCGGACGAGGGAGAGAGAGACGAGAGGAGACACTTACCGGACTGTTTCAACGGTGGAGGATCGACGGTGGCGGTGGCGGTGGCGGTGGCAGAAGGTGGAGAGAGAGAGAGAGAGAGAGAGAGAGAGAGAGAGAGAGAGAGAGAGAGAGAGAGAGAGAGAGAGAGACGAGAGAATGGAGAGAGGACCGGTGGAGGTCGGCGGTGGCTAGGCAGAAGGCGGAGAGACACAGAGACGAGAGAACCAGAGAGAGGGACGATCGGTGTCGGGGTATTTTGGGTAGTTTAGGTTCATTTTGCGGGTTGTATGGAGTAATGGTTTGAGTGTTTTTTGGGTGTGGGTTACATGGAGAAAATGGGTTACATGGAGTAAATATAGGAGTAAATATAGGGCTCTTAATAGAATCACCCCAGATTAATCCATCCGAGCTTCTCTCTGGATTCAAAATTTGAGAGAGAGAAATACTACCGTTCTTTTTCTCTCTCCCCCATTTGCCCCTGTGATTTCCACACCCTCACTCACTCTCTCTCTCTCTCTCTCTCTCTCTCACACACACACACAGACATACACGCACACACCAGACCAATGCTCTCTCTCTCTCTCCACAAATGTCACTGCTCCCTCGCCACACCCACCCACTGAAATCATTGGTGAATCAAAGGTGAGGTAATCTAATCCTGTTTTTTTTTTTTTTTTTTTTTCTAATTTCCTTGCATCTAATATGTCTTTTCGAATTTAATTCCGTTTCCCCCCTATTTTTAGTGATTTCTGTGTGCCGATTTTAAGTTTGTTGAATGTAATCCTGTTTTCCCCTGATTTTAGTGCTTTGTGTGCCGATTTTAGTCCTTAATGTGATTCTTTCCAATTCTAGATACATAATGGCTCGCATGCAATCAGTACAAGGAAGTTGAGGCTAAACGTAAGGGTAAGGATTTTTTTGTTTGGCCAATTTCAATTTTCTGGTTTAATCCCTTTAATATTGCTGGTTTGTCTTCAACTTGAAACGTCATCCGGAGTGGGTTTAAAAAACAGATAATCTGTAAAACGAATCAGATTATGGTTTTAAAAAACAGATAGTAGCGATGGTGTTGTTTTTGTGTTGTGTGACACAGCAAATTGTTGATTAAGCAGACGAGGACGTGAATCTATGTATTGTGGAGGAAGGAGGCGACACAGTGGTTTATGAACAATCTTGTTGAGTTACTCGCTAACGCCCCCCTTATCAACACCCACGGAAGGATGAGAACACTGATCCTCTGATTTTAGATTACTGTTTTCGTTTGTTTTCTCTGATTACTAGAAGGGCTTAAACTTTGATTCGTTTCATAATCGGATTCGTTTAAGCCCTTCGTTCGAAAATTACTGTTTAAGCCCTTCATTTCATGTACAAATGAGTTGGTCAACAATAAAGATAAAGATGGTCACTTTTGTCTTTTACATGCTAGGGACCTTTTCTAAATCGTGGCTTTAACACCCTCCTATTATTTTTCATCCATATCTGTTTATTCCTTTTGGTTCATTTTTTGACGCCCCAAATAACAATTTTGTTTTCTTTGTTTATCAGTCACATAAAGAAAAGTATTCAACGTGTGTGAGTCTTAAACTATTTAGGGCTATATTTTTGGGGTTGTATTCGAGTTCTTTTGTTATTATGTACTATTTATTAACGGGCATACATACTGTTAGGAGGTGGGATTACACAACTAGCACCCATGTGCTTTGATAGGTCAACAAGGCAGATAGAAGCTACAAGGAGTTGTGTATCGCTGCAGATTGAATGCTAAGGTCAATTGAATTGTGTGCATTGTTTGAGTGATTTCGTTATGTTTGTATTTAAGTTGCTCTTCAATTGGTGTTCTTTTGCTTCGTTTGTTTTTTAGAGGAATGGTCCCATTCATGGGGATGCTGAATTTGGCATTTGTTTAGAACATATGCATAATTACTCACCACATGGTGGTCTTATTTTGTGATGAAGCTTCATAAGTCATAAATGATTTTTTCTCCTGTAGTTCAAAGAAATGATATATGAGATTGGCTCCAACTCTTTTTACAAGAGAAGCATGAGCTATTTCAAAAAAGTGATATATGAGGTGGGCTTCAACTCTTTTATGAGAGAAACTTGAGCTATTGAGGCAGTATTTGTCATGTGAGCCAACCCTTGCTATTTTTTACTTCATTTGTGAGTCTAAATACTTGATGCTTACAATGTGCATACGGAATAACTAAAGGAATCTTCAGAAAAACATTGGCGTCCCCCAACATGTATGTGTCCATATTCTGTATATGTCTTTTGCTATTCCACTGAGCTAATAATAGTGAAACTAATGACATTTTTGTTTTTTTCAGGTGTGATGTCTTTGACATTGGATGTCCTAAGACCATAGCTTCAAGTTTATTCGCTACCACTTTATGGGTAATGGGGGCTCTTTATCTCTCCCCCTCCCTCCCTCCCTCCCTCTATCTCTCTTCTTCTGTAAGTTCCCTTTATCAAGGGGTAGTATATTTCTTTTGGGAAAAAATGCATCATAATTTTGACTAATTGAAAGAGAACATGACAAGTGCCTATCAAAAAAAAAAAAAAAATAGAGAGAGAAAGAGAGAGAGAGAGGACAAGTAAGTTATTTCTCGAAATTGGCAACTAGCAATTCCTTCATGAGATAAATTGGCAACTAGCAATTCATTCCTTTATGAGACACAAGGCTGCTTTTGGTTTCTGCAAGAGTTTTTGGCTGTGTTTGGTTAGATAGTTTAGTTTAGTTTTGATGATGTCAGCATGTGTAATGAGTGGAGAGAGATAGAGAGAGAAATGAGGGAAATGATGATGTCATCAAAACTAAAACTAAAAACTAAACAGGGAAACGAACAAGGCCTTTATCTTTTCTGTCCTCTCATTTTAATGCAAAAATACAGAAAACTTGCTTTGAGAATTAGCATGCTGCATTTAGTGGTAGAAAGAACCAACTTGAATATTTATTCTTTTCATTGTGTCTCAGTTCAAGTAAACGTAGTTTAAGGTCTCCTTTTTTTTTTTTTTTAATATTAAGTATAGCTATGGGAACCAACTTGAATATTTATTCTTTTCATTGTGTCTCAGTTCAAGTAAACGTAGTTTAAGGTCTCCTTTTTTTTTTTTTTAATATTAAGTATAGCTATGGGAACCAACTTGAATATTTATTCTTTTCATTGTGTCTCAGTTCAAGTAACCGTAGTAAAGGTGCTGAAAAGGGAAGCAATGGGGTGAACAGATTTTGCTCTTCATATTCTACACCCATGTTGATGGGGGCCATCAAGCAGCCCTCCAAGCCAGAGTCTTGGTTGTCTTTCTTGGTTATTTCTTTTGTGTCTCAATTCTCTATTGCTAGAGTTAGTTCTTCCATTTGCATAATAGTTTATTCTTTGCACACTGATGGCGGTGAAATTGAGTATGAGATATAGTAGTTTGTGAGCGTTCTAAACATGCCATTGTAATGCATGTAATTTTTGAAATTTGTTCAATAAAGAAAATGGAGATGACATGTTGATAAGGTGCTGGCCGGAGTGGAAACTTCTTTAATTTCATGGCAAAAGTAGTAGTAGGAGGCCATTCGCAAGAGAAAAAGGCTTTGGGCATATTAGATTCATTGAAAACTAAAGGTTGAAGGTGGATAATAAGAGAGCTATCTAAAGGTTGCATGATATGTGAATTATGTTTGTGGGTCTACATTTGTAATCAAGGGAGATACTGAATAACGTTTCTAGGTGCAATTCTCACTAAATACTTTGAGCAATTCTTTAGTAATGGTCTAGATTGAACTTTTTATTTGCACTACATTACACCACTATGATGTAGCGCTAAATTTATGTTTGCTTTGACACAGTGTTTCAAAAAATGGGAGTTGGAATGAAGCAGTAAAGGAATACTTTGAATATTCTGGCAATGTAGCGCTAAATTTATGTTTGCTTTGACACAGTGTTTCAAAAAATGGGAGTTGGAATGAAGCAGTAAAGGAATACTTTGAATATTCTGGGACGTTCACTCGGAATGAAGATGGATAGTATTTTCTTTTGCCAACAGGTTTGATAATTTTATTCTGCTTTCACTTTTGTTTAATTTGTTAGGCTTAGCTGTCGGACAAGCAAAATTATACTGGTTTGTCAGTGGTTGCTGGTATGAAAAAATGAACTTTGGTTGGAAATACGATTTAATTACATTTCTGTTGTTTTAGTTTTCTTGATTATAGTTATTGTAATTGATTAGAAGTTAAATTCGTTGGTTGGGGTGAAAATGGCGGAGAAGGATAATTCTTTCTATGGTTACTTAAAATAAAATGTGTTGCTGCCCTGCCTTTAGGATAGAAATGAGATTTCTTGATAAAGCTAAGAACAAATTAGACGATAACAAAATGAGATTTCTTGAATTGTTTTTCTTTCATTTTCTTCTCCCCTTTTCTGTATAAAGAGAGGGTTTTTAGTTGTTTGGCCTACACCATATAGATTTGGTGTTCCTAGAAAATTCGGATTTGACAAATAAACACATTTTAATGCTCACTTATGCTTTTGACCATCCATGCTTTTTAGATGAGAAACGCAAGGGTAAACTAATTTTGGTTTTTTTTTTTTCCTTCTTTTTAGATTGGTTTTGGTCTTTTTGGAGATTATAGGAGGTATGATTAGAATCCAATTCGGTGGTATGGACTTATTTTTTATGTTTTTTGAGTAACTTTGAGTGATTTTTTGATCTTATATTAATTTTTTCAGGTGTAAGTGATTTGAAACACTACTAGAGCCTTGATGGAATTGTTTATTCAATTACCATCATCGTTGATGAAAAAAAAAAAAAATTTACCGTCATCGATTTGATGAACTCTCTTTGAACCTTACCTGAAAATAGACTTATCGGAGAAGTTGGCTTCGTTGCCGGGCCAAATCAAATGTAAAGAAGGATAATTCATTTTAATTGTTTGCAAAACGTGTTGCACCCTACGTGCCTTCAGGCACGCGCAATCCCTAGTGCTTGAACAAAAAACAGGTAACTCATGCCTACATTCTCAAGCTACCAAAGGCATTTAAATCTTTAGTGTCCTAGGTACACTGGGGGAAAGTCCTTAGATGGTGTAGTGTCATGCTTAGAAGGTTCGTTAGTTTGATCCTCAACCATGGCCAACGTTCCAAGTGGATTTTTGATGTACTTTGAAAATCGCCCACCTGTGGTATCCGAAGACGCCTATGCGGTTTAACCCACGACCAATGTCGTCAGATGGAAGGAGAAGACCACGACTCCGTGTTCTCCTTCCATCATCAGCTTCACTGTGGAAAAGCTTCCTTTGCCGTTGCGCCACGTGAAGTGGCAGACCCAAGAATGATGGCCTTGGGATGAACTGTAACAATTAACATTGGTAGTATTTTAGCTGGGGACACCTAAATGTAATCTATCTTCATTTTCTTTGAGCAAAATATTGATTTGTTACCCGTATATCGAAATTGTTCCTTTGATTTCAATTTTTGGAAGAGCTCCTCTGTCATAAACGCAGACATCAGTGGGTTTACATGTAATCAATTCCACCCTCTTTCTCTCTATGAAATCACATGTTTTTTTAATCATCTGAAGCGTGTTGTGGTCATTTTTTCTATAGCTTCCTTCCTATTTGATGAAAACTCTAAATGGAAATTCTTATGTGCAGACTGATATTCCTAATTTAGTGGAAATTCTTTCTTGAGATGCTTTATGGTACGAGCAATCCTTTACTTGAAACTGTTATTGGATTGGGGTAATGTGTGGGCTCTGCAGAATCTAATGTTAATTGCCAAAGACAATTTTAGACCACCATTCACATGACAAATTGTTGTAATACAACTTTGTAGTTCTTGTAATGCATTTTATGCCAATTTATTATGCTTTTCGTGTGAAATACAATAATGCCCAACTTTTAGGTTTCTTTTTGTTTGGTTTATGAAGCAAACAACTTGATTCCAATTAATTTGTGGGCTTTTTCTCTCTCTCCACTTGTGCTTCCATGTTTCCGTTATGTGAAGACCATGGGAGCTTTCATGAAGGTTGCAAGAGAGGGATCATTATGTGGTCTATGTTGTGGGGATACTACTGTTTCATTAGCTTTCTAATACTCTTCTGATACGTATTTTTTTTATCTTTCAAATAGATGAAGAAAAGACAATAGTTAAGATCAGTGGGAAAGGAAAAGGGGAATCCATGTGAAGCCCTACGGTTCGTGAATTTTTTTTCTTACGGTTAGATATGGACGTTCAACAAGTAAATCCAACTAGATTCTAGGTGGCTAGGTCTCTATTTTCGTTCTTAGTTACTACATTCATAATGCAACATTCTACCTCTAGCTGCATTTCATCTTCTCAAATTAGCATTGCATTCCTTTTTTTTTTTTTTTGCTTTTGTTCTTCTGAAATTAGCGATTGCAGTGTACGGTGGTCTGGAACATGAATTTTTCTCTTCAATTGGCGATTGATTCATGTTAAATTTCGATTGTCAGAATGGTGAAAATGCTGCTACTTGAAAGCTGAGTTGGGAGACCAAGTGCTGAATACTGTTCATAGGAGCTGAAGTCCACATTTAACAACAAAAAAATGCATTTCTTTCAAATCTCAACCCTTCAAATCTCAACAAGATAGTGATGGTAGGTTCCCCAATTGGAGGAACGAATTCAAGTTATGGTCCTCAACTGAAGTCTTTTCGGTTTTTTTCTTTTCTCTCATGATTCAATACTTTTTTTTTTCTCTCTCTCCTCTCTCCATCTACCATGCATCTCTCTAGATGAATGCAGTGCCGGAGTCTTGGTTTTTCATGAAGAACTTAATGGGATTCAGCTTCAATTTTTTTTTTTCGCACTTCTCTGATTGACAAAGGACAAGGTCAGACCTTTTTACTACGAACATAATTGTAGTTTTTGTTCTACTTCAGAACCTTGGATATATTTATTGTGAGATTTATCATATTTCCTTCCTAAAATTCTTTTTGGAATGTCATTGAAGGATTTGAATACGATTGAGGTATCAATACATGTTAGTTTACACAAAGCAATTGAGTGGCTAAAGTTAGGGTTCTGTTCTCATTATGTAGTACTTATACAAGAGTACAAGAGATAAATTATACTATGAACCTAAACTACTAACTTAATTGCAAGAGTAGACAAATACAATCTATTTACACATTTACACCCACAACTTAACACTCTCCCTCAAGTTGGTGCGAAGATATCAATCAAGCCCAACTTGAACACAATGGGGTAAAACTCTTGCTGCCAAGCCCTTTTGTGAAAATATCAGCTAATTGATTCTCAGATCGCACAAAAGGCATACATATCAACCCCTCGCTCAACTTTTCCTTGATGAAGTGTCTGTCAACCTCTATATGCTTCGTTCTGTCATGTTGAACAGGATTGTGGGCAATGTTTATGGTAGCTTTGTTATCGTAGTAGAGTTTTATAGGACCATTATAAAAAAAACTCAAATCATTTAACAAAGTTTGGAGCCACAAGAGCTCACAAACACCATGAGCCATAGCTCTATACTCTGCTTTTGCGCTTGACCTGGCAACCACTGATTGCTTCTTACTTCACCAAGTAACCAAATTCCCCCCGAGAAAAGTGCAATAGCCAGAAGTAGAGCGTCTATCATCTACAGAACCAGCCCAATCAGCATCAGTAAATGCCTCCAATCGCAGGTGACCATGATTAGAGAATAGAATTCCTTTTCCTGGAGCTGATTTGAGATACCTCAAAATACAATAAACTGCATCCAGGTGTGAGGTACGAATATACATGACTACACTACCCCTAGGAATAGAAAACATAACAGATGAAGTCCTAACACAACATAACTTAACACTCCCCCTCAAGTTGGTGCAAAGATATCTATCAAGCCCAACTTGAATACAATGGGGTGAAAACTTTTACTACTAAGACCCTTAGTAAATACATCGGCCAATTGGTCTTCGGATCTCACAAAAGGCATGCATATCAAACCGTTGCTTAGCTTCTCCTTGATGAAATGCCTATCAATCTCAATATGCTTTGTTCGATCATGTTGAACAGGATTATGAGCAATGTTTATAGCAGCTTTGTTATCACAATAGAGCTTCATAGGACCACGATCAGGAAATCCCAAATCACGCAAGAAAGTTTGGAGCCATAAAAGCTCACAAACACCATGAGTCATAGCTCTGTACTCAGCCTCTGCACTGGATCTAGCTACCACAGACTGCTTCTTACTCCTCCACGTGATCAAATTTCCTCCAAGGAAGGTGCAATAGCCAGAAGTAGATCGCCTATCATCAATAGAACCTGCCCAGTCTGCATCAGTGAAAGCTTCCAATCTCAAGTGACCATGATTGGAGAACAAAATTCCTTTACCTGGGGCAGATTTAAGATACCTCAAGATACGATAAACTGCATCAAGATGACTAGTACGAGGTTCATGCATGAACTGGCTCACAACCCCCACAGCATAGGAAATATCTGGTCTAGTGTGAGATAAGTATATCAGGCGACCCACAAGTCTCTGATATCTCTCCTTTTTTGTAAGCTCCCCCACATTGCTACCAAGATGATGGTTGGTCTCAATGGGAGAATCAGCTGGCTTACATCCCAACATACCAGTTTCTTCCAAGAGATCAAGGATGTATTTCCTTTGAGAGATAAAGATTCCTTTGTCAGATCTAGCCACCTCCATTCCAAGAAAGTACTTCATAGACCCCAAATCCTTAATCTCAAACTCTTGAGCAAGAAGAGCTTTAAGGCTAACAATCTCATTCACATCATCACCTGTCATGATTATGTCATCCACATAAACAATAAGGATGACAATCTTACCATTACTTCTCTTGATGAACATAGTATGGTCAGCATGACTCTGCTTGTATCCAAATCTCAACATGGCTTTGAGAAACCTGTCAAACCATGCTCTAGGAGATTGCTTCAAGCCATAGAGTGCCTTCTTCAATCGACACACCTTTCCCGTGGTTTGAGATGAGGAAAAACCCGGTGGAATAGCCATGTACACTTCCTTCTCTAATTCGCCATGGAGGAAAGCATTCTTCACATCAAACTGGTGAAGAGGCCAATTCAAATTGGCAGCACAAGAAAGTAGAACTCACACAGAGTTCATCTTCGCTACAGGGGCAAACGTCTCCTCGTAGTCAATACCATAGGTTTGTGTGAAACCCTTGGCAACAAGTCTAGCCTTGTATCTCTCAACTGTCCCATCAGCTTTGTGTTTCACAGTGAACACCCATTTGCACCCCACAGGTTTCTTCCCTCTTGGAAGAGATACTAGCTCCCAAGTGCCATTCTTTTTTAAAGCCGTCATCTCCTCTACTGTAAAGACCCGTATTTAAAATAAATAAAAAAAAAAAAATTGAAAATGATGTTCGGGAAGTGTGAGAAATGTTTTAAAATGCAAAATGGGGTCAATGTGAGTTGGTATTACATATGGGGTATCTTTGTAACACATTAGAACCACTAGGGGGTGATGGTGTAGTTTGGGGATGTATTTATAGCCTAACATCAGATTTTTGGAGCAAAAAAAATCACACTCCTCTCCCTCTCTCATACACCGACACTTCTCTCTCTCTACTCCTCTTCAAGTTTACTCCATTTCCTCCACAAATCTACACCTCTACACCTCATTTCCTCAAGAATCAACCTCATATCCATCATCTACGCGTGTTTTGGAGTCCAAGACTCCGTGGGTTTGCTTGGAGCTAGCACATTCGGTTGGGGTTTGCTAGAACAAGCTAGGGCTTTCTCAACTCTCTTCATTGGAGCTCAATCTTTGAGGTAGGGAACTTAATTCTACCTTCACTAAGTGTATATGGTTTGAATCATTGCAATGTGTTCATCTCTCCTCTTGATTTCTCTCCAAGCTTTTACACCTCCATGGAAGTTGAGTTTGAACTTGATTGATGCTTGATTCTCCACATTTTTGTTGGATTGATCTTGAATTAGTGCTTAGACATGTTTATTTGATGATTTGTTGTGTTTGGAACCTCCCATTTGAGTTGGATTGAAGCCCCCATCAAGCTTGAAAAGCTGTAAAAATTCTGTGTGAAGGCCGCTGGTATCGATACCCCTGCGATCTCGTATCGATACCAGCGCGTTTTGTTTTTTTTTTTCTAGTCCGCTGGTATTGATACCCCATTTTGGGGTATTGATACCAGACAGCTCTGAACCTATTTTTTTGTTTAGGCCTTTCCTTGACTCTTGGACATCTTGGGACATCTTCAAATGACTTGTTAACTTAAAATCATACTTTTTATCGAACACCTTGATGATTGGGTTGCTTGCTTAGCTCTCCTTTGACCTCGGCCCGATGGTTTGACCGTGTATATGCCATATTCATCTATTACACTTCAAAACTTGTTGGAAAACACCTATCTAAACTATTGTGGCACGAATTATGTTTTGTCTTGATTCTCACATTCTTGGACACGTGTTATCTTTGTCAAATCGGTACACTACTAGTTTTCGAACTAAACGAATTACATTGAAGTTTTAGACACTTGATGATTTAACAAACTTTTGAGAATGATGGTTACTTATTCTAGGGCCACCGTTTGGTGCGTCCCTAGCCATGGGTGTTCGGAGCCCACGAAATTCGGCAGGGGTGCGCGGAGCCCACGAAATCTGGCAGAGGGATTCATTCCCTATTAAAAACAAGTGGCTATTTGTGGTGAGTTGAAAAATGGAATGTTTTACGAAAAATATGATGTTTTGAAGAAATCGAACACACGACTTGAATTGTAACTGTTTTGAGGAAATTGACGGACACTTAGGGATCTTGTGGACACTTCTTCATCGAGTCGATCATCCGTAGCTCATTCTAGCCTAATCATTCATGTGTATCATATTATCAAGTGCATTTTTCATTCTCTATACCCTTAGCGTTAGTAGAAAAGTTTCCTACGAGCTGGTGAGCTCACCCTATCATTTCCAGGTACTCGGCAAGGCACATAATTGGGATGCTTGACGTGTGGATGCATATCATGAAGCAAGTTTGACATGGAGTTATTTTATCCTCTCCATAGTTTATGTTTTTTTTTTGGGAGATGATCTTGTAACTTCTATTTTCTTCAATTTTTGACAAAACTTGGTTTATGTAATAACTCTTAAACTCTTGATTACTTATGCATGGGTACGGGTACCTCAAATAGAAACTCAATGTACTTTGACTTGACTTTTCTATGGGAAGTTGTTTGACTTTGGTTGATCCTACGTGGATTTTATTTGTATTTGGTTTATTAAATTTGAGGGCGCGACATCTACCATAGCTCCTTTCCACTTAGGTATCATGAATGCATCCTGCCAATTCTGTGGAATAGATATAGAAGAAAGAGACGAAACAAAAGCACGATGCAAGGGAGATAAACGGTCATAAGAAACAAACTGGGAAATGGGATGTTGAGTGCATGATCTAACTCCCTTTCTAAGAGCAATAGGAGCATTAAGATTATCAACAACAGTAGGAAAAGGATCATTACCAGATGAGTCAGCTGAAGAGTCAGAAACTGGGTTAGGTGATGGAGATTGGCAAAGTGGTGCCGCACATGTAAGCTTGCCTTTTTTCTTTCGAGAAAAAGTCTGCAAATTTGGCCTATCCAGTCTTTCCCGAACATCATGCTCTGCTCTTACTGCAGGTAAAGGTTCTTTCTCCCCCTCACCATGACAAGGTAAATGATAAGACCACGACTCAGGAGTATGAAATGTCAACATCTCTTCCTGTCTATCATTCTCCCCCTGAAGAGATGAAGTGGACAGAGGATAAAGGGATTCAGTTTCCCAAAAAGTGACATCCATGGAGACATACATTTTGCGAGAGTGCGGGTCATAGCATTTATAACCCTTCTGAGTTGGAGAATAGCCAAGGAAAATACACTTGCGGGCTTTAGTATCCAGCTTACCATCTGGGTGCTTAGGAGCATGAACAAAACACACACAACCAAAGACTTTGGGTGGAAGACCCGAGACCCGAGAACAACCTAAGAGAACCTTAATCGGAGTTTGGAACTAAAGAACACTAGATGGCATGCGATTGATAAGAAAGGCTGCAGTAAGGATAACTCCGGATGGTGAGGGCAGCAGTTCGGTTTTTGTGCAGAAAATAGGACACCTCTGTCTAATTCTTCATTTTTATATTTCAACTCTTGTAGTATTAAATCTTTCACTTGTGCAAAACTATTCTTAAATAATGACTCTTTATACCTAAAACTGTTTTCTGCTCAGAGAAACAGGGAAGCCTTTTTTCCGCAAAGCTGCCAGCAGATATTCAGTAGCAGAGCCGAAAGAATGTTTTCTCTGAAGCCATTTGAAGTCCATGAGCTGAAAGTTTGCCTTGAGCTTTGTAGCTGTTTTTTTTTTTTTTTTTTTTTGAAGAACGTTTGGGATCTCTTTGGGTGTCATATAAATGAAGCCAGTTCACTTGATGATTTACCAAGTCTTCATAAGCTAAATTGGTTTGTCTTCAGAGAGCTATTCACGTTACAAATTGTCTGAAATTTTACACTGTAGATTACTTCTTCTTCAGACTCCTCAATAGAGAAAAAGCTTTCATTGTTGAATCTTGCTTTACTCTCAGAGGCAGTAAGACACACTTGTATTTCACTTCACTTATCCTACCTGGTGAGAGAGGACCATATCCACTATGTTTTAGTTAGGTTTGGTGTCTCTGTGTTTTGGAGTTTACTGGTCAGTGTGTATCAGTAAGGCAAGGGTTTGGTTCTGGTCTGAGTGTACCGGAGGTTGGGCTTGAGAGAAGCATCCGTTTGTAAAAGAAGTGTTGGCTTCTGTGAAAACCAACAGTGGTGTATAATCATGTATATGTAATGCATATACATGATATCTGGTCTCAGTGTTGGCTCCAACGCAATTTCGATGGATATGTAATGCATTTTTTTAATGAAGCAAATGTTATGAAAATCTTATATCAGTTCAGTCTTTTTTTAATGTAATCATGTATGATCCAGTATGTTTCTTATGTTGTGATTGTTGATTGAGATGCTGTGACATTGGGCTAGACCGAAAACAAAGGAAACGCTATCGAATTTTCCAAAAAATAGGATATGTTTTTCAAGACACATATTACCACTCAAATAGACTCAAAAGAGAAGTCATCCTCCAAACCATTATCCAACATTGTCCAATACATGGATACGATACGGACGTGGGATGCGGATATTTGCATCCATTTTAGGTCGACTTGCCTTGCCAGAGTATGATCAAATCAAATTTTTTTAGAGAGATTTTGTATATTGCACCGTATTTGCATTATATGTGCTCCACTACTTAAAATCATTGCACTGTGTCTCAAAATGTTTGCATGCATGTTTGGCCAACTTGCCTTGCCAAGTTATGGTCAAATCAAACTTTTTTACAGAGATTTTGCATATTGCACCGTGTCTTCTTTATAATTGCACCACCAATTAAAACCATGTAAACACCATGATTACATTATAATTGTACCACCCATTAAAACCATTGCACTGTCTTAGGCCAACTTTCCTCACCAATGTGGGTGCAATGAATTTGTTGAATAGTGCAACCGTTGTCAATGTAAAATGCAATAAAAGTGGAGGAAGAGTGCAATAGTCAATAAAAATATTTCCAGAAAGTTTGATTTAAGTAAAAAAAACGTGCAACATGGGTGCAAAATAGTTGTTGAAGAGTGCAACAGTCCTCCATTAAGAGTTCAATAAAAGTAGAAGAAGAGCGCAATAGTCAGTAAAAAAACGTGCAACATGGGTGCAAAGTAGTTGTTTAGGAGTGCAACAGTTCTCCATTAAGAGTTCAACAAAAGTGGAAGAAAAGTGCAATAGTCAGTAAAATATTTTCAGAAAGTTTGTCTTGAGTAAAAAACGTGCAACATGGGTGCAAAGTAGTTGTTGAGGAGTGCAACAGCCCTCCGTTAAGAGTTCAACAAAAGTGGAAGAAGAGTGCAATAGTCAATGAAAATATTTCCAGAAAGTTTGACTTGAGTAAAAAAACGTGCAACATGGGTGCAAAGTAGTTGTTGAGGAGTGCAACAGTTCCCCATTAAGAGTTCAACCAAAGTGGAAGAAGAGTGCAATAGTCAGTGAAAATATTTCCAGAAAGTTTGACTTGAGTAAAAAAACGTGCAACATGGGTGCAAAGTAGTTGTTGAGGAGTGCAACAGTTCCCCATTAAGAGTTCAACCAAAGTGGAAGAAGAGTGTAATAGTCAGTAAAATATTTTCAGAAAGTTTGTCTTGAGTAAAAAAACGTGCAACATGGGTGCAAAGTAGTTGTTGAGGAGTGCAACAGTCCTCCGTTAAGAGTTCAACAAAAGTGGAAGAAGAGTGCAATAGTCAATGAAAATATTTCCAGAAAGTTTGACTTGAGTAAAAAAACGTGCAACATGGGTGCAAAGTAGTTGTTGAGGAGTGCAACAGTTCCCCATTAAGAGTTCAACCAAAGTGGAAGAAGAGTGCAATAGTCAGTAAAATATTTTCAGAAAGTTTGTCTTGAGTAAAAAAACGTGCAACATGGGTGCAAAGTAGTTGTTGAGGAGTGCAACAGTTCTCCATTAAGAGTTCAACAAAAGTGGAAGAAAAGTGCAATAGTCAGTAAAATATTTTCAGAAAGTTTGTCTTGAGTAAAAAACGTGCAACATGGGTGCAAAGTAGTTGTTGAGGAGTGCAACAGCCCTCCGTTAAGAGTTCAACAAAAGTGGAAGAAGAGTGCAATAGTCAGTGAAAATATTTCCAGAAAGTTTGACTTGAGTAAAAAAACGTGCAACATGGGTGCAAAGTAGTTGTTGAGGAGTGCAACAGTTCCCCATTAAGAGTTCAACCAAAGTGGAAGAAGAGTGTAATAGTCAGTAAAATATTTTCAGAAAGTTTGTCTTGAGTAAAAAAACGTGCAACATGGGTGCAAAGTAGTTGTTGAGGAGTGCAACAGTCCTCCGTTAAGAGTTCAACAAAAGTGGAAGAAGAGTGCAATAGTCAATGAAAATATTTCCAGAAAGTTTGACTTGAGTAAAAAAACGTGCAACATGGGTGCAAAGTAGTTGTTGAGGAGTGCAACAGTCCACCATTACGAGTTCAACAAAAGTGGAAGACGAGTGCAATAGTCAGTAAAAATATTTCCAAAAAGTTTGATTTGAGTAAAAAAATGTGCAATAGGTTTCAAAGTAGTTGTTGAGGAGTACAACAGTTCTCCGTTAAGAGTTCAACAAAAGTGAAAGAAGAGTGCAATAGTCAGTAAAAATATTTCCAGAAAGTTTGATTTGAGTAAAAATCGTGCAACATGGGTACAAATTAGTTGTTGATGAGTGCAACTGTTCTCCATTAAGAGTTCAACAAAAGTGGAAGAAGAGTGCAAGTCAGTAAAAATATTTCCAAAAAGTCTGAGTAAAAAACGTGTAACTTGAAAGTCATTCTCATCCTACTAACAAAGTAACAATACATATCCAAACCCCACATTGGGGCCATGCTCATTTCATAATCGAAACATAACTCTCATTTATAAAATTCATCCAATACAGACATTCACATATTCAAATTGAATACATAATGTTTACAAAAAAGGCATGAGCTTAAACTAATTATCATTGTCTACCTTAAGCTCTCTATATACAAGCAAAATGAAAAAAATAATTCCTAAGTTTCGCTAGTATCTATTTTTTCCTTTCTTGGTTGGCTGCTCCAAGGCACCTCTGCATCTTCTCCGAACTTGCAGAAGTAGCTTGCTCATATTACGATGACTGAATTAGACTTCACATATTGCAGGAGTAGCTTGCTCATCCCTCTGTTTGAAAGAGAATAGTGAAGCTGTTTTCTTCTTGGTACTTGGACTGGTGGGGCTTTGGGGTCTTTTATTTTCATCAGAGCATCAGTAATTATCATCGTTCGGTGGGGCTTTGGGATCTTTTAATTGTCATCGTCTTTTATCTTGCACACTATGGAAATCACATCACCATCAGGCTCGTTTGTTGTGGCAGCATTGGCTCGTTTGCTGTTGCAGCATTGGGATTTTCTTTTCACTGTCATTGGAACTATAGACAAACAACAGCTCAGCACATACTTGACAAAAGATTCAAAGAAATTGAAGTTTGCTTCATTGGAAATATGATGAGTACATGACACTAAAAGATAGTTCACATAGCCAAATATCTCTGTCCAAAGCATCGTTCAAACTCGATACATGATAAATGATAACTATACTAGTCATAGACTCCTCAATGATGCGTTAGTTAGTAGCATAGCACCCTAATTAGGAGCAGACCAAAGAGCAAAGGCTAACTCATCAAGAGCAAAAAAATCAGCACAACAAACTCGTTTAGTCCATCCAATATCACAACCTCAAGCAAGTCCAAACCATTGTTTACCCAACACACAGCATGAGAAGTTAAATATATCTGTATAGAATACATTTATCACCAATGGAAAAAACAAGGCAGAACTCTAGCAATGCTTTTCTCTAAGCACGCACTCGTTTTTTCCAACTTTTTACAAGGATGACATCTCTCTCTAAATATATGAATCCAGTATGTACAGGTCAAGACTAGAGAATGAACTTTCACATTCAATAAGGGTGTGAGACTAGGGCAGCAAGAGAAATATGCCAAGCAAGTAAAGAACAAAGCCCCAGCTTATCCAGAATCTTCTAACATGCGCTAAGTTCCAAGGTGGGCTACTACACAAACTCAATTAGGATTGTAACACCTAATGAAGGTATGCAAGCAATTGTGAAGGAATGGAGATAACAAACTCTTGGATAAAAAATTCCAATAAAATTACTTAAGAAAAGAGTGTAGGAAATAATACAAAGCCTGAAAATTGTGGTGACAAATATCGACAATGCAATGGGGAAAACCCAGTTCAGGGCTTACAACATCAAAAAAGTGGATGGCATATAATAGGGGTTCCCCTGTTATTTGGCCCGCCGATGAAAAACACAGAACAGGAAACTGGCATGACAGAATTGAGAAAGTGTTTCTCGTATTAATCAATTTGTTAATCATTAAGTAGTCATGGAACATTTACAAGTTAGATCTAGGATACCAAATTCTAAACAATGAGAAATAGATATGTAGCAAGCTCAGCAAATCTGTGAACAAAATGGAAATCAGCCAAACATCATGAAAAAGCTACAATAGTCCAAGCATGACTCCATATGCTGCTGTTATGTATTGCCGAAAAATTTTTGAAACAAAAAAATTAAGTCAAAAAATGCAGATTTTTTCTTACCTATACAAGTGGTCTACATGTCTCTTTTTCTTCGTCTTGGAATTTTCCTTTGAACTTCCCCCTTTAAGTGGCAGATGGAGGTTTAGGGTTTTACTGACCGGGAGTGATGGAGAGGGGAGATATAGACAGAGAGACGTGGAGAAAGATGGATGGGGAAATACAGAGAGAGGGGGACCAACGAGGGAGATACAGAGAGAGAGAGAGACATCGAGAGAGATCGAGAGGGAGAGATAGAAGTGACAGAGAAGGGTTTCGAATTTCTTCGAATGGTTGGGGACTAACGTGATCGGTCTTTCTTCCTCCCTCTTTCCTTCTTAACGTGATTTTGGGTTTTGGAAGGATTGGGTGTTTTGTTTGGGAAATCTTACAAGTGAAGGGTATTTAGGTAAAATTCTATTTGCCTTTTCATGTATTTGTAAATGTTTTTTTCCTTATCATGTTTTTCTAATTCCGAAAAAGTACAACATGTTTTTGAAATTAATTGCCCCTACATCCATTTTAGAGCAATTTCCCCATTATTATATCGTCTACCATGCACATACGTGAACGAATTTCTATTTTGTCATATGATATATTTATATCATATTAATTCCAAAGAGTCTTGACATTTTGTAATAAAATTCTCAATTTTTTCTTTTGCAGACTCTTTCATATCAATCAAGTTCGAAGAAAATGGAAATCCCTATTGGGAGAAGAACAAAGTCTCTAATGTGCCTCTAGAAGATTACCGCAACATCTCTCGAGCAAGGAGACCACCAAGAGTGTAGTTGAGCATATAAAGCCACGTGGCAGCTCGCTGAGGTGGCGGAACCGTATCGGTTACCTTTTCCGGCCCCAGCAGATGGAAGAGACACACCAAAGGGAGTGGTTTGTGCCACGTGGGCTGAAGTAAGGTGATGGAAGGGGTGAAGGTGAGAAGAGGGTGGATAAGGAGTCTGACAAAGAGGACGAGAGCCATGGAATAAAGTGAATAAACTTATTCTTTAGAGGGGTTTTCTTTTTTCAACATATATATATATATATATATATATATATATATATATATATATATATATATATATATATATATATAGAGAGAGAGAGAGAGAGAGAGAGAGAGAGAGAGAGAGTACCATTTTTGTTTCGTCTATTGTGAATGATTGTTTGGACTTTGGCCACGATATTGTGAAGTCAAAAAGAAGAACTTTTACTCCCTTCCGTTACAAAAAATCATATAATTACTCAATGAAAGGAAAATACTTTTAAGGATACTCTATTAGTAGTGGAGTATTAATTTCGGTGAAATTTCCGGCATATATAGTAATGTAGAAAAAAATTATTTTCCCTTCTATTATCGCCAAAATTTGCTTTTTGTATGTCACAAGTCTTGTATTATTACGGTCCACGATTTCCTAATTGTAGAGGAATTGGAAGACAAAGAGCATGCATAAAATTGGTTATCATCTCTCTCTGTGCCCACCTCTTTACAGTTGGGAAGCCAATGGAAGGTATATGATGCAGATATGATACAATATTATTTTAATTTTAAAGAAATAGTATATTTTGTTCTATTATTTTTTTGGGAAGTGATAATGCCAAAACTATTTTTGATTGTACCAAAACTCAAGTGCATGAAGAGCTTGTGCTTTACACATAAGTACAAGCATTTCATGCACTTGAGTTTTGGCACAATAAAAAACAGTTTTGGCATTAGCACTACCCATTTATTTTAAATTTTATTAGGAAGTCTTTCAATTTCAGAAATGAATATTTTGGAGTATTTATTTTTTAAATTTAATTTAGTTAGTTTCCTTTAAATATTTACTTGGTCAACTAGAACTACTAGTCGAGTTTAAAATTGTTTTTTAAAAAAACTAATAGTTTCTAGAATTCTCTTGGAGTCATAATTAGGTATAAGCCATATCTTTATTTTTTGGTAATTAGATTTTTTTCTTGATTGGCAACTATTTTTTTGGGTAATTAAAAAAAAATAACGAAAAAAACAGAGAGCTTTCTCTTTATTGCAGATTGTGAAGTTTTTTTTGTGTTGTGCTTGCTTTTTCAACACGCTTCTCTGCATCTTTATACTTATTTACTCCCCCGTTCCAAAATAAATGTCCATTTGGGACTGTGTGCCGTTTTCAACGGCTTATATCTTTTACTTTATAATAGTTTTTATGATTTTAAAAATTTTGTATAGTAGAATTAACTACAATCTATCAAACAAGATCCATAATGCATATTTTTTGAGGTTCACATTAAAAAATATAAGCCGCTGAAAACGGCACGCAGTTCCAAAAGACACTTATTTTTGGAACGGAGGGAGTATTAATCTTTGCACATGCCTTAGCTTATTTTGGAACGGAGGGTGTACTAATCTTTGCACACTTATTTCTCCCAGGTGTTGACACTGGGAGAATATTTAGATCTTTTTGTTGCACTCTTGATAAACGAATATTGGTCTAAGTGAAACTTTAAGCAGTTAGAGAATGAATGCAAATGTCATTTTCTTAATGTTCTCTCGCACGTGTGAGTAGATTCTCCTTCATAATTTAACTAAATATATGCACTGATATTTGGAGTCAGCCAATGATAATAACGCGAAATATGTTCATAGAATGGAAGAGGTACATATGTTACTATTATACTCAACAGTCAACACTTACCTCCTCAGTCCTCACCTGCACCAATTAGTTACACTGCACAGATAAACTAGACATATGCCGTAATTTGCTCTCAATTGTGTTTACTTAGTTTGGTCCTCCACAGTGTATGAAAAGAAGAATTCTAGTGCATTTTGTCCTATGTTCAATCTAGCCATAAAGAGTCATTAAGACCATCTTTGTCAAAGGACCACCATTCATGATGACAGGCAAAAAAATGTTAAAATTGGTTGGACGGTGATGACAAGTTATAAATCCCATTTAACTTCGTTAACATAAGCATTAATTTAAAGTAACTAAATGATGATGTAAAAAGAGCCCCACAATTTATCTTGAACCTTGAGGTTTAAATAGAAGATTAAAACATTTTGTTTGAGGAAGTCTAGGAAACTGCACATGCATACAAACAGTGTCTAATTCGCAACTGGACAACTGCCAATGAGATATTATTACACTAAAAAGGACACTACCGGTCCGAAAATACAAGAAAAAACAAAGAAAAAAATATAACATCTGCAAAAAATGTACAATAGCGACGATGGAAACCACCAATCCGCTCGGATGTGGTTGGAGGAAGACGACGGAATGATATCAGCGTCCGGAGCTCCACATCTCTTCGTTCCACCGTAGTCACAGCCGCTAGGCGCCACCACCGCTGCTGCTGAAGAACCCACAAATCTGGCATCCGGGCTCGGATCTGAGGGCCAGAGATCCCAGATCAGAAGATCTAGCTCGCTGTGGACGGCCCACCGGAAATGGTTTTGGTTTGCGTTCGAAAAGATTGTGATTGTTAGAGTCGCCACCCGGATTTGAGGTCCGAACCCGAGAAACCGATAAAAATATGACTCGTTCGCCCATTTGAAAAAGACTTTACCGATCATGGCGGAACCAAAGATTTCTCGGAATCGGGGGTTTGGTTACGAGAGAGGAAGGGTTTTACGGCACCCCTCTCGCCCGGTCCGTGAACCGGTCTCTACTCGACATTTTGTGGGATTTTGAAAATATTTGACATTCAATCTATTCACGAAAATAGGGAATCGGGGATAGGAATCACATAACAACGGTATATACATAAAAGATATGATTCTACAGTGGATGCTTGCGTATGTGATCTACATGAGTGATGATGATAACAATAAAGGAAAACACAACAAATATTTACAAAATAAGAAATAACAGAAACTGTACAACAAATTCAAGAAATTGTGAACATGAGACTTAATAAACTGATTCACAACTTGGATTCCAGAATAGAGATTAAGCGCTCAAGGGTGATAGCTTGAGCGCTCAATCATCATTCTTCTCATGCATTTTCCTTGCTGGTTTTTCATGATTAATCACACTTGAAACTCATTGACACTTCAGAAAGATTAATTGAACGTTTTATTCACCCAGAAATGACTCAGGAGTGCCAAATTAGAAACTGTCCACAAACCAGTTTGAGCGCTCAAGGATTATGGATTGAGCGCTCAAACCAGTTTCTGGTTTCCATGAATTCAAGCCTCCTCACTACTTCTTTGCTCATTCTTTGTAAGATCAATCACTAATAAACCCTTTTAATGAAGAAACAAACTAAAACATGCAACTTTGATCTTCCAAAGAATGGCAAAAGAAGAAGACCACCACAAATCAACAAAGGAAAACACTCAAAAAGAGTATGTGAGAGAGAAATCCAGATCACAAACATAAATATAACAACACACACACACCAGAAAGGAATTAAACTGTGATCCATCATCGAAACAACCAGCAACCAACAAATGGCCCTAGAACAGCTTGAGCGCTCAAAGGGATGACCTTGAGCGCTTAATCCATAATGTGGTTTTCTGGTTTCTGACTTGAAAATAGATTTTGGGCGATTCTCAGGACCCCCAACTTATTGAAAAAGAGTAATTAAGGATAATACAGTCACTGTTTTGCACTCAAATATGAGATTTGCAAAGATTTTGATGATTGATCATCATTAAAATAATCAACTTACACTCATGCATGTGATTTTGAGGTAGAAATGAGATATTTTGAGAGTTTCATGAGTATAGTTAACTATTAAATGACGATCAAAACCAAGAGAAAGCACAAAAATCATCAAAACAGAAACTGTTCAGTACTGGGTTTGAGCGCTCAAGGCCCGAGGCTTGAGCGCTCAACCCCTGTTGTAACTACAGATTTTGAAAGTGTTTTGTTTGATTATTTTAGACCACTGTAAGCCCAATACAAGTACAGAAAGCTTGCTTGGACCTACTGGTCTACCTCAGAAAGACCAAAACAGGGAAGTTTTCACATGTTTAACTACCTTTTGGAAATGATTATAACTTGAACTTGATTCTTGGTTTGATAGTGGTTGATTTTGGACGTTTTGGTTGATATTCTGGATGAGTAAGGCAATGTATGTGCACTACAACAAATTCTACATTTTATAGCATCAATTTATAGCGGACTTTTAAGAATGCTATAATTGAGAAGCATTTATAGCGTCAAGTGAAAACAAGCGGCAAAAAAATGAGTGGAACACTGTGCGCTAGCTTCAATAGCGTTCTAAACAGAATTTTATAGCGTCCACCCAAAAAATGTGACCTGAAAAAATCAAAAAGTTAGGGCTCGCGCTCACCAAATCCTCCCTCCCTTTTTCCTCTCTCATTTCACCCTTCTGGCCCTCCAACCTCATCCCTCCTCTTCTTTGCCACTGCCGCCTTTAGCTACCACTGTACTGGTCTACCGAAGCAAGGCGGCGTCGAATTCGAGTACGCAAGTCAGGCATTATCTACACATTCCAGAAATAAACCCTAAGTGAATCGAGCATTATCTTCCTTCCCTCGACGAAGCTCTGAAACCGGCCTACAAATTCTTTCCCAATAAGCTTCTCTCCGCACCACCGCAAAAGAACGTTTTTCCGTTTTGTTTCTCATATGTTTCCTTGGAGAATATGGTCTTCCCAATCGGCGTTCTTCCATCGATTACAGGTTTTTTTTCTCAATCGCATTTCTGTCCCTCGTTCTCAAATTGATTTTCTGCAAAATTGGTTTCAGATTAATACCAGATTTCGCCATATCATGCCTTTTTTTTTTTTTAGTAGATTTGGCGCATTTGGAAGCTCTACGGTGGAAGGGAGTTCTCCAGATAAAGCTCTCCAAAATGGTTTTCCATTGCTGTCCATATCGTTGCCGACTTCGCTCCCAGGTTTTTTAGGTTTAATCCCCCACTATCTCTACAATTCGAAACAACATCGGGATGTTTCAGTTGGGTTTTGCTAATTTTACTCTGTTGTTGTGCTCGAGTGTTTCAATTGGCTAAATCTATGGGATGAGAAGTTTGGGATTTAGGTTTTTCTGGCTATATTGCTTAGATATTCCAAGACTGTGTTAATGTTGGATGCGATTCTCATTCCACTAAATTGAATAATTGCCCAATTGCGAAACTGGCTTTGGAAAATTGTTCCCTTTGCAGAGTGGATACTTTTTTCTTTCGTTTCTTGGTTTTTGGGACACGTGAGCTACACAAGGATTGAACTACTCAGGATTTTGTTTACCATATTAAGTCAATGCATTGTAAAGAAGCTTGGCTTGGTTAAGCATTCCTTTCATTCTCTTTGTTACCAATTTATCACACATAACCACAAATGGAGGTGCCTAAGATGTATCTACGTATACAAACATATGTGTTTATGACTTAGCTTGGGATGATTACGTAACATACTCTCAAATCCTCTACCTTATCAGCCAATAATCTCTTGATTGACAGCTAAAGTGATGCTAAACACCCTTTTTTTTTATCTGGAGTGATGCTAAATACCTGCTTATGTTTTTATTTATCACAAGTCATAACCATTTGATCATAGACAATCGCACAAGCATAGCACTGCTGCTCTGTGCATAAGGAACGTGAAGGAGTAGACTAGCGAAACGTTTAAATTACATGCATGTTAATGTTCTTTCAGCTTTGCTTTCATCATTAAAATTTAATAGCGGAAAAGAGGGAGATTATGTACTTTATATATTGCAGCAGTTTATTAAATATGATTTGTCTTTTGCAGCATATTTTTTTCACCCTTTTCTCTTTTACAATTATACTGGGTTCCTTCTTTGCTCACATAAGAGTCAACGTTTTTCATAATAGTAGTTACATGTAATATACTTCCTTGCCCACCAAGTCCAGCGCATTGACATGGCTCACTTCTTCAACTCCTATTTTCAGTTGTCTATTTCTTGAACTCTCAAATTCCTTAGAGATTTAAAGTGGTAAGGAAAGGGAATGAAAAGTTTCCCATTGAAATCTGTATTCTTTGTTAAACATAATGCAGAGTTGCTCAATCCGAATTGTTTAAGTTTTCAGATTAATATTAGATTTGGCCATATCATGCGTTTCCTTGAATACATTGGGCTCATTTGGAGGCTCTACTGCTCAGTTAGCCTTACTACATCCAACAGCTGTTGTAAAGACAATAATACAAATAAACAAGAGTTGGCATTGCAAACGGAGTGGCTGGCATGTTATTTGACTTTTGATGCTGATTTATATCCTTGTGTGGGTGATTCTCAGACTTGCGAGAGGCTCATGATACAAGGGTTCTAGGAACTACTTTCTACAAAGGACGAAGGATTTCGTGGGATGTGTCATGGATTTGGATTGACAACTGTGACCCAAGCTCCAGCATCTGTAGTTTAGTTGCGGCGCTTACAGTGCTGCCCTTAAGCTGGTGCTTTTTCATCAGTTATTACTACTCCCCTAGATACCGTATAGACACGTCTTCAGGTATGATAATATGACCCTTCTAATTACCAAGTTTTGATTTGATCGTCTGTTATGCATATAACTCAAAAAGTCTCCTTTGAGAATTTCTTAAAATTGAAGGGGATGGATGAGGATGACTAGGGTGTTGGAAGACTGTCCGTATAACAAAAACACTCCTCAAAGGAAGATGGATGGCGGGGATCCAATAGAGGGTTTGGACTACTCTTCTTAAATACGTCACTCTATGGAAGTACAATGATGGTCAGTTATGAACTGCTACGTATGTTGAACTTTCTTTATCTCTTTAGTACCAGTAATTTTCTGAGGGAAGTTCACAGTTTGGTAGGAGCTAAGGTTTTCCTTCTCTTTTATTTTCCTAGCTAGTAACACCGGGACATTGCAAGTACCTGCTAGTTTTGTTACTAATTTATCACACATCACCACAATGGAAGTCTATTGTAGCTTTGTATACACACATACATGTTAGGACTTAGCTAGGGGTGATTAGTAAAACATACTCTTAAATCCTCTAGAGTATCCCAGTAATTGACTAACCAATAATCTGTTGATTGACAACTAATGTGATGCTAAACATGCCTAAGTTTTTATTTATCATAAGTCATAACCATTTTGTTTTTACCAGCATAAGTGGGATTGCATGTAGTTGTCTCTTTGTAAGTTTCTTTTTTTTTGAACGGAGTCTCTTAGTAAGTTCAAAAACAAAATGATAGTGTTGATGTGTTAGTTTATACTACTCTGTTACTAAGTATATAAAAAAACAAATCTAAACACTATTAGCCCATTAGTCTTCTCTTCTTTTTTTTTTGAAAGGGTCTTCTCTTCTTGATGTTCATGACTTTTTGAGGTGTATTGATTAAGATTTTTGTTTTTGCAGTGTACAAAATGAACAAGAGAAGCGAAGCTTATAGCAGAGGACTATTTTTGTATTGCTTCGTAGCATAGATTGTTTTTCAGTAGATTTATTTATTTATTTATTTATTGGCACATGTACATGGATCTTTTGATGATTTAAGTTATCTTGGATACATTGTATCAATTGTCTCGGTTTTATGATATTGGATACAAAGGTTTGGTATTAATGGTTGGGTTTGAATTAAATTTATCAATACAATATAGTGCAACAAAAAATAATGCAACAACATAAAGCTATCAAAAGAGTACATTTGTAGCATTCACAAAATGTTTTTATTTTTTTATTTGTTTGCGTCAAATTGTAACAGGCATTGAATGCTATAATAGGATTCACATATTATAGCATACAGAGAATGCTATAGAAGAACATTCTATTGTAGCCGGCAAAAAATGCTATAATAGCTACCCCATACGATAGCATTCCAAGAACGCTATGGAAAGTCCCTGACTTTTAATAACATGGGATAGAACAGCATTCTTCAGAATGCTATCTATTGCTTTTCATAGCGTTTATCGCCTGCTATAGAAAGTGATTTTTGTTGTAGTGGTGATGGATTGATGATCAAAGATTGAATTTAGAGTTTGAAGAGTGTTTTTTTGTGAGTGGTTTGGATGGTGACTGAGTAGTTTTGTAGAGAGAGAGAGAGAGAGGATGTTTTCTATGGAATTGAGAGAGGTGGAGTGTGAGAATTCGTAACCCTTTAACCAGGGGGGGGGGGGGATTGATTTTTATAGGCAGTAAGTGGTAGGGAAGAGAGGAGAGAGAGAGAAAGTGGGTTTGTGGGTTAGGAGTAGTTTTAGGATGGTTAGAGTGTATTGTACGTATTAGGATCGTAGAAGATCACCTCAGACGCTCCCATGCAGAAAATCTCATGATGAGATACTCTGCAGATTCCTGACTGGATCAGAGTTGAGCGCTCAAAGTCGTAGGCTTGAGCGCTCAAGGTGTTTCCTAGGGTTGAGCGCTCAAAGCCTCAAGCTTGAGCGCTCAAGGCTCTTGGTGGCAGATTGATGGTTTGGTGTGATTCAGCAGTGCTTGGGTTGGTTTGGGCTGTTTCGATTGTTTGGGTGATGTATGGTTGATTTTAATCAAGTTCAAGCCATTCTCACAAGTTTCGGGTACCTTTCAGAACCACTAGCGCCCCTCAAACTACTTTTAACACTCCACCCACCATCGTAATCTTGTAGCCCTTTGCATCAAATACTCCAAGTGAAATGAGATTCTTCTTCATGTCCGGAACATACTAAACATGTGTGAGCACCCTGATAGTCCCATCATGCAACTTCAAACGGATTGAACCTATCCCTTGTGTTTGGCAAGTGGTTTCGTCACCCAACAAAACAACTCCTACATCAAGATCCTGAAAACTCAAACCATTCCCTGTTGGGACATATGTGGTAGGAACATCCCAAATCTAGTACACTCCTCTGAATGGCCTGGTGAGGATGAAACGGACAGTGCTGGCTCTAGATCATCCTTTGCAACATTTGCAAGTGGTTGCTGATTTGGACAATCTTTCTTCCAGTGTCCTTTCTTATGGCAAAAAGCACACTTGTCTTTCGCCAATTTCCTCTGTTCTACGGATTTCCCTCTGGATTTTTAGCGAGACCTCCCTCACCCACCTCCTCCAAACTTCTTGGTCTCAGTCCTGCCTCTAGTTGTCAATGTTGATGCTAGTCATGGTGAACTTGCTGATCCACCTTTCGTATCTCGTTATTCACAAAGCATTCGAAACGTCATCAAACTTGATTTCAGATTTACCATACAATAAAGTAGAAGTCAAATGATCATACGTATTAGGCAAGGAATTCAACAACAATAAAGCTTTATGCTCATCTTCAATGGAAACGTCTAGATTTTGCAAATCAACCAAAATCTTATTGAAATTGTTCAAGTGTTGGTTCATAGTCATACCTTGCGTATAATGGAACCGGAAGAGCTTCTTCTTGAGAAATAACCAATTCTCAATACGCTTCGTCATGTACTTGCTCTCCAATTTCTCCCCTAACTCCTTAGCTAACGTTTCCTTCATCACAAAGTATTTCTGATCCTTTGTGAGACACAATCGGATGGTGTCACAAGCTTGGCGATTAAGTTTTAACCAATCCTCGTCTGAAATGTCACTGGGTCACTTCTCCAACGTAATATCCAACACCTGTTGACATAAAATATCAAAACTTTACACTGCCACATGCCGAAGTTATTAGTTCCGTCGAATTTCTCCTTCTCGAACTTGGCATTGGAAACCATATTTTGTTGCCCATAATTGCTTGCAGTGGCCAACGACTCCGGGACACCCCCAGGAGTCCATGTGGAACTGTTTGTGACAACCTCTTTTGGTCCTCCGGCCATAGGAATTCTTTATACTCCACCAAATTCAATATCCAATGCTTGAAAACGTTGAAAACACATTTTCCGCACCAAAATACCCTCCAATGTTCACTTCGAATTCGAATCATGGACAACCGAGAACGGGGTTGGATTCAAAACGTCAAGATTTGTGGGGAACCAGTCTGAACTGGCTGTGTTTCAGCCTGAACCGGGATGAACCGGTCTTAAAACCACTTATGTACCACTTGAACAAGGTCAGAACCAGTCAACTACACTTCTGACCTCTTTGACCCGCGAACCGGTATGAATTGTACCAACCGGCTGATATTCTGGTGAACCACGGTCAACCTCCGAATTTTTGACACGACCTGTTGACTGGATTGAGTTGCTGACGTGTGACTGATAGGTCAGCACTTAATGCTAATGTGGCTCCACGTGGAGCTGACTAGGAGCTAGCCTCCGAAAAAAAAATTGACCACGTTTCTAGTGCTGTTAGCTTCGATCAGAAAATACGAACCAGAAAGTAAAAGCTGGGTTTCGGGTTTTGTGGTTTTGGCACCCCACTACACATGCTCTGATACCATTTGTAGTACTAATTGGCACCCATGAATCAAACACAATCACACAACACAGAGAATTTACGTGGTTCCCTAAAAAACTAGTACGTCCATGGGGCACACTATATTTGTGAAGGATTACAATCACACTCACACTCACAATATAGCCTCCCCAGAATTCTCTCGTGTATCTCTGCTTTCTGATACGATAAAAATGCCTGAGAATACATTATATAGGAGAAATATCTCCTCTGCCTTTACTCAAAATAGCTCAACGCCAGACAATTCATTTGGTTGGGTGCTAGATCTGGAGAGTGTCAGCAAAGGATAGAGCCACAACTCAAGCTGGCCAATTGCCAATCAACACTTCCAACACATACTACGAGCCTGTTTGGCCGCCCCATTTTTGAGGTTTCCCATTCTCATTTTTACATTTCTGCTGTTTTGCCGCCTCCTCCCAGAATGCATTCTCCAGAAACTCATTTCTCATTTTCAACGTTAGGAGCCAAAAGCCACAATGAGCTCTTCCCTTCCTTTTCTCATTCTCATTTTCCATTCTCCATTTTCAGATTTTCCCCTAAATAAAACTCTCCCATTCTACCCTTCTTCCCTTCCTGTTTTTGGCCAAAATTGTTCAATTACTTTAGCCATGGGTGGTGAAAACCGATTTTGGGTGATGGTTTAAAGTCAGATTTGACCAATTTAACTTTTTTAATCAAGGTTTTTGGGTGAAATGTGAGAGAACGAGATTGAGGGTGTTGGTTATTGTTTTCGGATTTAGAGGTGCAGTGGGTAGATTAGGGCTTAAAATGGAGTTTTTTTTATGTGATTTAGGTGTAGATTGGTCAAGGTATTCAAAGGTTTTGGAGTTTGTTTGAGAGAGAGAATGGTAAGGTTTGGGGTTTTCAGACTGTAGCAGAGACGAAGGAAGATGGGTTTTGGGTGGTGAGAGCCTGAGAGGAGAGAGAGAGAGAGAGAGAGAGAGCAGATTTTTATCACTGTTCTGTTTTTTTTTTTTTTTTTCCCCGGAAATGTGTTGGATGTTGGCATTTTTATCATTC
Source organism: Vaccinium vitis-idaea (assembly GCA_963854785.1). Taxonomy (NCBI): domain Eukaryota; kingdom Viridiplantae; phylum Streptophyta; class Magnoliopsida; order Ericales; family Ericaceae; genus Vaccinium; species Vaccinium vitis-idaea. The sequence continues at coordinate 22,273,701 of OY978217.1, read as the reverse complement.
ATTAAGTTACTGGATGTTGGCAAGTTTTTAATAAAGGGCAAATTGGTAAAAAATAATCCATAACTCATTTTCACCATTTTTCTCCCAAACACTACTTCTTTTGCAAAATGCAGTCTGCACATTTCTCCCAAACACTCCTTCCAAATTCAAAACTCATTCTGACCATAATCCAAAAAGCCAAAAAGCCAAAAATGAAAAGCTAAAAAGTAGGCTCCCAAACACCCCCTACATTGTACGTAATTCTTTAGAATAACCTAGAAAAAGTTTCCAGCCTAAAACATAAAAAAAAATCCGCCCAAATCATCAAAATTGAAGCTCTAATTCTTTGTTTGGATTTGGGATTACTAATAGGGAGCTTGTCTCTATCCTTTCTTTTGAATAACAAATAGAGAACAAAAAGTCGAGGCACTTCACACAAAAAGTCACAGCCGATCAAGAAATAGAGAACAGAAAAAAGGCGAGGCACTTCACACAAAAAGTCCCCAACAAAGTACTTTCTTTCATTTTTCTATGTTACAATAGCAAATCAAAGACAATAAATAAATCAGTCGTATAAATAACAGTCTCAAACATATCTTCCATTTGGTGGATCCAGTTGAAAACGTTATACCTGTACATTAGACAGCAAGTGGAACACCACCTTCTTCAGAAGAGGAAGGCTGCAAAGCACGGATTCTGACATCATATTTTCTACGGTTGGAAATTTCACTGCCTGAGGCTGAATCCAAACTGTCAGATACAAGTGGGTAAGCCGAATTGTGATCATCATAAGCGATTCCAATGAGGTTGCCACATTTCCGGCATAGAAGCTTCGTTCTCCGGCGGAACAAACCCCAAGAGTTCTTGGAAATGAACGGACCACATCTTAATTCTTCTACTTGAGTAAATCTGCCCTCATCGATGAAGAAGAATGATATGATCCCTCGCTTTATGGATTTTCCATATTTTGAACCAATTGTAGATGTATTCCGACCAGAGGAGCTCAGGTTTAATTCGAACCCACAATTGCCACAGCTGCATGGAGAAACCAAATTGTGATAGGAAGTATAAAGCGATCACTCTTCTCATGGCTGTAGTCCACTAAAATCATGAATCAATTGTTAAAAAACACCACATATCATTTAAGCAATTTTGAATCTGAAGCATGTAAATGGGAACAAATTAATTCACATCAATCCTCCTTTGTGAATTGGTTCTGTTCATTGTAGCATTTAGGATAACTGTACATGCAACCAAAATACTACTCCGTCACCTAAAACCTAGGAACGACTCAATGAATGATGTGAAGGTATCAGTTCGGCAGCGAAAAAAAATTGTGAACAAAAATATTCAAATCTGGTGTATGCACAAGGATTGGTGTATGGACAATCCAGCAATAGGTTTTGCTAAATTCACGTCTAAAAATCCATCTCCGCGAAGGAAAACAATTGGACAATAAGCAAATATACACACAACATACCAGGAACAAGACAGGTGCAAAGGAAGGAACTTGAGAACAACTTCTAACCAAGTTGACTTAGCACGATTGAAGGAACCATCACTGGGTACTTTTTTTTTTTGGGGAGGGGGGGGGAGGGGGGTAAATTAGCTTGAAATAAAAAGGGGCTAACCAAATATACAACCAACAAGGGGCATACCCTAGGGAGGAAAAAGAAAAGAAAAGAAAAGAAAAAATATCAAGTGAAAGGACTTGAACACGGGAAGTGCCAAGCGGATACAAGGAAGTGTTTCTAAACCATCTAGAAAGAGGGTAGAGAAACACAAAAAAATATCAAGTGAAAGGACTTGAACACGGGACCAAGTCCTTTCACTTGATATTTTTATGGTCGTGAGAAACATGCAAAAACAGCATACTTTTACCACTGAACCATTGTAACTCCATCTACACTGGGTACTTAATCTGGCATTAGTTTTATGGTTGTGGGATTACAAGTGATATTTGAGAAAGTAAAATGTGAAAAGTATCTTTGAATATGTACGTATATAGAAATATGTGAAATCTGTTAAAAGGTGTGAAATGAAGTTCTAACTCTTGGGCATTATTGGAACATTAACTGTCATCGCGATTGTTAGCATCTAAGAAGCATGGATACGGACACGACACGACATGGCATGGATACTCGGATACGTAATTTTCCTAAAAACTAGGGCACGATACATTGGGGGATACGTCATATAATATGATACACACACACACACACACACACACACATACACATACACATACAAATCTTCCTATCCACACCCTAAAATGCGGACCTTCTGTCACCAGCCTACTTTCCCGATCAAATTTTCATGATCCGAACCGTCCAATGTGTTTAAAACGTGTTTTTGAGGGCTCCCGCGAGATACAGTTTTATGAAAAACTGCTCGGATCAAGCCTTTCCCGGTGTAGTAGCAGTAGCAGGAGCAGTAGTAGTAGTAGTAGTAGTAGTAGTAGCAGTAGCAGGAGTAGTAGTAGTAGCAGTAGCAGCAGCAGCAGCAGTAGTAGTAGCAGCAGCAGCAACAGCAGCAGCAGTAGTAGTAGTAGTAGCAGCAGCAACAGCAGTAGTAGTAGTAGTAGCAGCAGCAACAGCAGTAGTAGTAGTAGTAGCAGCAGCAACAGCAGTAGTAGTAGTAGTAGCAGCAGCAACAGCAGCAACAGCAGCAACAATAGCAGTAGTAGTCGTAGCAGCAGCAGCAGTAGTAGCAGCAGTAGTAGTAGCAGTAGCAGTAGCAGCAGCAGCAGTAGCAGTACTACTATTGTTACTAATTTCTCGCGAGGACCCTTAAAAACACTTTTCAAACACATTGGACGGTTTGGATCGTTGAGATTAGGTCCGAAACTATAAGGTCCGGACGGTGTCCGGATTTTAGGGTGTGGATGGGAAGGAGACTGTATATATATATATATATATAATACAAGCAGTTTTCAATAAAACTGCACTGTTTTGTAGGAAACTGAGTTTTATCGAAAACTGCTCGAATCAAGCCCTTCTGAGTATTTTATTTTTTTTACAAACCTCGCGTTGGACCTTAAAAACACTTTTTAAACACATCTAACGGTTCGGATCATTGAAATTCAATCCGGAAATGAAAGTCCCTCACTGTAGCAAAGTGAGGGAGCCCTCATCTGAAAATTCATGTATATATATATCAGGCCGGATCCAATCAAGTATAACTGAAGGGGTTCCCATCAGGGACTCCTACAATTCTCCAATTTCCCGATCAAATTTTCATGATCCGAATCAAGCCCTTCCCGGTATTTTTTTCACTAATTTCTTGTGAGGAACCTTAAAAACACCTTTTAAACACATTGGACGGTTTGGATCATGAAAACTTGATTGGGAAATAGGAGTCCCTGGTGGGAACCCCATGAGTGTGTGTATAATTGTTGCCTAATTGGATAATTGTTGTGTGTGTGTGTGTGTGTGTGTGTGTGTGTGTGTACCTTAAAAACTGAGAAAAAACAGAAAAAGAAAATAGAAAAGCTGAGAATAAAAATTTTTAGGGCTGATTTGAGTTTAACGTTGAAGGGAGAAGAAGAACGATATTACACTTTTTACCCCTTACATATTAGGTATTGCTTTATTATTCTATTTAGATTTAAAAATTACAATTTTTATCCCGTTTCAAGTTTTAAAAATTGTATTGACTGACCCATAGTGTCCCAAAACGTGTCGGAAAACATGTCCAAACATATCGGAAAACATATCCGACTTAGAAAAATAATTAAATATTCGAATACCTATTTTCACATATCGGACATGTATCGGGAACGTATCTGAGCGTATCAGTGTCTGATACATCTGGGGGGATTCGTTTACCCCGGGAGAGTGTCTGATACATCTGGGGGGATTCGTTTACCCCGGGAGAGTGTCCGTGCTTCTTAGGTTAGCATGGCACAAAGATACCGCAAACCCACTTCCTCGATTGGGACTTATGGTCTGTCGAAGGTCCGCGTAACCCACATCATAATTAACGAACTTACCACGTCACGTCCACTGTGGTAGTGTCACCGGTGGGCTTCCCACCACACAACAGTTACACCACAAGAACTCTTGCCGCATGTCACCAGAACCTCTGGCCACCTGATCGTCTACTCGTCTCCCGGGCTACGAACCTTTCCACTCTCTTGTCAACAATTTTCAAATGCCTTAGATCAGCAACTAACAACAGATCTCAATCTTGATTAGCTCCAACTGGAACTCTTTGAATCATTTAGTGACTGTAGAATTAGTGTAAAGCTTTTATTAGTTTGGTTGCCTCAGGTGTAATATTCAGTCACACACACACACTACCAGCAACAGATCTCGATCTTGATTTGCTCCAACTAGGAACTCTTTGAATCATCTAGTGACTGTAGAATTAGTGTAAGCTTTTATTAGTTTTGGTTGCCTGAGGTGTAATATTCAGTCACACACACTGATTTCTGATTTCTGGAAATTGCCGTCTTAAGTGTGTATATGAATCTAAGTCCATGTTTCTTTGCTAGTGACACACACACACATACTGATTTCTGGAAATTGCCGTCTCAAGTGTGTATGAATCTAAGTCCATGTTTCTTAGCTAGTGAGACTTTCTCCGGTGAAATCCCAAGGCCTTTCATAGTACAGTAGACCAGAACACTTGCCAGTCCTTCGTACTTGAGACTGATATAGTCACATGTAGGCACACCAAATTTACTGAAGGCTTGTCGAAACTGCCAAATTTACTCAGGCCTGTCAAATTAGCTTTGAGACCTTCCAGATTAGGTAGGAGGCCTGATATTTGTTGTAAGGTCTATCATGTTCCTTCCTTAAAAGTCCTTAGAAATTTTCTGTAAGGCTTTCCTACAAGCCTCAACCCCCATGTACTAATACTCTGAGGTTAAATCTCTCAATCTTCAGTGCTCACTTAACATCTCTGTGCAATGAATAATCCCCAGTGGCTGGAAACACATGATTTTTGGAGCACACTTACACTATGGCTCTACTTGAAGAGATCAATAAAACCAATTGTTGAAAACTTGAAATTACTAACCATGATCAAATCCATAACTGTTTACTCAAATCCCAATTAGCTATATTCCCAGATTCACAATATCAAAACAACCAGCAGAACATAATTCAGAAAGCCGCCCCGGGGGCTGTCAACGTATCTAGCTCACACAAAACCATGTAACCCTATGAATTCGATCCAATTGATGTCAGTAAACAGAAAGTTATCCAACATGATGTAAACACAGCCAAACTGCCACAAGGACAGTGCTTATGTACCAGATAATTTGCTGGGAAAAAAGGTAGGTGGTAAAGTCAAGTCCAGATCCAACAAAACTAATGAAAAGATAGGAGGCGAAAAAAACTTGAGAAGTTTATGTGATATAGCGTTTTTGAGCTCCAATCTAGAACTACAGGGTTAAACAACATGCCCAGGCTGGGGAATTTTAGCAGTTGTAAGCTATCAATGAAACCTACATCTGTCCATTTGGTTGTAATTTCAATATTCCTTCGTAGGCAAAACCTCAAGAGTAAAAAAACATAACAAAAACGTTAAAGGAAAGAACAAAAATTGGTGCACGTAAATTTCCAAAAAAGCTGAAAATTAAAGCAAGATTCAAAAATAGTCCTGAAGGGTGTTTTTACAATAAACTGGCTTTTCACGGTTTTTTTATGTGATGTAATGTGAGAAAATGACGTCTTTATTTTTGGGAAAAAACTGGTTTTTTGTTAGTGGAACACCCCCTTAAATGACATCAAAAACATTTGTCAGCTCATTTTTAAATAAAATGCTCAAAGCAAAGGCCAATGTAGAAAAACAACTGTAACCACTATGAATGGAATGAAGAAGGTACATTCACAAACTGCAAAGTGGTGGATGTTGGAAACGAGTGGCAATTTCTATGTCCTGTCAAGATTTCATTTGTTCAACAGAAAACATTCTGCTAAAACAAATCAATGAAGTTTGCTATGAAAGTACTAGCAATTTTCTAAAAGTGGAAGAGAGGCGCCTAGCGTCTAGGCCAACTAGTCGGAGACTAATTGGAGTGTAGAGATTAGTCGGTTTTACTCAACCTATGAAAGCCCCCTTAAATTGTTCCCATCTAGTGTTCTAAGTGTGTTCTTTTTTGCTTTTTCTCGTCGCTTAGGCCGGTGAGTGAGATTTCTCCTCAGTTTAGGGAAAAAGAGCAACCTATTTCAGGGTGAGTGCTTCAAATATCCTTGGTAGGGGAGGAGTCATATTTTGAATGGAAAATATCAAAATACAAAAATTGGGAACTTATTATCAAAACCATCACTCAACCCCCAGCAATTATGGACTTCGGTGTTGTCTTGGTTTGGTTTTCAGAGAGCTATGTCAGGAAAAGTCATGGAACTTCTAAGTTTTAATTGCTTGGAGAGGTGCAAGAGTGGAATTGAGAAGGAAGCGTGTTTGGGTCATGATTTCTCTTTATGTGATGTGGATTATTTGGCGAGAGAGAAATCAGAGATGTTTTGAAGGAGTAGAAAAGCCTTTGTTCAGAATCAAAAAAAAAAATCGGTGAATAGCTTGTATAGTTGGGACAAGGGAGAATGTTATACTTCCCTAGACGATTTTTTTTTATTCGTTTGATCTTTTATATTCACATGCTGGTGTATAGGACCTTTTCGTCGATGGCCTCTCTTTTGTATATGGGTAGCCTCCCTTAATGCTCTATTTAATATAATTATTTACTTATGAAAAAAAAAAAAAAACCCACACAATGTGGGATGCTTGGAACATTTTTCATCGCAATTGATCGACCTATTTTTTGAAAAAAAAAACTCCCCATGTAATACCCTGTACTTTTATTTTCTATTCTACTGTAAAAATACATAAATTAAAATCATCGTTTCAAAACTGTCGATATCCGAATGTGAGATTGAGATGGGCTCGTGCCAGTGCATGTGATGATATGAATGTGTGGTAGTTGTGCACAGTGCAATAAATACGGTGGAGTGTTGTGTGGGAGAAGGTATTAAGCAAATGGAAGTTTTTGTATAAATAGGCTGGGGTTTTCGTATGGATCAAGGAGGGCAGTGCTCATTTGGTATTGAAAAGAAAAGAAAACGAAAAAGAAAAGCTAAGTTGCTTAATGTCCTGATACTTCAATACTTCACAAAGAGAGTTTAGTCCGTGGCTATTTAGGAATAGATGTAGCAGATTCTGATAAGGGACTTGATGTGGAGATATTCACACATTCAATGGCCACGATTGTATTTTGAGGTAACTCGGGGAGTATATGATATGCTTTCCCATTTCCAGAATCCTTTCCTCCTTATCGTTTCGTACCCCTTTTGAATATCTCATGTTATTTGTTCAATCCTATGGAATTTTGTTGAAAGTGTGGAATATTTGTTATTGGTTATGATATTTTGGATAAAGTGTCATGGAACTGTTTGGTACCGTGATCGAGTGACCTTGTCAATAGCTTGATTGATCCAGGAAAGCCAGGTAGGCTAGGTGAAGCAGGTGAGGGGAGTCACTGATCATGTATTGAGGAGGGCCGGGTACAGTGTTCAAAAACTCGGTCAACTCGGCCGAGTAGTCGGCGACTACTCGCTGGAAGGTGCCTCACCGAGGCGACTATGGTCTGGTCGCTGGAAGAAGTCGTTGGAAGGTCTACTCGGAAACTAATCGCCGACTAGTCGGCGAGGCGGTGAGTCGCAATTATACGGCGACACGGTTAGTTGGGAAGAAGTCGGGCCAGGCAGGAAAAAGTCGGGAAAAAAATAGAAAATTTATCCAATTTAAGGGGGCTTGGTGTAATTTGAGGTAAGATTTATACTTACCTAAATCATTTCTTTTTCTTCCGACACTCACCTCTTCTCCTCCTTAACCTAAATCGTATTCTACTCACACCCATCGTCATCAATCGGCGCCGTCGTCACCTCTGAATCCAATTGTTGACCACCAGGCACCTTTGATCGTCAACGTTGGCTTCTTCAATCGCAAGCTCTCTCTCTCTCTCTCTCTCTCTCTCTCTCTCTCTCTCTCTCTCGTATGTCCTTTGTATCTATAGACTACAGGAGAATAATATGGTACTTATGTAGTTACATTATGCCAAAAAAAAAACCGAGTAATTTCTTTAAGGCCGAGTACTCTCTAATTACTCGGGCTGGAAGCTAGGAGGTCCCTAGCCGCCCTGGGAGCGCCTAGCGAGTTTTAGAACCTTGGCTGGGTATTATGTCCATTGAGAAGATTACTCGGCTTGGAAGCTAGGAGGTCCCCAGCCGCCTCTGGGAGCGCCTAGCAAGTTTTAGAACCTTGGCCGGGTATTAGGTCCATTGAGAATTATTCACCTCGGTTGGAGGTTGTTTATTGATTCCTCTTAAATATGAGCATGGTTATTCTGTTATATCGTCTACTTCCCGGGCATTTTCTTTTTCATGTGTGAAGTTGGGTTAATGGAGTTTGAGTTAGAGGATTTGCGGATTAATTGGGTCGGGGAGCTATTTAGAGAAATTCTAGTTGTTTATAAGCTAGAGGATTTTCGGCAGATTGTATTTGGTTATTTTTGGGTAAAGACATTGTATTTCAGAGAAAATATGGCCTGAAAGTGTGTAAAATACAGTGGCTGTCTTTGGTTAGATAGTTTAGTTTAGTTTTGATGATGTCAGCAGGTGTAATGAGTGGAGAGATAGAGAGAGAAATGAGGGAAATGATGATGTCATCAAAACTAAAACTAAAACTAAACAAGGAAACGAACAAGGCCAATGTATTTTGGAGCCTTTATTGGAAAAATCCGGGTCGTTACACCCCACGCCCCCCACCTCTCCCAAAGTTTGAGTAAGAATGACATAAGACTAGGAATATAATTAAGACTGAAGTAACAACTAAAAAGTAAGTACAACTAATATTAACAAATAACTAGTCAAATATGTTCCGAGTTCAAAACAAAGTGAAATTAGTTACTTAACACATAAAAACGGTATACAATATAGATTTTGTATCGTAAAAACAACACTTAACTCTTGTAGTTTTTTAGTAATACACATTCATTCCTAAAGCTTTTAAACTTACGAAATAGACCCACCGACTAATCCTCGACTATGTGCAAAACGCCTAACCAACGCCTATACCGTAAAATCTTGGCATTGGGTGGCCGCCTAGTGCCTACTTTTGGAACACTGAGTACTAATTGCATATTAACTTAAGTTAGTCTAGTTCTTCAAAAATAAATGAAATCTGACATCAAAACATATAAGGAAAAAATCTTTAGTTGAATAGCATTACGGGTTGAGAAAATATATTAGTACTCGATAATTTATATTGCTAAAACTTCAGGGAGAAAAACAATAGTTGAACCGGTGAATCCGAAAAACATGTATACTCCAATTTTCAGATGTCAATTACTTAATGAGGTTTCTAAGATTACCATCCAACATCTTCACAAGAAAATCCATAAATAAAAACATAAGTACAAATATGGAGGAAATTAACAGCCGTGGGAGGAACACAAAAATTTACAAGGAAACTGGAAACCCAAGAGTATGTCCCCGGGATAAAAATCACACCCCACGCTGACAAACCTATAGATATGAATCCAAAAGGGTACAAGAAGTTTGAGAAAATGAATTTCAACCAACTCCTAAAGGTTCAACTAACTCCACAACTCGTTCTACCACCCCGAGTTCCTTCTTTGTACCATAGTATCCAGGAACTTTCAATCACAATCTCCGTTCTTCAGCAGCTTTGATGCAAATCAGCCAAATATTGAAGGGGAATGATTGTATCTGAAATGTGGGTATTGAAAAGAATTCACAATCTAGTGATAGGAAACACTCAATCTAAAACAAATATGCACTTAGATTGCGACAAAGTTAAAAAGAGGGGTACCTATGGCAAGACAAGCACAAAGACTCAAGAGGAAATGTCCTTTCACTCTAGAGGGAGGCTTAGGTCAGTCTCTTGAGCTAATGGGAAGAATAATATGTTTTCATTCTCCAATAAAATGTAGGAGGAATGTGAAAAAGATTTTCTCATAAAAAGCCTAAACGCTTCCACGCAACGCGGTAGCACCAATGGCCCGTTTGTTAGAAGGATATGTTTTGGAGGGAAGAAGAGGGATATAATAAGAAGTGGATATGATTGGAGGGAGGATTATTTTAGAATGGTGGTTTAAAAGTTACTTGGTTTGTCTAGTTTTTGTAGAAAGAGATAAGAGGGGGTGGATAATGTAAACTGTTGTGAATTTTCTATTTTGCCCTTGGATAATCTTGTCCCTCTCTCTCTCTGGTATGCAAAATCAATTGGCTCCTTCCATCAACAAACAACTACAAAATCAACTCTCCTTCGATCAACGAACACCTAGTTGGAATTTCTCGTCGGAATCAAACTCATCGGATTACGCGGAATCAATTGATCTCAGACCAAACTCGTTGGAATCACAAATCACAACTAAGAAAAATCACAACTCATGTCCCAAGTGCCCACAAAAACACAAATCAAAAAATCACAGAAATGGGTTTGATTTATTGGAATGGTGCCAGAGGGGTTTTTGAAATGGGGCCTGAAAATCCAGTTGAAGATCCTAGTTGAAAATCCCATAACATTGTTCAGTGTGTACATACATGTAATATGTAAGATATACCAAAAAACGAGTAGAATACAGGGCATGATTTGTGACACAGAGAGAGGCGATCTGATGCTTTTTGAATATATGTGTGTAAGTACATACATATATAAGTATGCGTATACTACATTTGCAGATTGCCCCTTTAAAATAATTTCATTTCAATCCCTGCCGTATTCCCTAAGTATCCTCGCATATCAGAAATTAAAAACATTTAATTTAGAAACAGCATACTTATTTGCCGTATCTGATACGTATCCAATACTCATACGCGACCAGTTTTGGAGTATCCGTGCTTCATAGGTGCTAAAAAGTGTAAGGTATGCTCAGGATGGCTCTTAAACCTTCACGTATCAGAGCGAGCAATCAATTGAGCGTAGACTCTAACAGTACCTATGCCCGAAAGAAAAAGACTTAAATATAGGCTTTGAACTCAATTACAAACTTGGCGATTTTGACATCTTCCGAAAACTGCCACCACCGACCCTAACAGTAGTAGTGTTCAGATTTTCTACAAACTACGTTTCACTTCACAGCATGAACTTTGTTACCCGGCTTACTAATCTAGAAAAGTAAAGTCATCCAAACTGTAAAATGCCCACAATACTAATTGGTTTGCCAATAATGATCTAATTCAATCTTAAACCCAAAATTTTCTTCACCATCCAACTTTATCTCAATTACAATTATTTCCCATAAGCTTGTGACAAAAACTAGTTCCAAACATACCTCATACAAATAATTCACATAAAGCATACGATTTAAATGACAAAACCCTGTCTAAACCACTACCAATGTGATTGAAAACATCCCAAAAAATAATGTTCAAAACCACAAAACCACTCAATTCAGAAACAATAAAAAATGATCATCTGAACGGAGAGAGAGAGAGAGAGAGAGAGAGAACCTGTATGTGACATCTCTCATTGAAGAAGTACAAGGGTGGTAGCCATCGCGGGGTGATTTCCAATTATCCATCTCTCTGTGTCCACGGTAACAAGTATAGAACAAGTGGGTGTGACTAACGGACAGTACGTAAATACACAAACAAACACCGTCAACGTGCAAACCGGTAGTACGTGATCGTTGCCGCAATATAGCAGAGTTTCACTTTCTTTCTTTTTGATTGGAATGGATCCTATAGCTGCGGTATTAGACTCCAACAAGAGAGAGAAAGTAGGAGATGGAGATGGAGATGGAGATGGAGAGAGGAATCTGGGGCAAAAAAGTAAAGGCCAAAGTGTGGGGCCATTGGAAAACGAGGATTTGATGCGATGCTGCTTCTGTGTCGGTTTGTTTTCCGTTTTCTATGCCAGTGTCCTAACAAAGCACTAGGAAATTTAATTAAAATAAACCAAATTGAAATTAGCTTGAAGTGACACGTTCTTTCTTCTTTTCTAGTGATTAGGGCAGGAGTATGGCTGTAAATGAACCGAACCGTTCGTGAACTGGTCAGGTCTTAACTCTGTAAAAACTTGTTCGAGTTCGACTCGAGTACTAAACAAACTGATTGAGCCTCAATTTTAGGTTTGTTTAGTAAATGAGCCGAACCTAAACCTGACAATATTCGGCTCGATTAGACTCGCAATCCTGGAGTATATATGTATATGTCATAAGAATTTCACATATAACCTTGAATATGTATAATTTTAATACGTTTTATAATTTTTATATACATAAAGTGGAATTTTTATTTGAAGTTCTAGACCTGTATGAGAGCATAAATATCTAATATTTTTTATTAAGTTCTAGACCTGTATGCAAGAGTAAGGGCTTGTTCGTGTTGAAAAGAATAAAAGAGTTAGGGCTTAGTTTAATACTAATTTGATAACCAAATTCAACATTTTAAACTGAATATATTAAATATTATGTCAATAAGTTAGTTTGATAACCATATGTCATAAAATTTAATATTTGAAGTGCTTGTTATGGTGGCTGAGCAAAACAATCAAGTTTTACTAAAAAAATCACCAAATTTGCTCGACTTGTGCGATGCCTGTACCTGAGGCAAATAGGGTTTCTTTTCAAAATCGCCAACATGGATACAATCATGGATATGCTCGAGGACGTGGTAAAAATCAATATCGTCAAAATCGTGAGGGGAAACACAAAAACCTTCAAACAGGAACACCCCATCAGTTCACCAAAATTGGAACAACCACCCTGAGCCATCTCATAGATATGCCACATCTTCCCATCAAAAGATGCATAATAACCCAAAACCATCCAAATGAAAAGGGAATGGGGTCCAGAACCAGCCTCCTAAGAATTATGAAGATAAATGTTTTCGTTGTGGGTTGAAAGGTCATTGGTCACGTACATGCCATATGCCTAAACATTGGGTAGATCTCTACAAAACTTCTGTCGAGAAGGGAAAGGGTATTGAAGTGAATTTGGCAAAACAGGAAGAGCCTTTTGATGATACCTATCTTGATATACAAGAATATATTATCAAACCAGATGAGACGTTTGATTTCTTAACTGTGATGGAAAAGACCACACTGTTAAAGTAGTATTTATTATTAACTACTGTGCTAGTGTGTTTTTCTTTTAATATGCAAGTGTGTTTGTTTCTTTCTATGCAAGCGTGCGGCAATATTTATGTAATCGTTTGAATCTTATGAAATATCAAGTTGCGGATTTTATAATTATAAACTTTTGTTGTATCTCCTTGTAGCTGCTTGGATATTATTAATATTTCCAAGATGAAAGCCGAAGATACTTGTTTAGTAGATACTGCCACAACTCACACCATTCTTAAGAACACAAAATATTTCAAGCACTTAGTTATGACCAAGGCTAGTGTCAATATAATATCTGGCTCAGCAGATCAAATTGAAGGCTCATGAAGAGCTAACATTATGTCTACTAATGGAACAAATATATGTATTGACAACGCTTTATATTCTACCAGATCCAAAAGAAATCTGTTAAGTTTTAAAGATATTTGTTATAATGGTTATCATGTTGAAACCACAAATGAAGGCAATAAGGAATATCTTTATATAGCTTCAATGAAGTCTGGTAAAAAGATGATATTAGAAAAGCTTTCAGCTTTGTCAAGTGGGTTATATTATACGACTATAAGATCTATTAAATCACATGCAGTGATGAACCAGAAGTGTTCTAACACAAAAATATTTATGTTATGGCATGATCGTCTTGGGCATCCAGGATCAATAATGATGCGTCGAATTATAGAAAATTCAAATGGGCATCCACTAAAGAACCAGAAGATTCTTTTACCAAGCAAATCCCCCTATGATGCTTGTAGCCCCATACACCCATCATCTGAACCATTTCGTTACTACATGGTATTAATAGATGCTTCAACTAGATGGTCACATGTCTGTTTACTATCTACACGAAATGATGCATTTGCTAAGTTTCTAAGTCAAATAATCAGATTGCGAGCACAATTCTTAGAACATCCAATTAAGACAATTCGCATTGATAATGCTGACGAATTTACATCTCAATAATTTAATGAGCATTGCATGTCCATTGGTATAGATGTTGAACACCCTGTTGCACATACTCATACCCAGAATGGCTTAGCTGAATCTTTTATTAAAAGACTATAGTTAATTGCTCGACCTCTTCTTATGAAAACAAAACTCCCTGTTTCTGCTTTTGGACATGCCATATTACATGTTGCATCTCTAGTTCGTGTTAAACCAACGACATATCATAAGTTTTCACCATCAGAACTAGTTCTTGGTCAACAACCAAATATTTCTCATATTAGAGTTTTTGGTTGTGCTGTATATGTTCTCATTGCACCTCCCCAACGCACTAAAATGCGTTCTCAATGTAGACTTGGTATTTATGTTGCATTTGACTCCCCGTCAATTATTAGATATCTTGAACCTGTAACAGGTGATGTCTTTAAAGCACGTTTTAATGATTGTCATTTTAATGAAACAGTATTCCCACCATTAGGGGGAGAAAAGTCATGGTCAAAAGCAAAACAGGAAATTACGTAGAATACCTCCTCGTTAGCTTATCTTGATCCTCGCACTAATCAATGTGAACTAGAAGTTCAAAGGATCATTCACTTGCATGGTACTGCAAATCAATTGCCAGATGCTTTTACCGATACAAAGAAAGTGACAAAGTCTCACATTCCAGTTGTTAATGCTCCATCAAGGATTGATGTCCCTATAGGACAATCCACTGAGAATGTAGCGAAAGCGTCTATACCACACGGAAGCGTGGAAGACCTGTCGATGCAAAAGATAAAGCTCCTCGGAAGAGGAATGTTAAAGGCAAAGATACCAGTGCTCCTGCAGAGGCTATTCCCATGAATAGAAAAGCTCCAGAAGGGCATATAATTGATTCATCCAAAATTTCTCCTAATAACTCCCCTGTAGAGGAATTTCTTGAACAAAAATCTCTTGAAGAGATATCTCTAGAAGAAGAAAACGTACGTGATAATAATGAGATCTCAATTAACTATGGAGAAATATGGGATAGAACAAAAATTATTGTTAATGACGTATTTTCATTTAACGTCGCTCTTGACATTACCAGAAGTAATGATGGAAACATTAATAGAAGTAATGAAGAAATTGAACCACAATCCGTCGAAGAATGTCGACATAGAAAGAATTGGTCAAAATAGAAAGAAGCAATTCAAGCAGAATTGAGTTCTCTTGCGAAACGGCAAGTATTCGGACCAATGGTTCAAACCCCTGAAGAGATACAACCTGTTGGCTGTAAATGGGTATTTGTACGCAAGCGAAATGAGAAAAATGAGATCATGATATAAGGCACGACTCGTTGCACAAGGTTTCTCGCAGAGACCTAACATTGATTATGAGGAAACATACTCTCCGGTTACGAATGCAATCACATTTAGATTTTTGATGAGCTTGGTAGTAAACAAATGTCTGGATATGTGTCTAATGGACGTTGTTACGGCATATTTGTATGGATCACTAGATAGGGACATATACATGAAAATTCCTAAAGGATACAAAATGCATGAATCATGTAGTTCAAAGCCCAGAACTGTTTACTCTCTCAAGCTACAAAAATCTTTATATGGTCTTAAACAATCTAGTTGAATGTGGTATAACCGACTTAGTGAATATTTGCTTAAAGAGGGATATGAAAATAATCCTATTTGTCCATGTGTTTTTATTAAGAGATCAAATTCAGGACTTGCTATTATTGCTATATAAGTCCATGACTTAAATCTTGTAGGAACTCCAGCAGAACTGACAAAAACTGCAGATTATTTAAAGAAGGAATTCGAGATGAAAGATCTTCGCAAAACCAAATTTTGCTTGGGTCTGCAGATTGAGCATTTGTGAAATGGAATCCTCGTTCATCAATCAACATATACAGAAAAGGTTTTAGAACATTTTTACATGGATAAAGCACATCCCTTAAGCACTTCTATGGTTGTTCGTTCACTTGATGTAAACAAAGACCCATATCGTCCTCAAGAAGATGGTGAAGAATCTCTGGGTCCGGAATTTTCATATCCAAGTGCAATTGGTGCTCTTATGTACCTTGCTAATTGCACTCGCCCCGATATTGCTTTTCCCGTAAATTTGTTGGCAAGATACAGCTCGGCTCCAACTCAACGACATTGGAATGGTATTAAACATATATTACGGTATCTTCGAGGAACGATAGACATGGGTTTATTCTACTCAAATTGCTCAAAGACACAATTAATCGGATATACTGATGTTGGTTATTTGTCCGACCCACACAAAGCCCGATCACAGACAGGATATGTATTCACTTATTGTAAAGACCCGCGTTTTTAAAAAAAATTCCGGAAATAATGTTGGGTAAATGTGAGAAAATGAAAATAGAGTGATGTGGGGTCAATGTGAAGGGAGTATGTGCATTGGGGTGTCTTTAGAACACACTAGAAACACACAAGGGGTGCAAGTGCAATTGGTGGTGTGTATAGATATGTGTGTGTGGCTGATTTTTGGGCAAAAATCATTCATCTCTCTCTCTCTAAAAACCATTGGCCCTCTCTCCCTCTTCTTCTCCTCTCAAGTTCTCTACAAAAACCCACCCCAAATTCACCCTCCGCACTTAAATCCTTCACCATCCAACCATAGATTTGTCATCTACGCGTGTTTTGGAGTCCGGGACTCCGTGGTTTTGCTTGGAGCTAGTATATTTCGGTTGGGGCTGGAAGCAAGAACTAGGGTCTCATCTTCTTCTTGGTTTGCTTGAGGTAGGGGACCTATTTCTACCTTCTCTAAGTGTATGTGGAATGAATTAATGCATTACTCTTGTTATTGCTCCTAAAATTTCCATTACACTTGTTGTTCACCATGGAAGTTGAGTTTGGAGTTGATTGAGTTTGGGTTTTGTATGTTTAGTTGATCAATCCATGAATTGATTGTTGATATGTCTCTCCCTCTTGATTAGTTGTGTTTTGGAACCTCATTTTGCCTTGGATTGAATCCCCCATCACTTGGAGCTAAGTTGTGCATTTTTCACCCGAAACCCAGTTGGATCGATCCACCCTTAAGGTTGGATCTATCCAAAATGCTCTGTTGGCGTTTTGAACCACCTTGGTTCGATCCACAAGTTGTCCAGATCGATCCAAAACCTTCTGTTTTGTACTCGGCACATTGTGGATTGATCCACCCACTTCTTGGATCGATCCAGGCCATGTGGATCGATCCACACCTCTTTTGGATCGATCCAGATTCCTGCTGTTCAGCCAGATTTTTTACCCAACTTCGCGGGCACGCCCCGGCTTCGTCCGAACTCGGATTGAGGTGATTCTTGAACCGTTGGAAAGCTCTATGAGTCTAATTTCAAACCCAATTGATCTCATATTCATAGCCTTTGTATTTTTGAGAGAAATGGGCTTTTTACTATCAGCATGTCATATTTTCTCGAGGTTCATAACTCCGTTTTCATGTTCCTTTGTTCCGGGCCTTCATTGGTCTTTCCCAAGCTTTCGAATCGACCTCCAAGGTTTGGTAGCCTATCGTGGTATGACTCATGTTTTGCCTTGGTCTCTCACGTTCTTGGACACATGTTAATTTAACCATAACCGACACACACGAGTTCTTGAACAAAATGGATTAAGTGAATGTTTTGGACACTTGTAAAATGGTATTGGAATACATGAATTGGATTTGGGCACTAAGTCAAACTTAGGAATTGATAAGTGGAAATGTAAATGTGAAATATGTGACACGGGGCCCGAAAGGGTATGCCCGGAGTGACACGGGGCCCGAAAGGGTATGCCCGGAGTGACACGGGGCCTTTATGGTATGCCCGGAGTGACACGGGGCCTATATGGCATGCCCGGAGAATAAACAAATGTTTAAAAGGAATAAGATGTGTATGATAAATACAAAGGATACTTGGGTTATTTTAGATATTTTGGGTAACTGTGAAGTATTATGAAATGAAATGTTTTGTGTAAATGACTGTGTTTTGAAGGGACTGAACCCACGACACGAAATGTAATGATAAATACAAAGGATACTTGGGTTATTTTAGATATTTTGGGTAACTGTGAAGTATTATGAAATGAAATGTTTTGTGTAAATGACTGTGTTTTGAAGGGACTGAACCCACGACACGAAATGTAACGTTTATGAGGAAACGTATGGACACTTGGGTTTGGTTAGATCTTTGGTGCATCTCCTAGACACTCTATCATCAAGTTGATCTATTTTGGTCCATTTTAGCTTATTCATTCATGTGTATCATATCTTCACGTGCATCTTTCATTCTCTATACCCTTAGCGTTGGTAGAAAAGTTTTCCTACGAGCTAGTGAGCTCACCCTATCATTTTCAGGTACACGGCAAGGCACATGATTGGGATGCTTGACGTGTGGATGCATAACATGAAGCTTACTTTGCATGGAATTATTTTATCCTCTCCATAGTTTACTCCAATTTGGAAAGATGATTTTGTAACCTCTATTTCTGAAATCTTTTGACAAATCCAATGTATGTAATAATGTAAATTTATTATTGGAATTAAAGTACTTGGGTTTGGGTACCTCTGATGAGAGATATGTAGACTTGTAAATTTGGAAAATTGTATTTTGACTTTGACTATTCTATGGAGATCCGTTGACAGTGATCTATCCTACGTGGATATTCCTTATATTTTGGTTATTAAAAATTGAGGGCGTGACACTTATGGTGACACTGCCATAGCGTGGCACTCTATGAAGCAAACATTGACAACCACTTCATCTAATCACTCTAAGATTCTTGCAATCCATGAGACAAGTTGTGAATGCATTTGGTTAAGGTCTATGATCCAATACATTCGAGAAAGAAGTGGATTAACATCAATCAAAGATAGCCCAACTGGTTTATATGAAGATAATGTTGCATGTATAACTCTATATGAAGATAATGTTGCATGTATAACTCAGATAAAGGGAGGCTACATCAAAGGTGACAGAACTAAACACATCTCTCCAAAGTTCTTTCATACACAAGACCTTCAAAAGAGTGGAGATATTAATGTTCAACAAATACGTTCAAGTGATAATCTGGCGGATCTATTCACCAAAGCATTGCCGACATCAACATTCAAAAGGTTAATCCACAATATTGGAATGCGTCGACTTAACGGCTTGTTATGCAATTTTGAGGGGAACAAGTGACATAATGTCATCATATAATTATCCAAAAAAAATGTCATCATATAGGTTGTACTCTTTTTCCTTCATCTAAGGTTTTATCCCACTGGGTTTTCCTTAGCAAGGTTTTAATGAGGCAATCCGAAGACATTCATGGGACACAAGAATATTGTACTCTTTTTGCTTAGTCAAAAGTTTTTCCCACTGGGTTTTCCTTGACAAGGTTTTAATGAGGCATATTCTTTGTGTGTGGTCATCCAAGGGGGAGTGTATGAAATCATATGGCTGACCACAAACAGACAAGTCACACCCAAGTTGTTGTTCTTGTTAGTTGGAATAGTGTGTGTAGTTATTATGGCATGCGAACTTTGGGTTTATAAGTACTGAATCAAAATGTTTAGTTTTGTACATTCGGAAGTAGCACTGAGAAAGGAAAAGAAAGGCTAGACAAAAAGAAAACAATCAGGCAGAAAGGTAATGAGAATAAGATCGGTCCGGAAGATCGATCTCAATAGTTCTGGAAGAACTATTTCATATCCATATTGTGTTCAATATTTGTCTTACTTTTATGCAAAGTTCTTTTATTATTTGCTAGTTTTATAACATAGATATAGTTCTTTGAGAGCGATCGTTGATAGGCGCTCAAAAGCACCCATTTAATCCTCTAATTTACATTTTAATAGTCCAATCATAGAGTTACTTGATGTACTATAACGGTTGAATTGTGTTTGTAGGTTTTGGAGAGTGCCGAACCATTAAAAGTGCTATTTGGAGTCAATATGATGCATGGAACGCAAAGTAGACGTATAGAGCTTTGCAACGGTCCAAGAATCGCATCATTTTGAGTTCGGATGAAGTAGGGGCGAGCCCGCGAAGTTTGGACTACAATCTCCGCGAAGTTTGGACTACAATCTGGAATTTCTGCCCGGGCGGGAATCAAAGCTGCTCGGGCGGTTTTAGCCGAGTCAAACACGGATTAGGGCGTTGACCACGTTTTTTTAGGTTTTATTATAAATAGGCCATTGCTCTGTAAGTTTTGGGGGTTCTAGAATATTTGGAGGCAAGTTTAGAGAGAGAAACGCGAGCCGTTCCATGGGTCCTTCAAGTTTTTCATCAAATCAAGCATTCATCTCCATCTCCATGGCCGGCTAAACACCTTCTAGGGGAAAGATTGATAAGCCCCCGATAGTGTAAATAAAGGGGCTTATCTACCTCATTTTTGTCACACACACGCGCATAACATGTTTTATTTAATTGATATTGCGTGTAGGTTGTGTTTTTGTTGTTCACAGGTTTTTTGGAAGAATAAAGCATCTCTTTGGTGCCATGGCTTGAACACAAGTCAATCCGTGACCCAAGGACACGTGGCAGACCGCTACGGTGTCGAGAAATTCACGAGAAAAGTCATGGTAAAAGGCCAAGTACGCCCGAGCAAAGGCCCAAGTCAAGTTGAGAACGAACGGGCGAAGATCATATTTCAAGCAACTCCTATCAATAGGAGAATTAGCCCTATCGATAGGAGAGGGATCAGATTGGCCATCATTTTCTACCAAGCAACTCCTATCTATAGGAGAATTGGCCTATCGATAAGACAGTGATCAGTCTGGCCATTTTTGTGAAGTAGTGAAGTCCTATTGATAGGAGAATCAGTCCTATCGATAGAAGAAGGATCAGATTGGCCATCCGTGCGCAATGGAGTTCTCTTATCGATAGGAGAATAAGTCCTATCGATAGGACCTGGGTTTTTCAGCCAATTTTTGTACCCGACCAAGTTAAGACTTGGGGGCTTTTTGGACATTTCAATTGTAACTTTGGGACTATAAAAGGCCCCAAACTTCAGAAAATTGGGGTATCTTGCAGTTTCACCTTCTCTCTCTACCTCCCTTCTTCTTCCTCGCCCATTTTCTCTACTTTCTCTCTAGAAATTAGGTGTTAATCTTCAAGAACCAAGGCTACGTCCTTCATTAAAGTTGTAAGCACTCTTCTTATCTATTCAAATCTCTAATTTATTTCCATTTTCGTTATGTTTCACGTTTTTATGCCATTTTCACTTAGTATTTCCATTTGCCCTTCGAGTATGTGTGAGTAGTGTAGCAAGGCTAGGTCATGGGGTGATTAGCACCCCATGGCTTGGGTTATTTTGTTCTTCTCTCAAAATGAGCATTAAAAGTTGATTGTTTAAGAGTTGGGCTTCAATTTGGTGTATCAAAACTTAGTCTTGTTACCCTTTTTGATCTTGTGTAGGCAAGGGCTTGACTTCTTGCCACACATGATGCTTAGAGCTATGGCATTCAAAGTGTTTGTAAAAATGCCTCAATTAACTCTACTCTTGAACAAAGCCATTTTCTAGAATCCAAATGTGTTAAAGTGTTGAATCTTCCGGTTAAGCATGTTTGACGACGTGACTTAACCGAGTAATCTTGAGAGGAACAATTTAATTCAAGTCATGGGTGTTTTGAACCCCTTGACTTTGCCTTTAGTTTAAATTAGCAAAACCTTCATTTTCTAGTCATTTAGAGGTAGAGAGAACCACCCAATAAACCACCTTATAAGTTGGCCGTCTTAACACCATAAATCTCATCTCAAGTCAATCTCATGCCGGGTGCATTTGGTCCCTGTGGAAATCGACCCCGGTCTTGCCAGGTTACTATGCTTTCGATGACCTAGCCCTACGCTTGGGGCGACGCTAACTACAACAACGCTAGGTGTCCAAGCATTTTTGGCGCCGTTGCCGGGGACCCAATGGTTCACCAAGCGTGAGTTTCACTTGCCCGCTGTAAGTATTTCCTTCTTTTAGTATAATTTAGTTTAGTTTAGTTTACTTGTTTTTAATTTACTTGTTGGATTTAACGAGGCGGCGGCATAGCCCCTTGGAACTATTTGTGGTGAGGTGGTTGAATAACCCCTCCAGTCTGCTAGTTGGTAGTGTATGCACGGGCAGCGCGATTACTTTCGAGTCCCTCATAATCGCCGCTTAGTTAGCATTGACACTCCTCCAGTCGAAGTAATGGCTGACGATGATGGGGTTCCGTGAAACGATCCACCACCACCACCACGTCAGAGGACTATGCGGGATTACTTGAATCCCGATCGCACACCGCATACTTCGTGCATAGTCCTCCCCAGCACTACACCCACAAATACTTTCACCTTAAAAACTCACCACATAAACTTGGTTCCTCATTTTTATGGGCATGAGCATGAGAGTCCCTACTCTCACATGAGGGACTTTGATGAAATTGTGAATACCATTGTAAGTCAACCCGGTCAAAAAGAGTCTGCACCGCTCAAACTCTTTCCATTTTCTCTAAAAGGCAAGTCCAAGGATTGGTTCAATGCTTTAAAACCTGGGTCTGTGCGGGCTTGGCTTGATTTACAAAGGGAGTTTTTCAAGAAATTCTTCCTAGAGCATAGAACTCATCATATGATGCCACAAATCCAAGGTTTTCAACAACAAAATGACGAGACCTTTTATGCATGCTGGGAGCGTTTTAAAGATCTGTTGATCTCAGTGCCACATCATGGTTTGGAAGAACAAGATCAAGTGATCGCTTTTTATCGCGGGTTTTCTCTAGAGAGCCGAAAATTGATTGACACGATGTGCAATGGAGAATTTCTTGATAAATATCCCGATGGGGCTTGGGAGTATTTTGACCAATTGGCCGAGAACAATCGGGCGTGGGACTACTCGAAACCTTCTGAGAGGTCCCATCCGGCCCAAAGTTTGAATACTCCCGGCCCGGCCCGAGTGCTTCTGGCAAGTACACATTGGACGAGCAAACCGACCTACACCGTAGGGTCGACTTGCTTGCTAAAAAAATGGATAGTTTGGAATTGAACAAGATAGCGAAGTTGGCCGCGGTGGCCCAAGTGGAGAATATTTGTAACTATTGTGAGTTGGGTGGGCACATTTCGAACCAGTGCCCCGCTTTTGCAGCTTTCAAAGAGGCCCTACACGGGGCCGATCAGGCGGAGGTGAACGCAGTCAGCCAGAGGTACGATCCTTTCTTGAACACATACAATCCGGGCACAAGAGATAATCCTTTGCTTAAATGGAGGGAACCCAATCAAGGGCAGCCCCAAAGGCCAACCCCGGCTCAAAATCAAGGTTATCGACCTCCCCAAGGTCAAAATCAAAACCAAGGGCAAGCCCAGTACCCTCCCAATCAATACCCTCAAAATTACCAACACCAAGGTCAAACCTCTAATGTGTACCAACCCTCTCAAAAGCGCTCATTGGAGGACACCCTCCAAATGTTCATTCAAACTCAATCAGTTGTCAACGAGCAAAATTCACATTCTTTGAGGGAGATTCAAAGCTAAGTCTCCAAGTTAACCACGTCCGTGGGGGTGCTTCAACAAGAAAAAGGGAAGTTCCCCTCTCAACCACAAGCAAACCCCCAAGGTCTACACTTTGCGAGCGTCTCGTCGGGCCAAGACCCGAACACTCATGAGCAAGCCAAATCCATCACCACGTTGATGAGTGGCAAGGAGATTGATAAAACTATTCATCCCAAGCCGGTCACTCCTCTGATTCCTCCTCCCGTTCTCAAGGCTCCCGAGTCCACCCCTTCGGACTCCGAGCCTACTTAAGTGGTGGAGCCAAGTGTCCCTGTCTCTCCCATCCCGGCCCCTTATCCCCATAGGTTGAGGGTGCCGAACAAGCTGTCTTCAGAAACCGAGGTGTATGAACTTTTCAAACAAGTGAAGATTAACATCCCTATTTTGGATGCAATCAAACAAATACCCTCGTATGCGAAGTTTCTCAAGGACCTATGCACAGTCAAGCGCAAGCTCAACGTGCAGAAGAAGGTCTTTCTCACCGAGCAAGTGAGCTCGATCATCCAAACCGCCATCGCTCCAAAATACAAAGACGCCAGTTGTCCGACTATTTCCATTGTCATAGGGGGTAAAAAGGTTGAGAGAGCATTACTTGATTTGGGAGCGAGCGTCAATTTGCTTCCTTATTCGGTGTACGAGCAATTAGGTTTGGGAGAGATGAAACCCACGAGAGTGACGCTTCAATTGGCGGACCAGAGTGTTCGTGTACCTAAGGGTTTAGTGGAAGATGTCTTAGTCCAAGTAGACAACTTTGTCTACCCTGTGGACTTTGTGGTTTTAGACACTTGCCCCGTCACGAATGCTTCACAAGCACAAACACCCATTATACTCGGACGCCCCTTCTTGGCGACATCCGATGTGGTTATTCACTGTAAAAAATGGGTTGTTAAACATGACATTTGGGAACATGAAGATGGAGATGAATGTTTTTAACATTGGCACTCAAATGGGGGATGACGATGATGTCCACGAGGTGAGCCTAATTGACACTCTTGTGCAAGAACACGTGGACACTATCCTTTACACGGACCCTCTTGAGGTTTGTCTTATCGCCGAGGAGGCGACGTTCCTAGATTCTCCGGAAGTAGAGTATTTATACTCTCTTTTAGACGTTGAAGACGTGTGTGGGACGGAAGTGTGGTCCCCAAAGTTTGAGGAGTTGCCTCCCATTGAGAGAAAAGCTCTCCCATCTAGTGTCCAACCACCTAAGCTTGAATTGAAAACCCTCCCGAACACTTTGAAGTATGCCTTCCTTGGCATCGGCGAGACATTCCCCGTGGTGATCTCCTCTTCCCTTGAGAAGCACCAAGAGTCCAACCTTTTAAAGGTTTTGAGGCGGCAAACTAAGGCCATTGGTTGGTCCATCGCCAACATTCACGGGATCGATCCCTCGGTTTGCACACACCACATATATCTCGAGGAGGACGTGAAGCCGTCCCGCCAACCACAACGTCGTTTGAAACCTCTCATGAAGGATGTGGTGCGGACGGAAGTTTTGAAGTTGTTGGATGTCGGGATCATCTACCCCATTGCCGATAGTAAGTGGGTGAGCCCCATCCAAGTTGTTCCTAAGAAGTCCGGCATTACAGTGGTCAAAAACGCCAATGATGAGTTGATACCTCAAAGGGTGACCACCGGATGGAGAGTGTGCATAGATTATCAGAAATTAAATGCTAGCACGCGCAAGGACCACTTCCATCTTCCCTTCATTGATCAAATCTTGGAAAGGGTAGCCGGTCATGCTTTCTATTGTTTTCTCGATGTGTACTCCGGATATAACCAAATTGAGGTTGCTCTTGAGGATCAAGAGAAGACCACCTTCACATGTCCTTTCGGTACTTTTGCGTATAAGCGCATGCCCTATGGCTTGTGCAACGCGCCCGGAACCTTTTCACGGTGCATGATGGGCATTTTCAGTGACATGATGGAGAAAATCGTTGAAGTCTTCATGGATGACTTCTCGGTATTCGGGGACTTGTTTGAGTCATGTTTAGCGAATCTAGAGCGTGTGTTGGAGAGATGTGAGGAGAAGCATCTTGTTTTAAATTGGGAGAAGTGTCACTTCATGGTGACTCATGGGATTGTCTTAGGCCACATCGTGTCATCGAAGGGGATAGAGATTATAAAGCTAAAATTGACTTAATTGCGAACCTCCCTACCCCTAAGTGTGTGAAAGACATTCGGTCATTTCTTGGGCACGCGGGCTTTTACCGTCGGTTCATTAAGGATTTTAGTGCCATTTCACAACCCTTGTGTCACCTCCTCTCAAAAGACGCACCATTTATTTGGACGCCCGCGTGCGAGGAGGCCTTCTCCAAGTTGAAAGCTAGTCTCACCTCCCCACCGATTGTGCGTGTTCCCGATTGGGACCTTCCATTTGAATTGATGTGTGATGTTAGTGACTATGCGATGGGAGCCGTGTTAGGCCAAAGGAGAGGGAAAGAGCCGTGCGTTATCTCTTACGCGAGCAAAACTCTCAATGATGCTCAAATGAACTATTCCACCATGGAGAAAGAGTTGTTCGCGGTTGTCTTTGATCTTGACAAGTTTAGGTCTTATTTGATAGGGTCCCCTATTGTGGTCTTCACAGACCACGCCGCCTTGAAATATCTCATGACTAAACAAGATGCGAAAGCACGGTTGATTAGGTGGGTCCTTCTCCTTCAAGAATTCAATCTAATAATCAAGGATAAAAGGGGGGTTGAGAATGTTGTCGCGGACCATTTATCTCGTCTTGAGTTCGAGGATCGCTCCTCGAATCTCCCTATCACTGACACATTTCCTAACGAGCAATTGTTTGGTGTCTCTTCTTGCCCGTGGTTTGCAGATATTGTGAACTATTTAGCCACAGGCCAACTCCCTACCAATTGGACTCCCCAAGAGAGGAGGCGTTTCTTAAGTGAGGTGAAAAGATTCTTCTTTGATGATCCTTATCTTTTCAAGTATTGTCCGGATCAAATTATCCGGCGGTGTGTGCCCAATGTCGATCAACAAGGCATCCTTGCCTTTTGCCACACCGACGCTTGTGGAGGCCACTTCTCCGCCAAGAAAACCGCCGCAAAAATCCTTCAATGCGGCTTTTATTGGCCAACACTTTTTAAAGACGCGTTTGAATTTTGCAAAATATGTGAATGGTGTCAACAACTAGGTAGTGTCACCCGGAGGAATATGATGCCCCTCACTAACATTCTTGTAGTTGAGGTTTTCGATTGTTGGG
Source organism: Vaccinium vitis-idaea (assembly GCA_963854785.1). NCBI lineage: Eukaryota > Viridiplantae > Streptophyta > Magnoliopsida > Ericales > Ericaceae > Vaccinium > Vaccinium vitis-idaea. Next base: position 22,246,990 of record OY978217.1, on the reverse strand, counting down.
GCATTGACTTCATGGGTCCATTTCCGATGTCCTTTGGCTACCTTTACATCCTTTTAGCGGTGGACTACGTGTCCAAGTGGGTTGAGGCGATCCCCACTCGAACGAACGACCGACCACAAGGTGGTCATTCAATTCTTGAGAGAGCACATCTTGGCTAGGTTTGGAGCACCACGCGCGATAATCAGCGACCAAGGGACCCATTTTTGCAATAGGCCCTTTGAAACTTTAATGCGTAAATATGGTGTCACTCACAAGGTCTCCACGACCTATCACCCTCAAACCAATGGTCAAGCCGAACTTGCAAACCGGGAAATAAAGCACATTCTTGAAAAAATGGTGAATCCTAATCGGAAGGATTGGTCAACTCATTTGACCGATGCCTTGTGGGCCTATCGAACTGCATACAAAATTGTTTTGGGATGTCCCCTTATCGTTTGGTTTATGGGAAGACGTGTCATTTGTCGGTGGAACTTGAACACAAAGCCTATTGGGCCATCAAACAATTGAACTATTGCATGCCGGAGACCGGCAAGCATAGAAAGCTCCAACTCAATGAGCTTGAGGAAATCCGGAGAGATGCTTATGAGAACACGACAATTTATAAATTGAAAGTCAAAGAGTTTCATGACAAGAACATTCAAAGGAAAAAATTTCATGTGGGTCAAAAAGTGTTGCTTTATAACTCTAGACTTCATCTCTTTCCGGGGAAATTGCGGTCACGTTGGGAGGGTCCGTATGTTGTGAATAAGGTGTATCCTCACGGTGCTATCGATGTTTTTAATCCAAGTAATGGTGAAATCTCTAAAGTGAATGGTCAAAGGCTTAAGCCATTTTTGGAAAATTTTGATGTTGAGGAAGTGGATGAGGAGTTGGTCGATCCCGTTTACACGGACGACCCCTCCCCTTGATTCTATTTGCGCTTTAAATGAGTCTAGGAGACTATAAATCCTTGGAGGTTGAGATACCTCTAGCGTTAGCCGTGCTCAAACGGCTATTGGTGGTCTGGTATAGCCACCCGGAATTTGAGCTATGTATGGAGTACCTAGGATGTTGGAAGTCGAGGCAAGCAGTGAGATCGGGGACAATATCATCCAGCAATGTTTGATTTTAGTGTCGAGCTCCACCGAGATTGTTTCAAAATGGAGTGATGTTGCTTGGAGTCTAGAGTTCTGGGGAGCACTTTTCATAAACAATAAGAGAAGGGTTTCACTTGACTCGAAAGGGAGCGATAGCCTATTAGATGATGGCGCTTCTCCTCGGGTTACACCTGTACCTCGTCTATATTGCCGGTCCGACTAATAGGGAAACACAGTCTCGAGTTTCGGGGAGAAAAGTAGTAACCGTTAATTGCGTGAAGATTTGTTTGGTGGGGACTCAGCTATCACGGAGCGGGTCGATACTAATCATTTTCTCTTAGTAGGTAGTTGGCAATTCCGTCTTTTGCAGGGTGACCATGCTACCGCACCAACCTTGGTAGTTTGGGTCTAACTTGGTGGCGATTGCGGCATTCAGGAGCCCTAAGCATGGGTGCGACGGAAGGTCGCGGTTGTAAGGCCAATGAAGTCCTTGAGGATGGCCATGTGCGACTAGCTGTGGTCCCACATGGGGCCGAAGGAGGAAGCCTTGGAAGCATTGCCAATGACGAACGGAGCGGATGATGCAAAATCCTCAAACTTGGTCGAGGTATCGGGTGGTTGATATTCCACCCCGTCGGTACATTTTTTGTTCCTCCCTCTCCTTACTTTTTGTCTCATGCATTGAGGACACTGCACATTAGTCTAATCATTTATGTTTTCGATTTTTGCATACAATTTTTTGTGTAATCTTTCCCACTTAGTCATTTTATAGGTGGATACTTTAAATATGCTCAATTTTGTTCATAAAGGCGAGAGTTGGTACCCCGGTGAATTCGGTTGTGTGTTTACATCCATGCTCATGCATATACATGAACTCTAGTGAACAAGTTGAGCTGTTGTTGGTCAAGTGTCGTGCATTATTTAGAGTGGAAATTCATTTTGAAGCATCCCATGCTTTTTGTTTCTCATTTCTCGCATTCACGTAAATAATACTCTATTGTTCGTGCTTGAGTGGTGTAAATATCTCTTATGCATCATTATGGAGTTGTTGGCGTGCGTAGGAAATGAGACAAGGCATTTTTGCATGATTATACCACATGTGTGTCCCCCTCGTCCTTAATTTTTGTAAACCACAGTCCGAGTCTCCATTCTTGCTTAACCTAGGAAACTGGATGTTCGGAGGGTTGGAGGAAGTGTATTTTAATGCTTGGAGGGTTGTTGGGTTGTTCTGGAAGTATAAGGTGTTTTGTGGGCATGAACGGGGTTGATATGCAATGTTTGATATATGATTGGGGTGAATTTGGGTTTAATTCAGAAATTTTCCAGGTCCTATTGATAGGGGAGAAGAGTCCTATTGATAGGAGACATAACAGTTTGGCCACTTTTGAAGCAACCTCAGCTCCTATCAATAGGACAGAAGTGTCATTGATAGAAAGAAGCCCACTTTAAAAAAAAATAAAAATCCCACTTCAGTAAAGGCCTAACCCTTCTTCCTTCTTCCCCATTTCACGACCCAAACCCCTCTCTCTCTCATCTCTCATGACTGAACCCCTCTCCTCTCTCTCGGTTCCTCAAAACACCCAATACCCACCATGAATCCACCACCAAAATCTCCATAACCTCTCTCTTTCTCTCATCCCCACCATAACCCGACGCCACTCTCTCTTTCTCTCTCTCCACCGTAACCTCTCATAACCGACCCCTCTGACCCGTACCACCACACCACCATGAGCCGATCAAAGCCCAGACCCATTCTCTCTCTCGGTTTCACTCACCAAAACCCATACCCATTTCTTTCCTCTCCAACCGAGAAAACCCTAAACACCACAAACCCACCAGTCGGTTTCTCTCTCTCCACCGTAGCCCACACCACCGTGACCCACCAAACCCATTACAAAACCGAACCCACATCTCCTCCATAAATCTCAGCGAAAATCTAGTTCATGGCCCGTGTTCTACATAAATCGACCAAAAGGAGTTCAAAATCAGTGGGTTTTCAACAGATTTTCAGTCCCTTGGTCCAATTTCGAGGTAAAATCAAAAACTCTAGTTCTCTCTCACTCTCGTGCGGCTTACCCCTGTGCATTCCCGAAAGTCAGTCACACCTGGGTTCGATTTCATCTGTTTTATGAGCTATCTGTGAAGATTTTCAATTATTTTGGGGGTTTAATTGAGATGTCATTGCTCTACATGGCTGGATTCAATTTTGTTGCGTGTGTTTCTGTGAGCTCCTGATCGCATTTATTGAGAAATTTGTTAGTGCCTTAGTGTTGATTATTGCCACCACCTGGGTTAGAGATGGTTGTTTGCTTGCTGTTATCTGCTGTTGTTGATACGACCTGGGCTTAATCAGTTGTTTTTGGGGCTTATTTAGTGTTGTTGCTCTGTGGTTGATTAATGTCACATTTTGGGCTGGCTGAATTTGTGAAAATCTGGGTTGTGTTAAGAGTGCTTGTTGCTGACTGTGTACTGTTCTAAACTTCCAAAACCCTTTGCCATGTCTGCGGCAATGAGGGATATGAGTACACGGAGGAGAAAGGATAGGCGGAGTGCGGAGGAGGTTGATGAACGAAACAAAAAATTGAGGGAGGATAAGGAGAGTAAAAGGCAAAGTGACTGGGTGGAATCATTGAAGAACCGGGGGTGCACGTAAGAAAGGCAACTCGATGACAAGAGCTTAACGGGTGCATTCTACCTCGACAAAGTTGTAACCAAAGGTATGGAGTTCTGGTTTGAAGAGGTCAAAGTTTATGTTCATCCTTGGGTTAAAGCTTTTTATTCGAATATGACTGTTAATGAGGAGAATGAGAGAATTACATCGACTGTTAGCCGTAGGGACATTACGGTATCCCCTGATATTATTGCCCAATACTTGAAGTATACGAGGCCTGAACGTGCTAAAGTCACTTACCCACGTGACGATATTATGGATGGTGACATATACCAAGCAGTCTATATTGATGTTGGGGTCTAGGAGGGGGTGAGTAGTATGAAACCTAGAAACCGGACCATGAATAGAGTTTTACATGCTAATCTCTACCCACGCGGAAGCGAGAAAGCACTTGGCCTTAATGAGTTGGAACTTTGTACGTGTTCATGAAAGATGATGAGGTGATAGATTGTGTGCAATGGATTTTCAACCAAATGGCCGAATTTAAGACTAATCCTAAAGTCAATCTCAGCTTTCCCATCCCCGTGATGATTACCAAACTCTGTGAAGCACAAGGGGGATTGAAGATTACCCCAGCCAACTGGACAAAAGCCAAGCCCGGGCCAATCAACGCTACCTCCGAGGCAAGGAGTGAGAGTCACTCTAAGCAAGCCCCCAAGAAAAAGGATCCCCCACAAAACCCTCAGCATTCCTTGTCAGACTTAGCGGAGCCATCATCAGCGGCTCCACCCACTCACGTTCCAACGAAAAAGGGTGTCACCATCATGAAATTGCTCAAATCCATCCTGTGTCGACAAGTTGAAATTCAGGAAGACATGGGGAGAATTAACCACAAGCTGGACTATCGTGAGGCCCAATTGAGTGAGGCGAGTGGAAGTAGATATGAGCCCCTAGTCGGACCGTGGGGCGATCGTGCGATTAGTGAGCATAGGAGCCCTCCTCCACCGAGTGTCAAGAATGAGGGAGCGGTTCCAAGGCCGCAGTTCCAAGGCCGGATGAGGACGATGACGAGTACTTTGCACGCTTGTTTGGGGAGGATTGGGAGTAGGTGGTGACATATGGCATGAGTCGGTGGCAGTTAGTATGGTTAGTTTCGTAATCATCTTCTTATATTATTCATTTCCTTTTAGTAGGCTTTTTGGTATTTTGTTGTGGCCGGCATGTGGCCTTGAACTTCTTTTTGTGGGGTCGGTGGTGGCCAAGTGTAGTTGACCAAGCAAGTATATGGCCACCACTCTTTTGTGTCCCCTTCTTTTGTCACCATGGTCATTATAAGCTTATTAAGCCCTTAGTTGATCCTCCGTACGCTACTTTAACTCCACTTAATGCATTTTAGATATTTATGTTTGTTTGAGCACGCTTTCCGTTCTAGCTAGCATAGTTGTGAATAATTGGTGGTTTTCTTGTTGTAGCGCTCATTTGATAGCTTGCATAGCTTTTTGTCTCTGGCTATTGCATTTACCCGCTAGCGTTTGTCATGAGATATTGATTTACCTCATTGTGTGAAAAATTCGAATTTGAGCGTATCCTTGTGAATGTTTGGGATTGAAGCTCGAGATGGTGCATGTACTTGACTATTTTAGCGTAGTTTGTTCACTTTAGTTCATGGCATGCATTCGCATGGGTTGCATGTGATTGGATCTACCGGGGCGCGTTTGATTCTTGCCTGCTTTTTGTAAATTGAGCATAGGTCTTGTATCTTTTAATTCAGGAAGTTTGCATGGCATAGTATCTTATAGTTGATTAATCATATCTACTTTACTCGGGATGAGCAAAGTCCAAGTTGGGGGGTGTGATAAGCCCCCGATAGTGTAAATAAAGGGGCTTATCTACCTCGTTTTTGTCACACACACGCGCATAACATGTTTTATTTGATTGATATTGCGTGTAGGTTGTGTTTTGGTTGTTCACAGGTTTTCGGAAGAATAAAGCATCTCTTTGGTGCCATGGCTCGAACACGAGTCAATCCGTGACCCAAGGTCCAAGGACACGTGGCACACTGCTACGGTGCCGAGAAATTCATGAGAAAAGTCATGGTAAAAGGCCAAGTACGCCCGAGCAAAGGCCCAAGTCAAGTAGAGAACGAACGGGCGAAGATCATATTTCGAGCAACTCCTATCAATAGGAGAATTAGCCCTATCGATAGGAGAGGGATCAGATTGGCCATCATTTTCTACCAAGCAACTCCTATCTATAGGAGAATTGGCCCTATCGATAAGACAGTGATCAGTCTAGCCATTTTTGTGAAGCAGTGAAGTCCTATCGATAGGAGAATCAGTCCTATCGATAGAAGAAGGATCAGATTGACCATCCGTGCGCAATGGAGTTCTCCTATCGATAGGAGAATAAGTCCTATCGATAGGACCTGGGTTTTTCAGCCAATTTTTGTACCCGACCAAGTTAAGACTTGGGGGCTTTTTGAACATTTCAATTGTAACTTTGGGACTATAAAAGGCCCCAAACTTCAGAAAATTGGGGTATCTTGCACTTCCACCTTCTCTCTCTACCTCCCTTCTTCTTCCTCGCCCATTTTCTCTACTTTCTCTCTAGAAATTAGATGTTAATCTTCAAGAACCAAGGCTACGGCCTTCATTAAAGTTGTAAGCACTCTTCTTATCTATTCAAATCTCTAATTTATTTCCATTTTCGTTATGTTTCACGTTTTTATGCCATTTTCACTTAGTATTTCCATTTGCCCTTCGAGTATGTGTGAGTAGTGTAGCAAGGCTAGGTCATGGGGTGATTAGCACCCCATGGCTTGGGTTATTTTGTTCTTCTCTCAAAATGAGCATTAAAAGTTGTTTGTTTAAGAGTCGGGATTCAATTTTGTGTATCAAAAGTTTTAGTCAATTTTTTCACCAAATCTAGAACCAAAATTTAAACAACTTCTTTTTGGTGGTTTTAGTGGTTGGCGGTGGTGGTTTGCAGTGGTGGTCGATGGTTTTCTCAAAGTTCTCCCTCTCTCTCTCTCTCTATTATATAGGGAGGGCTTCCAATCAGGGATCCCTGACTTTGTTTAAAGTCAGGACCTCACCTTTCCCGATTGACTGGGAAGGGTTTGATCGGGAAGGGTTTGATCCGAGCAATTTTTGATAAAAACTGTTCGGATCCGTTATGGATAGCTCTGAAGTAGATATCGGTCGCAGGTAACGATGGAGGAAACCTGCAATAGTGCTGTTGGAGGGGTTTTTTTTCTTGTTTTAGGTCTGGTGAATGGAAGAGAGGGAGGAATAAGAGTATTTTTTATTTAAATAATATCTGAGTAAAAAAAATAGGTTCCTCATTAGATTGAGCCATATCAAATGGAACTTTTACGCAAATTTTTATTCAATTTTAAATAGAAATTTGAGTAAGGGTTGAAGATGCTAACAAGAAGTGTTCTACCTACTTTGCAATTTTGCTTAATTGATTCAGTTTTAAGTGTTGAATCTGTGTTATCAAACAAGGCCTTAATCTTGTTACCCTTTTTGATCTTGTGTAGGCAAGGGCTTGACTTCTTGCCACACATGATGCTTAGAGCTATGGCATTCAAAGTGTTTGTAAAAATGCCTCAATTAACTCTACTCTTGAACAAAGCCATTTTCTAGAATCCAAATGTGTTAAAGTGTTGAATCTTCCGGTTAAGCATGTTTGACGACGTGACTTAACCGAGTAATCTTGAGAGGAACAATTTAATTCAAGTCATGGGTGTTTTGAACCCCTTGACTTTGCCTTTAGTTTAAATTAGCAAAACCTTCATTTTCTAGTCATTTAGAGGTAGAGAGAGAACCACCAAACAAACCACCTTATAAGTTGGCCGTCTTAACGCCATAAATCTCATCGCAAGTCAATCTCATGCCGGGTGCATTTGGTCCATGTGGAAATCGACCCCGGTCTTGCCGGGTTACTATGCTTCCGACGACCTAGCCCTACGCTTGGGGCGACGCTTACTACAACAACGCTAGGTGTCCAAGCAAAGATGAAGCCCCTGTCCTAGTAACTTTGCTTATGTATAGGATTTAGGTTTATTCACTCGAATCAGTTGTTTAACTAAGAACCCTTTTCATTATGATCAGATGGATTGAATTTAATACTTTCAATTAATTGTGTATTTGTGTGCACGATCTCAAATACCAGATTATTCAATAGTTTTCTTTGCTTGAGCTTGGGTAATTGAGATGGGTTATGCTCGTAAGACGGATCGTGCCACTGGACAGGCCGTGAAAGAGACGGTTTGTGCCAACGAGACGGTCCGTGCTATGGGATAGCCCATGCATGTTGACAACTCAACTATCTTCTTGACAATTGCGAATCGAATAATAACCCTAAACTATACATAGCCTAGTTACGTGGTCAGGGGTGGATTCGAAACCCTAGATCCTCTCTCCATTAATTTCACTCAGTTTTATTATTTCTTAAATTAATTTAGTCACCAAAAACCAATCACTCAAATCTCTTTTTTTTAATTAAATTAGAAATTAGTCAAAGTTAACGTAATTTAGCCAAATTGTCTCCAGGGATCGATACTCGGACTTAGCCACTATTCTTCTGAGTAAGGGTTAATTCCTTGTTCTTATAAATTTAATATTGATACGGTACGACACGGTCAAATTTTTTTTTTTTTTTGCTTAAACTTCTTCTTCTTCTTCTTCCCAACCCTTACCCACTCTCTCTCTCTCTCTCTCTCTCTCTCTCTCTCTCTCTCTCTCTCTCTCTCTCTCTCTCTCAAGCTCCATAACCAACACCTTTTCCGCCCAAACTCCACCAATCCTTCGCCCGGACGTACCAAAACGACCACCACACCGCCCTCTACCCGTCTTGGCCGCCCACTCTCTCCGGCCGACCCTCTCACCCGCCGGACTTTGTGCTTCAAGTTTCAAGGTTTTTGCACTTCCATCCTAGATCTCCGGCCACCGGAGCACTTTCAAGCCAAACCACCACCGGATTCTTCCTCCTTGGAGTGCGGGCTTTCACCTACCGGTGCCGGTTCATCTCTGGTACAGTGTCCTTCGTGTCATGTCTTTTATTTCTTTTATTTCTTTTCTCTTGTTGTGTCTTGCAGACTAACACATGCAGGTTTCTTGGTTTAAGTTGGGGGGTCTCTTTCCTCCTCTCTTTTTCTCTTGTGTTGTTCGCGCATTCGAGATGATCTCTTTCCTCTCTCTTTCTTTATGTCTTTATTTTTTAGTGTCTATGCGTTCAATGAGGACATTGCACTATTTAAATTGGGGGGAGGGATTACTTTGTCACTTGTTTATACTTAGAGTCTTAAAAATCAAAAAAATTAAAAATTTGAAAAATCCAAAAAAATAGGGATCTTTTTGCATGGAATTGAGACTTTTTTTTTTTTTTTTTTTGGATAAATCAGCATGAAATAAAAAGAGGGAAAAGGATGTACAGCCTACAAGGGGCATACCCCAGGAGGACAAAACAAAACAAAGAAGGAAAAGAAAGAAAAATACATGCCAAGGGCAAAATATAGGAAAGCTGGCCAAGTGGCTACAAGGAAGATGAGGAGTACGATAGCTACAGCTAAAACTACAAAAAGGAAATAATATAGCAACTCGGGGGCCAAGTGGCTACAGAGGGAATGGGGAAATAGTGGAAAGCAAGTCGGCTCAAAATCATAATACCGAAAATAAACCTAGATATGTAAATCAACTCCAGCAATGAAACTAGAGCTGAGATACATAACCAAAAGGGTACAGCAGCAGTGGATACAGATTCATCAAACAAAAGAGGACAAGTCCTCACACAAAAGCAATGGAAATGCACAGTGGACACTATGGCAGCCAGCAGATAGCAATGGAAATGCACCGTGAACAGCAGCAGCAGCAGTAATGGTCAACTGCAGCAGTAAACTGCAGCAGAAGGGAGGAAAGGCCCCCTCCCAGAAGGGACTAATACATGCCATGGGACAGCCCCCCAAGGCTAGGCCAGAAATCTCAACATCGTGGATGCTGATCAGACACACAGCAGTCCAGATTATGCAAAACAGAAGTAACACAGCAAGTTACGTTTACAATGAACAACCTAGAGTAATAACCAAGTGAGAGCTCTAATAACAGATAAGCAAGCAAGTATCTACAGCAACATCCCTTGCTATAGTTTAACATGAAGGTACAAGTGCATGCAAGTAAGTATGTAGGTTGCAACAGCCCTTGCAACCCACTAAATGAGCATAATTCAAAAGCAAGCAAGCAATCAAATATCTATAGCAACAGCCCTTGCTATAGATTAAGCAAGCCTTCATGAGGCCTTACAAAGGGTAAAGTTCAGCTTGAACCTGGTAATAGCATACTTTGTAGCTGCCCCCCATCCTTCCTGTGACTCTGAAGTCCATCCACCTGCTGGTAGTCACTCTGTAACTCTCTGCTTCCTTTGATACTCCATGAGCCTGATGGAGATCCCTGTGGTAATGAAACCCTCCAGCGCATCATCCTGTCTGACTTTGCAAAATATGCACTCCAAGCAGTTCCACATGGGCAGCAGCCCCTCACGGGCAGCAGCTGCTGCCAGCAGCAGCCCCTCACGGGCAGCAGCTGCTGCCAGCAGCAGCTCCAGCAAGCAGCAACCAGCAACCAGCAGCCAGCAACCAGCAGCCAGCAATGATGGTTGGTACTTGATATGTAAAGAGAACCTGTAAACCATACAGAATTGCAAATAAAGCTAAAAGCTCCCAAATGAGAGATTGCAATGCTACAACACTACAACACATTATTCATGAGACTCCATTTGTTCATCAACCAGTGATATTGAGGGCCTTTAGGGAGGACCTCCATTGACAACAGTTTAAGCCTGACCATTGAGTAAATCTTGCTTACAACAACAGGAACAGGGCATGCAATGTTTTGGAATTTGCGTAGATTCCTTTCTATCCAAATGTGGTAGACTGCAGTTATGAAGACAAGTTTGGTAATGAGAGTTTTAATTGTACTGCCCCTGATTGTAGACAAGTGTCCAACCCAGCTGGACCAAGATCTAGCAGGCCAAGATACATTAATGAGTCCAAGGACCTGATCCCACACCTGGGAGGTGAAAGGGCAATTAAAAAATAGGTGATTATGGCTCTCACTTCCATTGCAGAAACTACAGCAAGAGATAGACTTGGTGCCAAACAACACCAATCTATCCTCAGTGTAGAGCCTATTCTGGATGGCTACCCAAGAGATTAGGCTACACTTAGGTATATGTCCAGGGAACCATATACATTTATGCCAAGAGACTTTGGGGAATTGAGTTCTAAGATGGTTCCAAAGTGAGGAAATTGTGAATTCCCCGTTGGTAGTGAGAGACCAGTTAGGGTGATCATCCTTATCTCCAATTGGAGAAGGCAGGAGGGGAAGTTGAGCTTTAATCTCCATGAGCTCCAGTGTTTGAGTGATGGGAAAAGCCCATTGAGAGCCCCTAATGATTGCTGCAACTTTTGAGTCTCTAAGAAGCCCAGAATCATAAAAGATCCTGGTGCCAAATTTGTCAGCCAAAGGCCCCAAAGGGTGCCAATTATCAAACCATAGGGATGTGGACTTGCCATTACCTATGGACATTTTGAGGAGAGGGTGGACAATAGGCCTAAGAGCAAGGAGTTTCCTCCAGACCCAAGATGGGTCACTAGGTACCTTGACTTCCCAGAAGCTCTTGCCTTTTAGTAAATAGGATTTAACCCATTGACACCACATAGATTGTTCCCCACCAGAAATGAGGAACCATATATGTTTAGCAACAGCAGCTTTGTTCCATATTTGAATGGACTTGAGGCCCAGTCCACCCTCATGTTTAGGAGAGCACAGATGCTCCCAAGATACTTTGGCACCAGACTTTTTAAGGTCAGGTCCAGACCATAGAAAGGCTCTAAGAATAGCTTCCACCTCTTTGATGACTTTCTTAGGGAGTATAAAGAGGGAAGACCAGTAGGTCTGCATAGAAAAGAGCACATTCTTAATCAATTGCACTCTCCCAGCATAAGTTAAATCCCTATTGGTCCAGCTCTTAGTTCTAGCAGTGATCCTATCAATCACAGCTTTGCAATCACTATGCTTAAGTTTGGTGGAAAGCAAGGGGACTCCGAGATACCTCACAGGCAAGGAGCCCTCATTAAAGCCAAGTATTTGTAGGATGTCAATCCTAATGGAGTGCTGAACCCCTGAAAAGAACACACTACTTTTACCAGGGCTAGGGGATAGGCCAGAGAGAGATTCAAATTCCTGGAGAGCTGTCTTGATATGTGTGACAGAGATCAAGTCACCCTTGCAGAAGATCATAAGATCGTCAGCAAAGCACAAATTGATGATTTCAGACTTGCTACATCTCCAGTGAAATTGAAAATCAGGAAGCTTAGCCTTTTCCTTGAGGATGCAGGTAAGAACTTCCATCACAATTACGAATAAGTATGGTGAGAGGGGATCCCCTTGCCTTAGACCTCTTTTGCCCTTAATGTAACCAGTGGGTTCCCCATTAATGTTAAGGGAATAATTGGCAGTGGTAACACATGCATGCAACCAATTGATCATTTTAGGGTGGAAATTCATGCTCTTCAGGACATCCCATAGGAAGTCCCATCTGACATTATCATAAGCTTTCATTATATCCACTTTCATAGCACATCTAGGGGAGGGGGATGACTTGTGGTACCCTCTCATAAGTTCCTGGGTAAGGAAAATATTATCTGCAATTCTCCTACCCTTAACAAAGCCAGATTGAACACAATCAATAATAAATGGAAGAGCAGCTTGGATCCTCTTAGCTAAGATCCTAGCAATGCACTTGTATATGATGTTGCAACAAGAGATTGGCCTATAATCACTAGCCTTAGAAGGGTTAGGGATTTTAGGAACAAGAGCAACAATGGTGGAGTTAGTCTTAGCAAGCAACTTGCCAGATCTAAAGAAGTTTTTCACTGCAGCAGTAATGTCATAGCCAATAATAGGCCAAGCCTTGTGGAAAAACCTTGCATTATATCCATCAGGGCCAGGAGCTTTCTTAGGATTAAGCTCCATAATTGTATCCTTGATTTCAGAATAAGTGATGTCTTGAATCATAGACATTTTCTGAACATCAGTCAGCTTTTTGGTAATTAATTGACTCACTCTCTCAAAGCCATCATAATGGGAGTTGTGAGGCTTACCAAGGAGGTTATTGTAGTATGTGACAAAGGAATCCTTAATGACAACCATGTCATGAGTAATGGTTGAACCATCAAGGACCAGGCTAGTGATCTTACTTCTGTTCCTATTGTTGGTTACAGACTTGAAGAAAAAAGAGGTGCATTGGTCCCCTAATTTCAACCATTGGATCCTAGATTTTTGTCTAGCAAGACTTTCCTCAGCTCTGGAAAGAGTAAGGAATTTGTTGAAGACATCCCTCTCCTGAATTTGGATGGCATTAGAGGGATTATTGCTTAATTCCAACTGAAGATTTTCAAGATGAGTTTTGGTCTTCATAACTCTGTCAGAGATGTCACTAAACTCTTTGCTGTTCAGTTTTTTGAGCTCCACCTGAAGTAGTCTAAGTCTCTCATATACACAGTACATAGGGTTACCAAATACAAAGCTTCTCCATACCCTTTGGACAGTAGGGAGAAACAGGGGATGATCTGCAAGAAAATCAAAAAATCTAAAAGGTTTAGGGCCAGATTTTGGAAGGGGGGTGATATAAACCACAGCAGGGGAGTGGTCTGAGATCCCAGGGGTTGGGAAGAAGGCAGAAGAGTAAGGATGTGTCTTAAGCCACTCCTCATTGACCAGGACCCTATCTATCTTTGAGGAGATATGATTGGGAGGTTGCTGCCTATTAGACCAAGTAAAATGACATCCAGAGAATCTCAGATCCTCAAGCCCACTGTGAAATAGACAGGTGTTGAATTCATCAACATGGGGGGGGCACAATAAGGTACCCCCAGACTTTTCTCTGGATGATCTAATGACATTAAAGTCCCCCAAGACCACCCAGGGGGCAAGGTCCTTGAGATTTAACAGATCTCTCCAGAGCTCTTGTCTATCCTGATGGTCATTAGATCCATAGATGAAGGTAGCATGGAACACATGTCCCTCTTGCAATACCTTAATCTCACAATGTATGAACTGGTTTGACATGCACAAAACTTGGACAGATAAAATGAGAGGGTCCCAACATACCACTATTCTCCCAGAGGGGGCGTGGGTGCTATTATGAGCAAAAAGCCAATGAGGGCTAACAAAATTCATGACCCTCTTAATGTTAGCTTCTTTAATTTTATGCTCCAGTAGACCAAACAGGGACAGTTTATTGTTATTCAAAAAGGTTTTAGCAGTCTTCTGTTTAAGGGGGTCATTGAGACCACGCAAATTCCAAAACCCAAAACACGCATTTGAACTAGACATGGAATTGTGTAACAAAATAGGCAAAGATAGGAAGTATAGTATTAAAGCCTTATCAAAAGTGTAAAGGGTTAGAGACTGCCCTGATTACGGAGCTTTCGCTCCTTTTTCAGCCTTTTCTTCCTAGAGCTGCTGGATTCTGTAATCCCCTGCCCTCCTGTCTTTGTGATTGTGGACCCTTGAGTGGTAGTGGAGTGAGGAGAATGGGGGGCACAAGCCTTATCTTGGATGATGGGACTTTTCACCTCCTCATCCAAAATTAAAAAGTCCTCATCCATGTCTTCACTGAGAGTGTCATCAGCTTGAATTGGAGGATCTGGTGATTTAAGGTTATTGATAGAATCCTGAAGTTGAGGGGTGTGGGGGGGCCCAGCAGGTTGTGGTCCATTGGCTATCTCTGCAACATTAGAAGGCACCTCAGGGAACCCAACAGGGTTGGTTGCTGTTTGCTTGGGGCTTGAGTGAGGGCCCTTGGCTATCTGATCAGCTACTGTTGGTAGAGGGCTGGATGCTGACGCTTTGTCTGATGTTGTGGTTTTGCCTTTACCCACTACAACCCATTCCTCTTCCTGTATGTTTGGTTTAGGAACAGATTTAGGGCTACATGTATGTCCAAAGACTTTGCAGCTCTCACATCGAGGAGGAAGCCATTGGTACTCCACTCCTATCATCCCAGAATCTGCATTAACCGAGATAGTGATATCGTTGGGAAGCTCATCACCTGCGTCAATTTCCACACATACTCGAGCGTAATCTAGACGTTTCCTGTTTGCTGTAGCTTCATCTACACATATGGGCTTACCAATGGCACTTGCTATCTTACTAAAGCCCACGTGTGTCCAAAACTCCAATGGAAGCCTATGCAACTTGATCCAAACAGGTATAGTAGAGGGGTGGATTTTACCAGGAATCAACATCCTCTTCCACTCCTTTAGGACTAGATACCTGCGTGAGAAGAAGTATGGTCCACCCTCGAGAACCGCGAGCTTGGAGGCCTCGTCTTCAAATTCAAACAAGTAACAAGAGCCTAGTTGTTTGATGGAAAATTTGCCGTGGTCTTTCCAAACAGAGCGAGCCGTGGCACTTAGGAGTGGCAATGACATCCTGCCGTCCAGAAAATGCCCAACCAGACAATGGAGACCCACTCTATCATCTAGCTGATCCTCATCGAAATTAACATGTGCTTCTTTCCCAATATGGGACTCAGGGTAGTACTCTAACCTCATGGATTTGGAGGGAGCCTGTGCTTTGAATAGAGAAGTCCAGTTCCTGGATTGGACTCCTTGAGGCTTTGCTACCCCTGAACTTCCAGCTGACTTAGCGTTGTTAGCCTGTACTCCTTTCCCCTCTTTGTTGGCCATCTGATCTTTGTTGTTGTTAAGATGTCGGGGGGAGTTGCAAGCCACCTCGATAAACTCCCCATCTATGGTCAGATTTGGAGGCTTCTCCATGTCATCCTCTTGGATTTGATTGAGATGATCCCTTAGGGTTGAAAAGTTAACATTGATACCGGATTTATGCATCTCATCTTCGAGAGACTGAACAAGCGAAGTGATGCGTTCCATAGTGTCCAAACGCACTCCTTCTTGCTGGAACACTTCTTGGAGTTTGCGGGAAGGGCTAGATCCATATTGGCCAGGGCTACGAGGGCCTAGCTGAGAAGAGGATATGGGACTGAGGTTTTTAGTAGCAGTGATTTGGGAAACATCGGGTTTGAGGATGGGTAGATTTTGGTTGTGGAGGGGTTGAATACCTGCATCTACTGGGGTATCACGCACATCTGGGCACAAGTCGGAGTATGTTTGATGTGTATCACGAACCTCAGGACACAACTCAGAAAATGTTTGGGGGGTGGAGTTGATGAACGTTGTAGCCCTAGAATTTGGAGTTTGCACGGATCGTAGACTGGATTGAGACTTGAGTATACCTAATTGCTTCTTACGTAGCTCGTGTGAGTCCATCGCTTTGAACCCTAGACGACTAGGATAGTCTTCTTCCTTGGAAGGTGAAGTATTGCTGGCCGGAGATGTGAGATTGGCCGCCATTGTTGAGTTTACTTGTGGTACTTGAGTTGAGGTGTGTTGCCTATTGCTTTGTTATACTTCGTGGGCAATGTTAGTTCCTTTTTGTAGCTTATTATTCAAAGTGGACCACGGCACTTATGCATAGCACCATTTCACCACACCTTTGGGCTTTGATCACTTGTGAACGATTGAGTTGATTGCTTTTGATGGCTAGATTAGCGGAGACTTTCGCCCATGTGGCTTTAGAGCCTTATCTTTCTTATTGGAGTGGTGTCAAGTAATTTCTTGTTTGTCATGAAAAGAAGAATAAAAGCGTCATCGTTGTGATCTCATTATCTTTGTTGCCAAGTCTCGGAATTACATGCATATCATAGTATCCTCTTGGCTTTGGTTTGAATGGTTGAATCACCCCTTGGAGAGGATTATAGGCGATTTTTTATACTTTTGAGCCGGTTCGTTTCTTTGAAACATAATCATCCCGTGTAAACCATTTTGGGCCTCCTACAATTAAGTCTTTCTCTTGTTAAACTCTACTACCTATATTGTGTCTTGAGAATGGTAAATTTGTGGGAATTGATCCTTGAGAAGAAGGGGGTGAGTTGAAAGAAACAAAGACAAATGTTGATTGGCGATGTTTCTCCCATTGTTTGGAAAAAAACAAAACAAAAAAAAACAACAACAACAACATAAACAAAGGGAGTTCAAACTTTAATGTGAAGAGGGAGAACACCAATTTATTTCATTGTGAAGAAACGGTTGATTTATTGTGGTTTGTGTTGAAAAGGTGGGAAAGAGAGATTTGGTGTATTGGGAAGGAAGAGGGCACAACATTGATAAATATGCCCTATGTGAGTTGTTATGAGGCCATTCTCCGACACTTGAATGTCGTACGTAGCCTTGAAACACTTTCCATTACCTAACGATATAACCGATAGCAAAGTCCTATTTGATCCTAGGGGTGAGTGTGGTTTGTGGATTGATTAAGCATTCCGGAACTTGCATTTCTTTCATGAGATCGTGTCCACTTTAAAGAACTTTCTTTTTGTGTCAATGTGTGCGGATACTTTGCTTCCATTTACATAATTTCCAACCGCACACATGAGAGTATATAAATGCACCTTGTTTCGAGTGATTTCATTTGTTGAGTGCATGACACGGTGAGAATTGAAGTCGAGACTCGGTCCGGATAGAGCGGTCAATCATTGTTAACTTGTGATCGAGGCCTTAGCACACACACACGCTAGGATTAGGTGTCGGGGTCTATCTTCTCGATTTGATAGCACTTAGAACTCTTGTTGTTTGCCTAGTGTCTTTGTGGTAGCGTCGTACACCTTAGTTTGGAGTATCTATGAGTTGCATGACAGGTTTTGAATTCTATGTTGAGGGATTCCTCGTGTTTTGTGGGTGATCACTGCTGAAAACTCTCACGAGACTTCACTCGTCCTACCGGGGCCGCCCGGGGGTTTAAAAGAACTACATTTTCCCTTTTTAGTTAGTTTAGTTGCAATGTTTTTTCTTTTGCTAGGGACTAGCAAAGTGTAAGTTGGGGGGTGGGATAGGTGCTCAAAAGCACTCATTTAATCCTCTAATTTACATTTTAATAGTCCAATCATAGAGTTACTTGATGTACTATAATGGTTGAATTGTGTTTGTAGGTTTTGGAGAGTGCCAAACCATTAAAAGTGCTATTTGGAGTCAATATGATGCATGGAACGCAAAGTAGACGTATAGAGCTTCGCAACGGTCCAAGAATCGCATCATTTCGAGTTCGGATGAAGCAGGGGCGAGCCCGCGAAGTTTGGACTACAATCTGGAATATCCGCCAGGGCGGGAATCAAAGCCGCCCGGGCGGTTTTAGCCGAGTCAAACACGGATTAGGGCGTTGACCACGTTTTTTTAGGTTTTATTATAAATAGGTCATTGCTCTGTAAGTTTTGGGGGTTCTAAAATATTTGGAGGCAAGTTTAGAGAGAGAAACGCGAGCCGTTCCATGGATCCTTCAAGTTCTTCATCAAATCAAGCATTCATCTCCATCTCCATGGCCGGCTAAACACCTTCTAGGGGAAAGATGAAGCCCCGGTCCAAGTAACTTTTCTTATGTATAGGATTTAGGTTTATTCACTCGAATCAATTGTTTAACTAAGAACCCTTTTTCATTATGATCAGATGGATTGAATTTAATACTTTCAATTAATTGTGTATTTGTGTGCGCGATCTCAAATACCAGGTTATTCAATAGTTTTCTATGCTTGAGCTTGGGTAACTGAGATGGGTTATGCTCGTAAGACGGATCGTGACACTGGACAGGCCGTGAAAGAGATGGTTTGTGCCAACGAGACGGTCTGTGCTATGGGATAGCCCATGCCTGTTGACAACTCAACTATCTTCTTGACAGTTGCGAATCGAATAATAACCCTATCCTATACATAGCCTAGTTACGTGGTCAGGGGTGGATTCAAAACCCTAGATCCTCTCTCCATTAATTTCACTCAGTTTTATTATTTCTTAAATTAATTTAGTTACCAAAAACCAATCACTCAAATCTATTTTTCTGAATTAAATTAGAAATTAGTCAAAGTTAACGTAATTTAGCCAAATTGTGTCCGGGGATCGATACTCGGACTTAGCCACTATTCTTCTGCGTAAGGGTTAATTCCTTGTTCTTATAAATTTAATTTTGATATGGTACGACAAGGTCAATCGTGGTCAATGTTTTTCTCGGTGGTGTTGGATTTTTTTGAGTGACGAGGTTTTCAAGGTTTCCTTGAGGCGTGTGGAATTTTTTAGGTGGTGTTATTTGAAGTTCCACCTTTACGACCGTTGGCTGATTGTAAATTTTTTTGCTTCTAATATTTTTCTCTTTATTTTTTCCACTTACACAATAAAAAAAATTAAGTGGTTGAGCTATAGTTGGGTTTTTGGAAGCAACTGTTGTATAAGGTACTTGTATGTTTACTCGTCAAAGCTCTTTCAATGTATTTCTCTTATGCTATACCGATTTCATATTTTCATCAGTTTGATAAATTTTCCTTTGCAAGATGCAAATAATCATCCAAGACAATTCCGCTTCGTGAACTAATGCAAAAAGCTTTAATGCAAGGCTCGAATTAACTCATGCATCAAGCCCGGTTCAGCAGTCAAGGCCTGATTTGGCTAATTTGAAAAAATTGGTTTTTTGGTTTTTTTTCGTTTTGTCCTTATTCAATTTTTTTTTGCATTTGTTAGTTTTCGGTCGATTTTTTATGGTTTCTTGGCTTATCTCGACGAGAGGAATCTAAAAAGTATAAAATTGTTAGCCAAACTTAAAGTTTTGTGAATAAAGACGAAAAATAATCCAAAAAATTGGTTTATTTTGGTTTATTTTCGGCTTTATTAAAAACCTATTACTTTTTACCATAATTTTATACTCTTTGGATTCGTCTCGACGAGATAAATCCAGAAACCACAAAATCTTAACGCAAATCTAACAAATGCAAAAAAAAATTGAATAAGGACAAAACGAAAAAAATCAAAAAAACAGTTTTTTCAATTTAGCCAAATCAGAGTCCACCCTTGATCAAGAAAATATTGCTCCTTGAGGTATAGACTGAACCAAGTCTGATTACAATCTGTAGGATGAAATCTTACATACTCAAGTGATCCCCACAGATTTTCAGAGATTCACTTCCATTAATATGAGTAGAACTGATCAAAACAGAAAGCAGTCTATTCAGTTATATAGAGAGAGTATATGGGAGTGTAGCACATCAAAAGACAGATCCTCATTGAAACAAAACCAACTGACAAGAGTAAGAGCTTATAGCATGAACACTGCACTAATGCTCTAAGAGAAAGAGACATCACTAGCGTTTTATGTTGAAATAACTGACACATACATGAAGTAAAACTGAATGACGCAAGACTCAAAAACCAACTTATTCTTCCTCATCTGTCACAAATTTGCCAGTACCAGGATTCAAAGCGGCAAAGAAGAAGAAGGCGACATTGAACAACAAAAGAGGTTCTAATTCACTGATTGGAACTCCGGTCTCAATGTTAAGCTGTGCCAGAGCTCCTTTCCCTGTGATAATTTCTCCAATTAAGGAGAAAGCGATACCCAACTGAGCCAATCGCCCCACAAAGAGCTCATTTGACTTTGTGAATCCAAAAAGCGGACCTAAAACAGGAAACAAATTTAGAAAGAAAAACGAAGAAAGACACAAGAAACAATCTTAGAGTATCCCATGCAACTTACGTATGTAAAATGTTTCATTGCGAGATTTTAGTCTGTAAAATCACAAACAAATTATTTAAGCCTGTAAAATGTTTCCTTGTGAATTGTGAGATTTTAGCCTCAATACTGGAACTCTTTGATTAACTTCATGATATCATACGATGGGACATGATTTAAAAAACGGATTATGGGACCCTACTGGCGCCTATGGTCATATACACAATTAGATTTCAGTACCCCTGTATCAAGTAAAACTGTCTAGAAAAATGTTTTCAGCTTTTTTCTTCCTGAAAATAACCCACGTTCCAGGAAACACTGGAGATATAATTTTGGATTTTCAAAGACCATTCATGTCAACTGAAAACAATCTGCAATCATTGCGCGATCTCATAAATTCTCTGCTTCTTATTGTAAAACGCGGAAACTAAAAACGAAGCTTGACACCATAGATCTAAGCCTATCATGAAAAAATAGAAGTCGTTAATTTGTCTTTCTTTGGTAATAAATAAAACTACTAAATTGCAGGGAGAAAGAATCATAATGATAGTGCAATATTTTAAAATTTATTTTTACCTCCTTCTTTAAGACCTAATGCCGATCTGAATCCTTTTCCCGGAGAGATAACAGCCTTGTC
Source organism: Vaccinium vitis-idaea (assembly GCA_963854785.1). Taxonomy (NCBI): domain Eukaryota; kingdom Viridiplantae; phylum Streptophyta; class Magnoliopsida; order Ericales; family Ericaceae; genus Vaccinium; species Vaccinium vitis-idaea. The sequence continues at coordinate 22,226,038 of OY978217.1, read as the reverse complement.
AAGCCCTGTAGGAGGGTCATCGACAAACCGGCCCCTGTCCCCCAAAGCTCCAATGGCTCCAAGAAGGGTGAAAAGGATGAAGAAGAGAAGAAGAGGCTCAGCTTCGTAAATGGGAATTCCGGTCTCTAGATTCAGTTGTGCTAGAATCCCTTTTCCTGTTACTGCTTCTCCCAACAGGGATGCCTGAAGGAGTTTGTAACCAATACTTCAATAAGGATGTGAAGTAATGAACCACAACATGCTTGGACTCTTTCCCAATACACTTAGAGAGGACATTTAGATTTTTTATGGGATAGAGTATATTTGTGGCAGATTTATGGTATTCCTTTTTGAAATTATTTTCTTCGCTTGAATTCTCTAAATGTATTCTGATTGTGCAACACTTCTGACACCTATCGTAAACCGACACCACTCAACAATCTTCGGACACATGTCCGACACACCAAAATAAGTGTTCGTTTTTCTTATCAATTTTGTTTAGAAGGACACGTAACGGACGATCTAAACACTCTGGGACACGTTGGTGACATTCTCGAGACACAGTTGAGAACATGTTAATAGGTTAACATGCAGGTTTTAGAAGTTGGCGAGGGTCAAAATCCCATTTAATATGGAAAATAACTTTTGCACTCTCCTATTATCCTCTCCTTCTTTTTTCTTTGATAACTGGAAGCTAGTCCGGGCCAGCTTGCTTGCACCTTGACTAATTTCAGGACCCTGGAGATAACAACCGGGCATAACCCCTAGTGGTACCAAGAGATTGTTGCCAAAGAAAATCGAACCTGAGACCTTAGGTGAGAGCAAACCCCTTAAGTCCCAAAGGAAGAACACTTTGTCAACCCTTGGGGTTCTCCTCTATTATCCTTTTGCACTCCTTTTTTAAGATTTTATTCCCGTGACATTACCACACTATCCTTACTTATGAATTCACATTCCACATATGAAGGGCATTTTTGTCATTTTACGTGAATAAAAACAATAAAATGAGTGCAAGAGGATAAAAGAGAGTGCAAAAACCATTCTTCTTTTTTTTTTTTTGACTCAGCCAAAATCAGTATTGTTGGTTATAGTTGGTGAGGTTTGACACAATATTGTTAGTTATAGTTGGTGAGGTTTGATTCCAGTCAAATACATGGGAGTACATGTTGCCTACCACTCAAATACTGCGCAAAAATTATTTTCCTTTGATAATAGTACACCGTAATCTCATTTTGCTAGGAAAATACTTCGACTTTTTTTTTTTATGAATTCTTAAGCATACAACTATAATATTAACCTATTCGTGATTCGACTTGTCCCTAATGATATTCTGTCCAAATTTTTACAAAAAAAGACGTCTCACTTAATGGTGTCGTGCCGTGTTCGTAGGCTTACTTCTTTGGTCATGACCATTGAATCACAGAAGAACCAACAGTAAATAAGAATAGAATACCAAAACATTAAGAAGTTGTAAAGGATACTCACAGCGAAGCCAATCATGGCCACACGACCGACAAAAAGCTCATTTGCCTTGGTAAAACCAATCCCTCCAGAGGTGCCAAAAATACCATCTTCAACCTTTGGCTTTGGTGGTGAAGGAACCTAATGAAGAAAAAACAAAGAAGCCCAACTTTTAAAAAGAAAAAAAAAACTTTTTACAAGAAAGAAACAACGAAATTACTGAATCATCAACCTTCTTGGCAGGGGCAGCTTTGCTTTTTGACTTGAATAGAGCATTAATCCGAAATGCAGAGGATGAAGAAGAAGGAGTTGGAAGTTGGGGTAATGAGATTTGAGAGTAGGATTTCGGCCTACGCCTTTCAATATTCAAATTCAGTCCATGACTTGAAACACCAGAAGTGAGTAACATGGTCTGAGCCATTTGGCCTGGTTTGTATTCTGCGAGCAATTGGCGGTGTTTATTGTTTTGGCCAGGGGAGTAGAAAAATGAAGTACTACTAAAAGTATTTTTTTCCGATTCCTCTTTGGGAATATATGTGGGTTGATTAATGCATTTTGTTTTGTGGTTTAAGAAGGAAGAGAGGGATTGTGTGGATGTGGGGAGACAACACGGTGGATAGGGGTGTGAAGAGTTGATGGGCAAATAGAACGACCACGTCTCTTCCAATGTACTCTTCATGGTCTTGTGATAATGTTAGTATATAACCATACGACATATACACGTGGCACAAATATTGCAGCGGAAACTTGAAAACTACTAGGCAACATTCCTCTCTCTGGGGTTGGGAGCTAAAGCAAAATTGCAAAGTAGGTAGAACACTTCTTGTTAGCATCTTCAACCCTTACTCAAATTTCTATTTAAAATTGAATAAAAATTTGCATAAAAGTTCCATTTGATATGGCTCAATCTAATGAGGAACCTATTTTTTTTACTCAGATATTATTTAAATAAAAAATACTCTTATTCCTCCCTCTCTTCCATTCACCAGACCTAAAACAAGAAAAAACCCCTCCAACAGCACTATTGCAAGTTTCCTCCATCGCTACCTGCGACCGATATCAACTTCAGAGCTATCCATAACGGATCCGAGCAGTTTTATAAAAAATTATTCGGATCAAACCCTTCCCGATCAAACCCTTCCCGGTCAATCGGGAAAGGTGAGGTCCTGACTTTAAACAAAGTCAGGGATCCCTGATTGGAAGCCCTCCCTATATAATAGAGAGAGAGAGAGAGAGAGAGAGAGAGAGAGAGAACTTTGAGAAAACCATCGACCACCACTGCAGACCACCACCGCCAACCACTAAAACCACCAAAAAGAAGTTGTTTAAATTTTGGTTCTAGATTTGGTGAAAAAATTGACTAAAACTTAATTTGGTTCTAGATTTGGGTAAGAAGTGGAGTGGTGATTTGGATGATTTTTACTAAAATTTGAGTTTAAGTTCAAATCCAACTAGGGCTGTAAACGAGCCGAATCGAGCCGAACCCTATGAGGTCCTATGAGGTTCGGGATCAGTTCGTTAAGGCATGAGTCAGGGTCGAGTTCGGCTCGGGTTCGATTCGAGCCTAGACAAGTGGGCTCGAGTTCGGCTCGTGAAAAAAATTCAAAGCTTGGGCTCGGCTCGGTAGGGCTCATTAAACTCAAACGAGCCGAATCGAGCCGAATTTAGGCTCGAATTAAGGCTCGAATCAAGCTCGGTAGGGCTCGTTAGCAATTTAGACCACAATAATCAAGAAATTAAACAAAAATAAACAAATCTACCACAATAATCAAGATCAAAAGAAAAAGAACACAAGAAAAAAATATTGAGAACTAGAACTAAATAGAGTACTCTAGTTAGGGATAAAACCCATATGTTCGTAGTAGAATACTCTAGTTAGGGATAAAAGAAAATAAAATTACATAAAAGTTTCTTAACTATAAAATATTTACATGTAGACCCCTAAAGTATTATTAATTATATTTTGACCTACGGTTTGCGAGCCTAACCGAGCCGAATCCACTTAGGTTCAGGTTCGGCTCATTTATGGAACGAGCCTAATATTGAGGTTCAAGTTCAGTTCGTTTAGTAGACGAATCGAACTCGAACGAGCTCTTACCGAACCGAGCCTCGAATAGTTCGCGAACGGCCCAGTTCATTTACAGCCGAGCAGTTTTTATAAAAAATTGCTCGGATCAAACCCTTCCCGGTCAATCGGGAAAGATGAGGTCCTGACTTTAAACAAAGTCAGGGATCCCTGATTGGAAGCCCTCCCTATATAATAGAGAGAGAGAGAGAGAGAACTTTGAGAAAACCATCGACCACCACTGCAGACCACCACCACCAACCACTAAAACCACCAAAAAGAAGTTGTTTAAATTTGGTTCTAGATTTGGTGAAAAAATTGACTAAAACTTAATTTGGTTCTAGATTTGGGTAAGAAGTGGAGTGGTGATTTGGATGATTTTTACTAAAATTTGAGTTTAAGTTCAAATCCAAGTAAGGGTTGGAGTTGCCAAAACAAATCTGGAGAACAACCCGTGCACACAGTTGCCAACCCATGCGCACTAATCCTCCATTAAAAATGCAGTTTCTGAAAATTGGTTCTTGCACTATTTCTGTAAAGATCTTTGATTTTTACTTCTTTTACGTTATTTCTTATTACATTATCATCTTCCATGCTATTTCTTAAAATAAAATCAGTTCATGAATATAATCAAAATCATTAGAAAATCAGTTCTGAAAAATAGAAAGTATAAACAAGATGTTTGCAAATTAGTTCGAATCAAGAATTAAGAAAGCTAAGTGGTATTAGGGAGGCATGATTCGTGCGCACTAGTTGGCATCTGTGCGCACCAGTTGTACCAAGTCTTATGTACTCTAGCAGTAGTGGGCGAAGCAAGGGACAGAGCGTAATCGATTTTTCTAGTTTAGAATCTCATAAAAATGTTCTACGCATTTCATATTGGCATGATGGCATCCATCTTATTTACACGTTACGTCCAAAAATATTTGTTATTTGATTTCCTACCCCCTATGTGAACCTTCAATAATAAAATATTTTTATAAAATCCCACGAACGTTAAAATAAAGACCAATCTTCGTGTTAGGCGAGGGGGGTGCCATAAAACGCTTCCCCTCTCGTAACCTGGTTGCGAACCCATAATCTTTTTGGATAAGATGATCAGTAACAAAACATTTCCTAAATAACGGTATGGAAGTCACATTTTTCGAAATTGGTTTCTCAGGTGACTATACACAAACCCGGGTTGCAACTCCCAAACAATCAAACTCCAAATCATTAAAATCGGAAGCCCTGTGGCAGCGTCCACACTTGGCCAAGTATGAAACCAAATTCTTCATGGTGAATGGGAAGTTGGAAATTCTCCAATTTATTCAACACTTCAGAGCTGCCGAAACCCGTAGAGACCCAAAAGAGTGCATCTTCAACTTCAATGCCTTGTGCGTCTGCCTTCTCCACCACTTCTTGATGGGATCACCGTCGGGTCATGCGGATTCTATCTTGCTTGATTTCACTCAACAAATTAACCAACACAAAGGTTTTGCCGGCCTGGTGCTTGCGGAGACTCTAATGGGTTTGGACAAGGTGTAGTCAGATTCTTCAGCTCAATTCTCAGGCAGTCCACTTATTTTGCAAGTATTCTCTTGCTCACTTACTCTCTTTTGCCCTTCTTCCTCTTTCTTCACTTCTTTCTTCGTAGATCTGGTTGTACAAAGAGTTGAAGATTTTGGTCGTACTGGAGCAGCTTCCATACACAACGGGCTGGTATGGAGATCAGGCTATTAATAGGAGTTTTCCTTCTACAACAGCATGGAAAGAATGGATGCATATTCACCAGGGCAATATGATTCAATGGGTTTGCCCCTAGTCATCACAACCATGACTGAAAGCACTATGAACCGCTTTGGGGTTGCTTTGATTGGTGTAACACAAGTGGTTTGCTACTTTCCTGCACGCCTCCTAAGATAGTTTGGTAGAAATCAAACTGAGGTCCCTAGTGACCAAAAGTATCTTGTTTCAAAAGCCCATGATGCTTCCTTCTGTGGCATTTATCTCCACTATTGGCTGAACAGAGCTATGTTAGAGGTGGGTGACGGTTTTGCTGAGAAGCTTACTAGCTCATACAAACGCTAGCTAACACAAGACACTATAAAGACTCGAGATGCAAGAGGAAGAGGACTTATTTTATTCTGTTATGCACTTTTGATTTGATTGATGTTCTTTTCATTTCCCAGTGTACTTTTGTTCATGAGTTTAAGAATTAGATTTAGCACTTTCTTTCTGTTTTAGCACAATAATAAATAGTGTCTTTGAACTTTGCTCTAAAAAATCTTTGCTTATTTTATTTGCCATTTAAAACAAAGAAGTTTCTAACATGCGCCTCAATTGGTTACACCGTTCATATGCTCAATAATCATCAACACACTAACAATGGCCGCATCTCAACATAAGATTGTCTATGTATCCCTTATGAGGAGAATCAGGCCATGATGTAGTTTCTCAAAACTGTTTTGTGGTTAGGGTTCACTCGGGTTTTTTCTTCTTTCTTTTTACGCTCTAATTTTTGCTTAGGCCGCCCTTGCAAGTTTCGGTCTAGCGAGTTCTTACATGTTATGCCCTTGTTTTTTCCAAGATTGCCCAATGTGAGTTTTCAAACTAATGGTCTACTCTAATTTTTTATTGGAACAGCCCACCCTTGTAGTTTTTAGTCCGACGAGCATCTCTCAAGCGTAATACCTCTTTAACTTATCCACGTTGACTGGCGATCCGAAGTCCATCCCATCCAAATCTGAGATGTATGCTGCCCCTCCACTGAGTATGTGTTTGACAATGTACGACCCTCCCCAATTAGGTTTGAACTTCCCCCCAGGATCGGATACGTGAGGTCAGTTTGCTTTGAGCCTTAAGTCCCCCACTTGAATACCCTTAGTTTCACCTTTTTATTGAATGCCTGTGTGATTCGCCGTTGGTAGCCCTACACATGATACACTGCCCTTAGCGTCCTTTTCATCTAATAGTGCTAGCTCCTCGTAGCGGTTTCTCACCCAATCTTCTTCGATCATTTCTATTTCGGCTAACACCCTTAGTAAGGATAGCTTGAGTTCAATGGGGTGGACTGCCTCTATCCCGTATGCTAGAGAATATGGAGTTACACCCGTTGATGTTCTTACAGAGGTTCAATAGCTCCACAAGGCTAAAGGCAAAATGTCGGGCCAATCTTTGTACGTCTTCACCGTCTTTCTAAGGATCTTCTTCACATTTTTGTTGGCAGCTTCCAAAGCTCCATTGGTTTAAGGCCGATATGTTGACGACCTATGGTTTTGAATTTCGAACTCTTAAAAAAGCTTCCTTGCGGCTCCCCAGAAGTGCGAGCCATTGTCACAGATGATCTCATGGGGTTTTTTCTGTACTGATAGATGGTATTGTTTCTTATGAACTAGTGTAGATAACCCGATTTTGACCCGGGAAACTTCTCAAGCATTTCCGATGATAAAATAGACCAACCGTGCATGCCTCAAGACTAAGAACAAGGCTTGAACTCACCAAACGAACCTAAACCACCACAAACCCTTTTCAAGCAACCCTAACCAACCCAGAAGACCAAAATACCCTTCAAACTACCAAAATAAGCCAAGCCAACCCATTGTACTCAAAGCCATTTGAGCGCTCAAACCCTGTCCAGTCAGCTTTTTGCAGAGCATCTAATCATGAGATTTTGCTGATCTTGGGGGCGTATGGCCGTCGTATTGTTGTGTATGTACGTATGATAGCCCTTAATTTGGCCCCTATTAAGCTTAATTGGCCTTTGAAATCAAAACCCACTATTTTCTCTCCCAATCTCTCTCTATATAAGCATCACTCCACCCCTCATTCAGGGGTGACCAACTGATCATCCACACTTTCTCTCTCTAAAAGCCATTCCTAGTCCTTCTTTTCCATAATCATCATCCAACTCAAGTTCAATCATCCACAATGAAGAAAATCCACTTGATCATCCACATTTAAACCAAATACACCCTTGTCTACTCAATCAACCACTTAATCCGACCTACATTCTCACTCTACTGTCCAAAACGTCCTACCCCATGCCTATAATCTAAGCCATTGTTCATCTATCTATCCAAACTACAAGTTCAAGCCTTGATCAAAGTTAAAAAGGTAGAAAAACATGCAAATGGCTACGGGTTGGTCAACCTGAGGGAGACCAGTGAGTTCATGGAGGTTCTATATACCTTCTATGAGCTCACAAGGTCTGAGAAATGAAGAAAAACGATTTTTGAAAATATTGAGTTAAGAGGGTTTGAGCGCTCAAACACCCCCTTTGAGCGCTCAAACTGTTTTGATCATTTTGTGAGTTTTGTGTTTTTCAGTGCTATATTATGTTGGTATCATCATTTTATGGCTTTTTGTTGGTTCATTTATCCTCAAATCAGTTTATCTCACCCTTGATCATTGATCAATGAATCCAAAAAGCCATGAAAATGATGTTTATCATCACCAAGTAAGGAAAAATCATATTTCATGAAACAAACAGGGGTATCTCACTCTTTTAAACAATGATCAGAAAGTTGGGGTTCATAAAAGCACCAAAGAATGGCCTGAGAACTACAAAAGCTCACATTCCCTGAATAGGGTTTGAGCGCTCAAACACTATTCTGTTTCATATTTGTTCCTTGTTTATTTCTACTCTAAATCATGTTTTAAGCTCATTATAGTGTATATGTGTTGTTACTATGCTATACCAATCTGATCCTCTTCTTCTCTTACTCAAACCATGCTCATGTTTGGTTTATGGTTCATTGTTCATTCATGCAAACTCATTTGTTGATGTTTCTGGAAAGTCATAGTCATGTGCATCATTATACATTGCTTAAAGGGTATTGATGATCCAAATAAAGGCAGGAAGACATGAGAACACACAAACCATGAAGATGGCTTGAGCGCTCAAAGCCTCCCTTTGAGCGCTCAAACTGTTTTCCAGTACATCAGAAATTTTCATCTTTCAAGCTTACTCTCTGTGTTTTATGTGTTCTGGAATGCTTCTCAATGATATATTTTCACTCTCACTGCACTTATTGCCTCGTTTGGTTCATTAATAAGCTTCAAATTCATGTTTGCATGATTATAGCATTCTGTTGAGCCATCAAAATACCATTTCCAAGTAAATAACTGTGATCAAATCATGTTTTCATCAAGTTAGAATCATGTGTAGCTGAGAAGTGTTTGAGCGCTCAAACCCTTAACAAGGGATCAGATTGGTTTTGTTCTGTAACAGTGTGTAATATCTCTGGTTATTTTATTGTTATTCTGTAAATACTAACATTATTGCTTGCCGTTTGATGTCCTTGGTCGCTCGCACTTGCATTCCATTATCACTCATATAGTTCACAAAGCACAAGCATACACCATAGTTCCTTGTTGTGTCTATTATCATTTAGTTGGTTCCCATTCCCCGTTCCCCATTATTTGCTCCAAAGTTGAATGACAAACATTTCATATAATCCCACAAAATGCTTAGTAGAGACTGGTCTTTGAACCGGGCGAGGGGGGTACCGTAAAACCCTTCCCCCTTCATAACCGAGCTCCCAAACCTAAGATAGTATAGTGATGACGGACCCGTATCCAAACCTTATCCTAAAAATGAGGCACGAGTCAATCGAGTTCGGTTCCTTGGGGACAATAAAACCCGGGTTCCTTGGGGACAATCCGATAAAACCCGAACCTAAGATAGTATGGTACATTTTCCCTTGTCCCTTTTTGGCTTTCAAAAAAAAAAAAAAATTTTCAAAAACAAAAGAAATGTTAAAATTATTAAATAAGAAACTAGAAACGGGACCAATTTTTTTTTCATAAACTCATTATTTTCTTTTTATCTCTTAGTCAAAACAAACAAATAAGTTTGGATTACATATTTGATTAAACAACATTACTTCATTAAAAACTTCAATCTACAAGAAACCAACAAAATACAAACCTTACAACAATACTTCATGGGGTTGACAAAAAAAAAAAAATTGGCCTCTCGTTTCTAGTTTCTTATTTAATAATTTTACCATTTCTTTTGTTTTTGAAAGGAATTTTTTTTTTGGGAAAGCCAAAAAGGGACGAAAATGTATTTTTTTCAATCAAAAAGTTTTTTTTTTCTAGGATGCAAATGCGTTTTGAAAACACGCTTTCTGAAAGTGTGTTTTGAATATATGCTTTCAAAATAAGTTTCAAATTTCAAAATGGACGGAAAAAAAACTAAAAGCATGTTTCGAAAATACGTTTTTTTGGCGGATTAGGATTACTTAGGTTGTGTTTGGTTAGGTAGTTTAGTTTAGTTTTGATGATGTCATAAGGCGTAATGAGTGGAGAGAGATAGAGAGAGAATTGAGGGAAATGATGATGTCATCAAAACTAAAACTAAAACTAAAACTAAAACTAAACTGGGAAACGAACAGTGCCTTAATTTTTTTGAATAATCCGTCTTAACCAATGCAGAAAGTGTGTTTCGCAAACACGTTTTTTCAGAAAGTATGATCTGTAATCACATTTTCACGTAGTTTTGATATAAAGTTTAAAAAGGTGCGCTGTAATTAATAAAGTAAAAAAAAAAAAAAAATGCAAATCGGTTAGTTGGCCTTGTACAACCACTGTTGAAATTGAGAATCGATAAACGAAGATCTGTTTCATCATCAATGGGCGGGAATTAGACATGCTTAATTTTGAAAAACTTAAATGGGTATTAAACAAAAGTTCAAAATACAAAAAGCTGAAAAAGTGGTACTCTTACTATTAAAAGCCTCATTCTATCATTTTCAATGCTTCCCATTAACCATCACATGCTCTCCAGCTCTTCTCGATGGAAAATATATGGCAATAAATAAAAACTTCTCTATCTGCTGCTCTGTGCTCTACTTGTGGGTTGCTATCTGCAATTTTCACTGACATTCCACAGATCTTAGCAGAGTCGGTTTTTTATTATTTGTTTTCACATTTATTACAGGGTTCCTTTCTGATCTCTGGGTTGGTTTTGGTCTCCAGTCAAAGGTATTATGCCAATTTGGTCTTTCCCACTGTATCTCTTGTCACTTCTAATTTTTCCCAAAGATATATGCGTACAATACAGTATCTGTTATTTATGTTCTTCTCATTCTCACTATGTTGAATATGGAAGAAGCTTTGGGCCGATAATCTTGATGGGTATCTGACTTTGGATCTTTTCGTTTTTGGTTCAGTGATCTTCAATTCAATATCCTACATGTTTTTTTGGCCGTTCCACTGTTATATAGGTCATTACTCTGGTGTTTTGGGTAGATTTGAGGGTTTGGGAAGATTTATTAGTTTGTTATAATCAGATGGGTTAATGCCGTTCAAGTAAAAGTTTTAGTGTGTGCTTCCGATTTCATCTGTGGTATTGGAGTATTTGATTAGACCTTGCAAATCCCCTTCGTCAACTGTACATGTATCTGGCTTTCCTTTTATTTTTCCGCTCAATTAAACACTGATCATTTTTTTGTATTGGCAAGTAAAGCTTTGGATATCATAAGCTAAGTAATCCTTATTGTTAAATTCCTTAGATTAATAGCTACATTCGTTTTCTTTTTCTCTTTTTAGGCTTTCGTAGGGTTTTATTTTTCAGTTCTATTGCCTTGCACGAAGCTCATTGCAGAAAAAAACAAAAAAAAAATTTGGTTTAGGATATCTATTTTTGGCGCTTCTTTGATTTTAGCTTCAGAATGGCTTTATGGTTGATTCGAGTATTATTTTTTCTTTTAAGAATGATCTTACTTTGTTTGCAGATGAACACTGTAATGTGATATTGGAGTTTGATGTTACCTCGCACTGACATGGAAAAAAGAAAATGGTTGTGGAAGAGGAAGTCTTCTGAGAAAAGCCCTGGCGATACGGAAAGTTCAGAATCAATATCTTCACATTCTGCGAGATACTCCGATGACCAGGTTTGTCAATCATCCATTTTGAACATTGTTATTTATTGATTGCGATTTCTGCCCTTAGAGTGCTTGACTTGTTAAAATTTTGGGCTTTTACTTCACTTTGGCTTAAATGGCCCCAAATCTGTGTGTTTAAAAATTGTTTTAGATTTGAGTTGGAGAAGATCTTGCTACATTGTTTCCGGTCAACTCAGCTTAAAAATAAAAAAAAAAACTCAGCTTTTAGAGAGGGGGTAAATTTATTTATTGCCCCCAACATACCCCCTCATGTCTCGCCAGCTTTAGGCTACTTAACCATTTTCATTTTTCCTTGGGCTTTAAGCTTTTCAAGGAAGTCCTGCTACTTTTTATCTTAATAAGTATCTGTTGCAAACAAAAGAGAAAGATTTCGTAGGTTAAAGCTATGGTCTTCTCCCATCTTGTCGCCAAATTCCATGGTTGGAGTGGTGCAACCAATCTTTAACTGGAAAAACTGTTTTGTTCTTGTTTATCAGCAGTTAAAATTTTCTGTTAACTAGTTGAAACGGTGGTCGGCATGCGATAATCAGGTGGAAAATAATTGGAAACTTTCTTTCCCATCATCAATTAGTGTAGAGATAGATTACTTCTTCGGGTGCAAATTCAGCTTCTCAACCGAAGTAGTTATTTACTTGGCGAAAACGTGTAACACTGCCGCTTGTCACTGTCGAATTTATTTATTTGGCATTGATATTTTTCTTCTTAAAGCCAACAATGTGGCTCTTAAAAATATGTCCTTTAAACAGTAATCTTGCCATTAGTCAGCATACAGTCACTGCATCATTTTACATCTAATTTACACAATGGAAACTTAGGAGCAGAGATGGGAGAAAAATCTTGAATTCTCTTGGGTTATAGTCCCTCTATTATTTTGGACGCTATTATTTTGATTATGGACTTCACGATAGGAATAGTTCTCTACTACTGAGTCGTCTTTGATGGCATTACACAGTTCTATCTCTCGGTTGTACCCATCTTATTCTTTTGATAATGGACTTAGGGGTGTTTTGGCTAAATAAGCCACTCGGCTTATTTTTTTTCCTTTTTTCAAATTATGATCTTAACTCAAATTTTTTTTTAAGAAGCCAAAATATCTGGCTTTTTGGTTGATTTTTGTTTTATTAAAAAAGTTTCAAGTTTGGATCATAATTTTTTACTTTTTCGATTCCTCTTGTCGAGAAGAACCAATAATCTACAAATGTTTGACGCGAAACTAACAAATGCGAGTAAAATTTGAATCAAGACCAAAAAATAAGCTAAGTGGCTTATTTAGCCAAAACACCCCTTATCAGATTTGATCCCTCGCTTTAAATGATATTCTCAAGGATAATTGTTTTTTCCTTCCTCTTAACCCCATTTGATGGCGAGTTCTAATTTGGAAGCCTTTTGGAGATTACCTTTATCAGTTTCCAAAGAGTTCATAATTAAGTTGAACCGCTCTCCTTACCTCTTCGGTTATTCTATGCGTAGTGACCATTAAGTCATGGAGCATATACTTTGGAACATGCTTGCTATTGGATGGTTAGCTTGGTCGCTCTACGCTGTTGTTCTTGAAACGAATGATATCCTTGTGTAAAGTGCTGAGTGAAATGTGCGTAAAGTGCTGTGTAAAATGTATAGAAACACTGATAACCGGAATGGTTACAGACATTATAGCAGTAGTCTAGCCAATAGTTAGAAAAGTTCTTACTTCCTCTTATAAAAGCCATGGGTAGATTGATATACATTTAAGGACACCATGAATGCATTGCGCATCAATGAAGATAAAAGGGACATGTTATTTGGAGTGCAACCTCAAAGCATGTTTATTTGGGAATTGGCAATAGAGGTCATATTACTGTAATGCACTACTGTCTACTGAGAATGGACTTGAATTTTTTTGATCCTGTATCTTTTCTTGAAAGTTGCTGAGGAAGTTCAGATCTAAGGTTCTCTGACACATCAATTGGAAAAAAGGCAAACTGGGTGGTTTATGTAATGCTTAGGAAATTTGAGCCATAAGCTATTTGATCCCTTAACATTTTGATAACATTTCCTGATAATTGATTGATCTTTTCTGAAAAGAGTGTTGAGGTCGTTTAGACTTTAGAATTGAATTTGTAACACTAACAGTATATATGATCCCTGGTTAATATTGTCAGAAGTATAAGGTTACTATAAATTGGAGCCTCCCGGATCATGAATAACATAGAAACTAAGTAGGATTGATACGAATGCTTGGTGGTTCAAGTCCTGATATTCTTTAGTAATTTTAGGTTTCTCATATTGATGGTCTTGTATAGCTGATGCTAACTCCCACATGCAATAAACTGTACATCATGGTACATATGTTGACTTTGATTAGCGTGGTAGTCAGAGATCATTGTCTAGCACCTACATATACAATCAAAAAGATCAGAAGTGATGTACTTCGTGATATTGTAGTTTTAGTGTATCAATGTAGGTTCAGAATTAACCATTGATGGTTTAGGTGAGTTGCAGATACTAGAGATGCTTGTACGTATCTGGTTTGGAGAAGAGTTTCAACATTTGCCAGAATTCTGTGCTCCACGTTCCTGCTTGCCAAAGACATCTTAATTTTAGGCCGCATATTGAGACTTGGGCTGCTATTTGTCAGCCAGACATTATGAGAGGTTATCATAGACCGTGCAGGCTCTATAGTTAACACGGGTATTTGGGGATTTTGCCCCAACTAATCCCCAGGTACATGCAACACCCTATGTAGCACAGACACAGATACGGATACAGACACGGACTTTGAGAAACGGGGATTCAAATAAAATGGAAACACTGAAACGGTGGGTGACATGGAAAAAGGAAAATACTTCATATTATTGGTCATACTTACAGTTTGAAATGTATAACTACACTCTAACCATAAACCACCAAAAGTCAAAATCAATTTAGACATACTTCATTATAACTTGGAGATCTACTCACTCCGTCCCAAATTGCCAGTCCTGTACAATATCATGCAAATATTTTTTAAAACAATCCTTTCTTTGTTAATCCTACCCGATCCCACCTCCCCCCAGGTTTATTTAGTACTCCCATATAGGGATAAATTTAATACTGGATTAATAATCCCGACAATCATTCAGGAATCAAACGTGGGATAACTCGGAAATTGGTACAGTTAGTCTTATCTTAGGCAATTAATTCTCAAATCAGGCGTTATTGGTGTTTTTCATAACATAGATTTATTGGTTATATAGTTGCCAGTATTTTCTAACGAAATTAATTGGAGCAAATGTTGTTTTCTTATGTGCTGAAAACATTACTAGTAATTAATTTTCAGCTTGCCAATTTGTTATGTCACCCCCAAACATCCATGCGCTGAACAATTTTGCAGAAGCATCCATGTGCCGAACAATATTGCAGATGTTTCCTAAGGTTGTTATCGTGCATCATTTTTCCCTATCTCTAGCTGTTGATTAAATCAGGTTAATGTATTTGAGTCAAACAGAGATATTCTATATCTAAAATGTTTCCAAGTGCCTCTTTGCAGAACCTGGAAGAGGCATCAGGTTCTATCAAACCTCGTGTACCTCTGGCATTGAGTCTTCATAATAATATTTTCAGTTATTTTTCTAAGGCAGAGCTTCATTAGTACGTTGGGGCATTAGAGCTGCAAATATGAACAGTGTTGCTCATGGAATGGCTCGTATTTAGTTTGTAACAAGCTGATTTCTGTTTGTTGATTTTGTGAAGGGGCCAAGCTTCACCTCTAGTTTAGGGCTTATTTAATTAGCAAGCTTGAACACAAACCAGCTCAGCTGTAATATTCTTTAGCCAGTGGAACATATTGGCACTGCTGTGTGCAGAAAACTCCCACATGCAACTATATCAACCTTCAATCTCTGACTTGGATAGTGCA
Source organism: Vaccinium vitis-idaea (assembly GCA_963854785.1). Taxonomy (NCBI): domain Eukaryota; kingdom Viridiplantae; phylum Streptophyta; class Magnoliopsida; order Ericales; family Ericaceae; genus Vaccinium; species Vaccinium vitis-idaea. The sequence goes on along the minus strand of OY978217.1, from coordinate 22,210,764 downwards.
CATGGATTAGCTTCAATCACATTAGATCTATGTATTAGCTTTCTTCTTCTGCCTGAATTCTTCAAATTTTGAGGGGAAAATTCCCCTCTGGGACGTAAGAACTTATCAATCATTGTGCTTTGACTTTTGTATTTGGGTTATGTTTCTTCCTGCTGATGTGATTCCAAAACACCCTTAAAACAAAGGTAGTTAAGCTTTGAGCATGCATGCCTCGAGCTATTCCAGGGTCAACTAACCTTGGGTCGGCTGATTTGCAGCCCTAGAGACTAGCTCCAAAGGTGTGGTGCTCAATATTCTCGTATTATGACTTGCACTGTTTCGGCTTCATTTGCTTTCTGTTCTTATTTAATAATGTCTTCATATAATCATTTAATTGCTGAAACAGGAGGCACTAAACGCGTCACCAAATCAGAATTCTCAATCACCAGAAGTCACATCAAAACCTGCAGTCAGTGGTAAAGAAATAAAGGACAATCTCAAGGTCTTGACAGAGAAATTATCAGCTGCTCTTGCAAATGTTAGTGCCAAAGAAGACTTGGTTAAGCAGCATGCCAAAGTGGCTGAAGAAGCTGTAGCAGGTATATAATCACACTTTCAGTAAATTCTTTGAAAAATCCGTTGACAGAATGTCTCTCTCTGCACATTAGGACTATTTCGTCTTTAGCAATTTTTATATGATAACTTCATCAGGCACACATTTGATGATTAATAGTTGGAGAGGTGTCATAGAATCCTTTGTTTGTGGATAAATTTGACGTGAAGCTGGAATAGTTTTCGCTTTTTTTTTTGTTCAGTTGGATTCTTGCTTTGTTCTTCCTCTCATGGACCAGATTTTGATTTTTTTTCGTTGCCTTCTTTTTTTTCTACTCCAAATATCTTAGGGTGGGAAAAGGCAGAAAATGAGGTGGGAGTTTTAAAAGAACAACTTGAGGCTGAAGTTAAGCGCAATTCAGTGCTCGAAGATCGTGTGAGCCATCTTGATAGAGCTCTCAAGGAATGTGTTAGGCAGCTCAGACAAGGAAGAGAGGAGCACGAGCAAAAGATTCATGAAGCTTTGTTGGATAAAACTCGTGAATGGGAATCCACCAAAATCACTCTCCAAAACCAGATTTCCCAATTCCAGACCCAATTAGAAGCTGCCAAATCCCAATCTCCACCTTCCATTGATCCTGATCTACTCATCAAGAACGAATATTTGGCGAAAGAGATCTCTGCTCTCACATGTGAGATTATTTCTCGATCTGAGGAATTGGAAATCAGGACGATTGAGAGAGACTTGAGTGCCCAAGCAGCGGAAACTGCTAGTAAGCAGCATTTAGAAAGTATTAAGAAGGTGGCAAAGCTTGAGGCCGAGTGCCGAAGGCTTCAAGCGGTGGCTAAAGGGAAATCCTTTTTGGGTAACGATCAAAAATCTCTTTCTGCTTCCTCGATTTGTGTGGAGTCTCTGACAGATAGTCAGTCGGATACTGGGGAGAGGCTAAATGGGTTAGAAATTGGGAATTCATGGGCATCAGCTCTAATGACTGAGCTTGATCAATTTAAGAATGAAACAAATGTAGTCAGAAAAAGTATTACGAGTTCTTCTATTGACATCGAAATAATGGACGATTTTCTGGAAATGGAACGGCTTGCTTCACTACCTGAGACCGATTCTGAGGCCCATTGCCCTGAATCAGTTTCTGATGCCAATCAAATAATTACTGAAGGAAGCCCCCTTAAAGCTGAACTTGAAGTAATGAGTGACCGTGTGGGTGAATTGGAGGAGAAGTTAATGAAAATAGAGGTGGAGAAAGCTGAACTGGAGAAAAGTTTAAGTGAATGCCAAGTTTCTTTGGAGGCATCTCAGGTTCAGTTCAAGGAAGCTGAAATGAGGTTGGAGGAGCTGCAAAAGGAACTAAATGTGGTGAATGAATCTAAGGAACTGCTTGAGTTTCAGCTAATTGGTATGGAAGTCGAGGCAAGGACTATGATTTCAAAGGTTGAGTCGCTTAAAGAAGAGGTTGAAAAAGAGCGGAGTTTGGCAGCAGAAACTGCTGTTAAGTGCCGAGACTTGGAGGATGAGCTTACGAGAAAATCTCAAGAAATTGAAACCCAGCAAACGGCTATTTCAAATAGCAAACCTAAAGTAAACCAGGTCAGTTGTTGACTAATTTCTGCTTTGGTATCTTAGTATCTTACAATACATCCTTTTTGTCTTCGTAGTTTTTAAAAAATGTGAACTGTAGTTGGAGAGGATAGATATCCATTTTACACCAAACAAACTAAAACTAAGCATTACATCTCAATCAACCAATTTGGCTACGTTAATTCTTTTCCACCGTCCCCAATATCTCAATAAGTTTATCATCAGTTAAAATAAGTAAAAGTCACATTCCTTCATGCCATTTTGGTTGCCCATTTTTTCATTTGGATGTCCCAAATTGTTTGTCCATCCCTTTTCTCTTGAATTGAAATGCATTTTATGAAAGCTCCAGTTTGTAAAGTGCAATCATTGTGTTCTCTTGTTTAGATGAATATCCTAAAATGGACGAATAATTGGGACAAAGAGAATATAATTTTGTACCAACGTGGCATGTCCATTTAGAACTTCCTTTTCCTCTACCATTTACTTGAGAGTATTTCATCTCTTATTTTTAATGTTGCTTCCACCGGTCTTCCCCGTTTGTTGGACATGACCAAGTCATTATTTTGAGTGTTTGCAGTAATTTTAGGGGCTGCCAGTTCATTCCTGATGCATCAAAAAACAGTTCCATTGTGTTTGCCAAGTTTGTGCTTCTTTGCGCCAAAGTATTTTTTTAAATCTGGTTAAGAAAAACATCAAAGTTTATGCTTTTGGATTCTTATTTCAGGAATCGACTTTGTGAAATCTAAATGTTTTTGAAGAGCTCACTCTTACTCTGTTCCCTCAGCTTATTTTCAATTATTCTACTCCTACCATTGCCCAAGTGGTTTCATTTCTACCATCTTTGTCTGCTTGTCCTCAACTTATTACCCATTGCTGCTACCCTATGAAGCACCGGCACTCCTAGAGGCCCGCGTTTCCCCGTGGGACACGGCAACATACGTATGGACACACCACTTGGCCTGTCCAATAAATTTAATTAATTATCTTAGGGGACACAGGAGGGACACGGCGGGGCTTAAATATGCAATTTGACATGCCACTTGGCATGTCCAAAAAAATTAATTAATTTTCTTGGGGGGACATAGGAGAGAGTCGGAGGGACACGGCTGGGGTTAAATATGCAATTTAAAAAAAAAATTTGGGGTAAATGTGTATTATTTCATTTTTTGGGTTCAGAAGTGTAATGTAATTTATATGATACTTGTTTATATATATTTAAAGTTCATGCTTAATACATATAACTATATTTCCAGTGTTTGTGGTCGTGCTACATAGCTGCTACCCTTACCATTTCACAAAGTGTTTGAATTCTAATTTCTTTCCTGGTCTTACCACAAATGAGTGTATTTGTTTCTGTATTCATATTGAAATCTCGTCTACTGCAGGATGACCTTGATGGAGCAGCAGGGAAACTTGCAGAGTGCCAAAAAACAATAGCGTCTCTGGGGAGGCAACTCCAATCTCTTGCAACCCTGGAAGATTTCCTTACTGACACTGCAAACCTACCAGGCATCTCTGGAGGAGGATCTTTGACTCACAGAGCCACTGAACTATGGAATTTGCATTCGAATGACACCTTTATGCCTAAGAGGGACTCAAATCCTTCAAAAATGGTTTTGGAGAACTCCAGTCCTTCAGTCAATGGTAATGGTGAAACATCTTTGGTTTCTTCTTCATCATCACCATCAACTTTGTCTTCAGTGTCGTTCAGTCATGTAAGCTCTGCTAAGAGCCAAAACGGTTTTGGAAAGTTGTTCTCGCGAAGTAAGAGTGGAATTCAACTTGAAAACCACCAAGCATAGGCAATTGAGGATATTAGGAGAAACGGAGAAAATGAATTTTGGAGTTGTAAAACCACGGGTTAATTCTTGTGTTTGATCATTAAGTGAAGCTGATTGGATGGTCTTTGATTTGGCCATTACTCCTATATGTAGTTTGGATGTGGTGTCGCTATATATTGTAAAACGTCGAAGGGCGGGTTTGATTGGCAAGGGGTCCAAAGGTTGCGTTTCTTTTGATTTGCGTTCTAAAAAATTGGTTTGGTCTCACTCCATCAAAGTTGGAATTTCTGTGATTATTATGAATGAAATTCTTTCCGGCCCCCTTTTCGGACTGGACCGTCTTACTCCATAATGGGTAGAATTTTTTGCAACAGTGAAAGGGATCCTCTCCGGCCCGCTTTGGTACTGGACCATCCTCCAAGCGTTTTGTGTGCTTCTTAGGCCCACTTCGAACCTTCCATTTCTTGGAACTCTTTAAGATCATCAACCACGTTAAAAGTCATATTCATTACATTGGTTGATATGTTTTTGAAACACATTTATATTGCATAAAATGAGAAAAATGAAGTTTGAACACAAGAAACAAAAATGTGTTTCAATATAAATGTGTTTCGAATACATATTGATCGATATGATTAACATGATTTTTGGGATTGATGATCTTGGCAAGTTTTAAAAATTGAATGGTTCCAATTACTGAAGTGGGCCCAGGAAAGACCACAAAGGGTTCGGACTAGACAGTCTTGGTGGAGAGGAGAAGTTGTCTTTTTGTAAATCTGTTGGATCAAAAATTCAAAATAATGTTTCTATTTTCTTTGTATCAATATCCGCTCTAAGAAGAGTGAAAATGTTTGGGAGCTACCCACTGGAGTCCCGAATTCCAAAATGCAAGTTAGAAACCATGTTTTTAAAGACCGGGAATGACCCCTTCTTTGGTTTTTTTTTTCAAAAGTGTCCAAATTAGCTTTTGCGTACCTCGGGTTAATTTCTATTATAGAAATTCTATAACTATTTCCCGCAGCAGTTTTCACCAGTTTTACATGATTATGCATGACGGTGGGATGACCTCGAGAGTTGCTAAGAAAGAGAGTTAAACTTGAGACCTTAAAAGAAAACAAATCTCTATGTATCACCACCTGTGTAATTCCTTTGTTTTAAGTCTCCGTTCGTTGATTTCAAAGATGGCTCTTTGAGGAAATAGGTTCCCCATGTTTTGAAGGAAATTGACTTCACCGGCCAGTAAGAAAAATTTCGATCGTTGGATGAGGTAGTTGACTTTTTTGGTCGAACGAAATGGTGTTTGGTCAAACGACGTAGCGCTTACAAGTTGGTCGGATGAATAATACTTCCCTATTTTCAATTGTAAACATGGACCTTTACTTTCAGTTTCATTTATAGTAACAAAACTACAGTGAAATCTATATCTATATCATTAAAATATGTAGGGTTATATACTTGGACACCCCCTGTAAGTATACGTTTTCAACAAAACACCCCCTGCAAGAATAAAACCTACGACGACACCCCCTCTATCTTCCAAACTTTACCCAAGACCCCTTCCGTCACCCTTTCGTCTAAAATCGTCTAGAACTATCAGTTTTTTTTATGATCCAAACCGTTCAATTTGTTTAAAACATGCTTTTAAGTGTACCCGTGAGAAATCGGCTCAAAATATGATCGGGAAGTGCTTGATCCAAATAATTTTTCATACATGAAAAATTGTTTGGATCAAGCACTTCTCGATCATATTTTGAGCCGATTTCTCGCGAGTACCCTTAAAACCATGTTTTAAACAACTTGAATGGGTTGGATCATCAAAACATGACCCGGAACTTTGAGATTCGAGACGGAAGGGGTCTTGGGGTAAAGTTTGAAAGATAGAGGGGGTGTCGTCGTAGGTTTTTTCTTGCAGGGGGTGTATGGTGGAAAACGTATACCTACAGGGGGTGTCCAGGTCATTAACCCAAATATGTACTTACCCCTCAAATTATTCGATTTTTAAAATTGTCCTTAAACTACTAATTGAATACACTTGTCCCTCAAAACTATTTATATGTTACCTACTTCATCCAATTGAGGTTTTACATCCATGACATGGACGGAAATGGGTAATGGAGGGGTATTTATGTCTTTCCACCTACCATTACATCTATCTTCTTCCTCCAGTCTCCAGTTCACAGTTCTAATCCCAAACTAGTCACGAGGTTTTTATGAAAATGACGTTATTTTTCAAACTATTCAGTAATCTACCGTTCTTTTCAAACTATTTATAAAACTACCATTGTTTTATACTTCTCATTTTTTACCTGAGATCTTTATTTACTTCTCATTCTCAAACTGAGAAGTTTCTTGAAATTTCATCCAACGTGCACCGTCCAATGTGGATATTTAGCCAGCCTGTCCATACATCCTTCTCATTTCGAAAATGAGAAATCGGTTTAATTTGTGATTTACTAACTGCGAACATACTTCTCGTATATCTGAGAAGTATTTTAAACAACCCATGTTGGATCTGAGAAGTTAGTCGAAGCAGTTTAAACATCTCATGTTGGACCTGAGAAGTTAATTAACTCTCATTTACTAGTTGTCCAACATACTTCTCGTAATGGACTTGAGAAGTCTTTAACGCATCTCATGTTGGACCTGAGAAGTCTTTAAAACAGAGAAGTCTTTAAAGCATCTCATATTGGACCTGAGAAGTCTTTTTAACTCTTACTTTTACTAACTTTGATCGTCTTATTTAGAGTTTGGGGTGGTAATATGTATGGACGATTAACCGATTTGAGTTTATTTTATAACTTAAGTACTTAATAGGGTAAATCACCTAGACACGCCCTGAACTATACCTCTTTTACCTAAACACACCCTAAACTAAATTAACCTATGACAACACCCCCTCATCTATTTAACGTAATCCCCTACACCCCTTCTGTTAGTATTCCGTCCACTTCCGTTAATAAATATAATTTTTCTTTCCAATATTGCCCTCCCTTACATTTCAGTATTACTACTAAGTCTTCATACCAAACTGAAATTATATACGTCACATCAGAGCATAATAATATCAAACTAGCCATCTTCCATAATTAATAATATCAAATTAGTGAATCTGCCATTAAAATGGATTTTAAGCTACGAGTCTCGATTTCCCGGTGATCTCTGAGCATCAAACGAAGAATCGACGAAAAGACACTGAATCGAAAAGATAAATTGTAGAGCAGACACTCCCTCTCTCGTTCTTCTAGTTCACAAAATTAACCCTCACTATTCACTTTGAATTTCCATTTACTCATGTTTTCTTGGTCGCTGTTCTCCCAAATCAAAATCCACTCCAATTGATTGCTCCAAATCAAAACCAACCAACATATTTAACACCTCTACCCACTAAATCTCATAGATGTAGCATACCAATCACAACAGTTGGTTGAAAATCAATGTCCTACTACTTACAAACATGAGCTATTAGCTCTGGACCAAAATCCAAGTGTTTTCCCCTCCCTCAATCTGCAACATGGGGATGTATCCCAGAGAGAGAGAGAGAGAGAGAGAGAATGTGACGGCCCTAAATTTTTTCTAAATTTTTTTTTCATAATTATAATTGGTCGCATAGAAATTTTCTTTTCATGATGCGTCCTATTTAATTATTTTCGCGGCACTTCAGGTATTACCGGCGTTATAATATATATGTTTGAAGGCATGAGTCTAATTTTATTATAGATATGTATGTTAATCTAAATACCCTGATTAATTAGTTGGCTATAATCTAGGGTATAACACATTAGTGGGTGGTTATGTAAAGTTACACTAAAACAGATATTCTATAGTTGATTAGGGTTATATTGAGAGAGCTTGAGAGAGAGAGATCGAGAGGGAAGCCGAGAAGCCGCAGTCAACTTCGCCGTAGGTTGGTGGACCGGACGGGTGAGTTTTTCATTGTAGCTCGATTCTCTTTTGTTGTTTTCCTGTCTCTCACGTTTTGGCTCTACAAGGTATGGGTGAGTACTTGAATTTGGTTAGTTGGATGGTGAATCGGTGGGATTGTTACAAGATAGTTGGGTCTTAGTTGGAGTTTTGCACAGGTGCCACTACAAAGAATTACTATTTGTCTTATGAAAGTGAACTATGGATGGGTTTATGACATACTTGGATGGTGATACAGATGCCAAAACCAACGTGGAATTAGACGCTACGTTAGGGTATATTAATAGTTAACAGTAGCCCTGTTTTGACAGACAGTGTTATAGTATTTGTATTTAGGTAGTTGATTCCTATGATTCTTTTGTCCAGGTTAACCTCTTTTGCGTGTTCGAGTTACATTATCTTTGGACCCAAGTGAGTGGTTAAGCATGTTACATATTTTCGAAACTCCCCGTCTCCCATAAATTATTCTTTTAGAAAAATTATTTACTGTTAATTGGATCACATGATTGTTTATATTTGTTTCCTAAAATTGGCATGCGGTGGGTTTTGTTGGAACCAGTTATTATTCTAAAATGATCTTTTGGTGAGAACTTGATGGATATTATTGGGAACATTTATTATTGGCCGGTGACCCTAATGCTCAACGGTTGATTTTGACCGGATCGTTCTTAGGGAAAAGTTCCATGGGCTGCCTACTCGTGGTGACTCTAAGTTTCGATATTAGATCCAATTATTATGAGATTTTTATTCACTGGCACTTGGTATTATTTGGTATTGGTTATGGTTCCCCATTGTTGTTGGATATCGTATTGTAATCACCATTAAGACTTTTTTTTTTTTGGTAAATAAGCTTGAAATAAAAAAGGCAACCGAATTTACAATCTACAAGGGGCATACCCCAGGAGGAAAAGAAAACAAAAGAAAGAAAAGAAAAAAAGAAAAATAAAAGCCAACACACATGTTGGACTAATAACTGTAAATACAAGAGCAAAAGGATTAAGGAGTTTCTCGTCCTACTAAAAGTAGGACCAAAAACACCCCTCAAAACCTGAAACATGAACTTCCTAATAGCACTAGTAATAAAAATAACAGAAGTAGCTTCCACCAACATCAAAACTTAGGCAATATCTCTAGTAGCCACAGTAGCAACAGTATACTAGGTTGTTGTCCAGCTGAGGAAGAGAACCAGGAGCAACAGGAGTATCAACAATAAATCACATCAGTTATACTTCTTTTGGAACACAGCAGCAACATTGACAAGTGGGTTCAAACAGTTTGCAGCAGCAGTAACAGAAACACCACAGCAGAACAGATGCAGAGTGTAGAGGTGTCAAACGTGATTGTCGTGCCGTGTCGTGCCACTCAACTTACGTGCCTACCGTGCTTCGTGTCGTGCCGTGTCGTGCCCGATTTCTTTATCGTGCTGCGGCGTGCCGTGACATACTGTGCTCGTGCCGTGTCGTGCCAATTTACTTTACTGTGCCGTGTCGGGTCGTGCCGTTTTAAGGTCGTGACGTGCCGTTTCGTGCCCGATTTAATTACTCGTGTCGTGTTGTGCCATTGACTAAATCGTGTTGTGTCGTGTCGTGCTTTTTTATTGTCGTGCCGTATCGTGGCGTGCCTTTTTAATGGTTTCGTGTCGTGCCGTGTTATTTTGAATCGTGTCGTGTCGTGCTGCTGCGTTTACTTTGGTGTCGTGCTTTTTGAATCGTGTCGTGTCGTGCCAGCCCGTTTACTAAATCGTGTGTCGTGCCGTGCCTTTTAAAATCATGTCGTGCAAAATGCCAATGTGCCATCAATTTTCAACTTACGTAGTTGAAAAAAATCACAACTCACAAGTTACATAATTAAAAAAAATTGAAAACTATTAACCATTTAACCTATTACAACTTACAAGTTACATAATTTCAAAAAATTGAAAGCTATTAACAATTTAACCTATTACAACTTACAAGTTACATAAAAAAAATTGAAAGCTATTAGCCTATTAATACATACAAGAATTCCAGAAATGTACACAAAATTGAAAGCTATTAACCTATTAATACATACAAGAATTCCAGAAATGAGGCTTGAGTTGAAACCACCTGCATGTAACGAAATGAGGGAATACAAACTTGAATCGAGTTCAGCAAGCATCATTGCCCATATAAATGAAATTCAAGTGCACCAAGTGCAGCAAACAAGTGCCACGAACAACTAACAGGAACAGCAAACAAGTGCAGCAACTGGTGCAGCAAACAAGTGCAGCAAATGCAGCAACAGGTGCAGCAAACAAGTGCAGCAACTGCAGCAACAGGTGCAACAAACAACACCACGTCCACCACGATCGACCACCAGGTCCACCACAACACCACACAACAACACAAGTCAATAAAATCAACATCATTGCCTTTTTTTTTTACTTTGAAATGGGCTCAACAATCATCATTGCCCCAAATCAGTAACTATAATACACAAATTCAGGGCTCAACAATCATCATTGCCCATATAAATGAAATTCAAGTGCAGCAAACAAGTGCAGCAAGTGCAGCAAATGCAGCAACTGGTGCAGCAAACAAGTGCAACAAATGCAGCAACAGGTGCAGCAAACAAGTGCAACAACTGCAGCAACAGGTGCAACAAACAAGTGCTGCAAACAAGTGCAGCAATGGCAGCAGTAGGTGCAGCAAACAAGTGCAGCACACAAGTGAAGCAAACAAGTGCAGGAAACAAGTGCAGCCAACAGGTGCAGCAACAAGTGAATCAACATCGATCCACCACCACAACACCACGTCCACCACGATCGACCACCACAACACCACACAACAACACAAGTCAATCCAATCAACATCATTGCCTTTTTTTTACTTTGAAATGGGCTCAACAATCATCATTGCCCTAAATCCGTAACTATAATACACAAATTCAGGGCTCAACAATCATCATTGCCCATATAAATGAAATTCAAGTGCACCAAGTGCAGCAACAGGCGCAGCAAATGCAGCAACAGGTGCAGCAAACAAGTGCAGCAAATGCAGCAACAGGTGCAGCAAACAAGTGCAACAACTGCAGCAACAGGTGCAACAAACAAGTGCAACAATGGTAGTTGCAGGTGCAGCAAACAAGTGCAGCAAGTGGTGCAGCACACAAGTGAAGCAAACAAGTGCAGGAAACAAGTGCAGCCAACAGGTGCAGCAACAAGTGAATCAACATCGATCCACCACCATAACACCACGTCCACCACGATCGACCACCACAACACCACACAACAACACAAGTCAATCCAATCAACATCATTGCCTTTTGTTTACTTTGAAATGGGCTCAACAATCATCATTGCCCCAAATCAGTAACTATAATACACAAATTCAAGACTCAACAATCATCATTGCCCATATAAATGAAATTCAGTCATTATAACACATAAATTCAGGGTTCAACAATCATCATTGCCCACATTCAGTCACTATGACACATAAATTCAGGGTTCAACAATCATCATTGCCCAAATTCAATCACTATAACACATAAATTCAGGGCTTAACAATTATCATTGCACAAATTCAATCACTAGTCTACAACACATAAATTCAGGGCTCAACAATCATCATTGCCCAAATCCAATCACTATAACACATAAATGAGTCAGGCCTCATCAATTATCATTGCACAAATTCAATCACTAGTCTATAACACATAAATTCAAGGCTCAACAATCATCATTGCCCAAATCCAATCACTATAACACATTAATTCAAGGCTCAGCAATCATCATTGCCCACATTGGGCTCAACAATCATCATTGACCAAATTCAGAATTCACAAACTGAAAAGGATGCAACATTATGTTGCCATTTAAGACCATAATAAGTTACAAATCACAATTCATGTGTTATTATAAGTTTGAACATGGAGATAAGGGGTTGTGTCTGTGGCTTATTCATTTCACACTAAAAGGAGAGAGACACACACACACACACCACACTGCCACACACAACTGAAGTTAGGACAAACATCATGTTGCCATAAGTTGCCAAACCCACACACAGTCACACAACTGAAGTGGGGGCAACATCATGTTGCCACAAGTTGCCAAACCCACATACATTCACACACTGAAGTGGGGGCAACATCATGTTGCCATAAGTTGCCAAACCCACACACAGTCACACACTGTTTGCTGCACTTGTTGCTTCACACACACACTGTCATGCCCCAAAATGGGAAATGACCGGCCGTGTGCCACGGGGCAAACCCATGGAACACGAAGCCTAAAAATAAGATAAACCATAAAAACTAAATAACCATTCTTTATTGAATAGCAAAATCAAAACCAAATTTGCCTCAACATCAGCATGGGGAGCAACCGTCCCATGAACCCAACAATAAAATTTTCCACCAATGATAACAAAAAGCAATTTACCAAAAAGGTTTAACAAAGAGCGGAAGCGAATAAATAAAATACTAAAACTAGGATGCAATATCATATGGAGGTCGACACAAAGAATTCCCCAAGATGCCGCCAGAGTCCTCACCTATTGACTCGATTTTCCTGAAAATGGTGTTGGAATAAATCCGTCAGCTGACAAGCTCAGTGAATGGCAAATCATGTATAATAAATAAAGTTCTAAAGAAGGGATAAAATATTTTATCATGTAAATATAATTTGGCATGCGAGGTGTATAGCAAAACAATAAATCCTTTTACCAATAATTAACAAGCCTCAATGATGATCACAATACGATATTCAACAACAATGGGGAACCACAACCAATACCAAATAGTACCAAGTGCCAGTGAACAAAAATCTCAGAATTGGATCCAATATCGAAACTTAGAGTCACCACGAGTAGGCAGCCTGTGGAACTTTTCCCTAAGAACGATCCGGCGAAAGTCAGCTGTTGAGCATTAGGGTCACCGGCCAGGACACGGTCTCTTCCCAAATGGCCAGAGTCACCAGCACACAGAGGATTAATTTCCCTGGACTTTCAATAATAAATGTTCCCATCAATATCCACCAAGTCCTCACCAAAAGAATATTTTTCCGCATGCCAATTAAAAGATCAAATATAAACAATTCGAATTTTAATAACCAAATGATAATTTTTCCAAAAGAATAATTCAAGGGACACAGCGAGTTCAAAAATACGTAACATGATTAACCACTAACCTGGGTTCAAAGGCAAAGCAAATCGAATGCGCAAACGAGACTAACCTGTACAAAGATGCAACATACAAAAATAACTAACTAGTTGAAGTATACATTATGTAAGCTAGAACATATCCCTTAACTGTTAATTTAACCAAACCTAAGACCTAATTCTACGTTGCTAAACCAGTAGTATCCACCATAACAAGACCATCATTCAAGCTTCCTTATCAATTCCCAAAATCTGTATGCCACCTCTCACTTGTGTTAACCCATTAGCAACCAAACTTCTAGCCTCAATTTCAGAAAATAAAGAATATAAAATTCAATGGAGAAAGTTATTAATTCCATACAAAACCCATCACGTATACTACCAACTATGAGCACCACACTCGGTCAGTCGGTCGGCACAAACCACACCCCTTAAGCACAATCATTAATCCTCTCTAATACAACAGTCAAAAGCTCAACCCGTTACACTCCAACATCCCGAAAATTCTTAGAAAATCCACCACTCCTCTTCTCTCCCATCACAACCACCCATTAGTTGTAAGCTCAAGTACGATCCAAGAAATACAAACCAGTAAAAGGAGAAAGAAATATGAAAAGAAAGGATTTAAAGAGATGAGAACATGATCTTACCAACACGATGCAACTCCCAAAGCATTTGGCTGCTGCAAAATACTTCTACGTTACCTCTCTCTCTCTCTCTCTCTCTCTCTCTCTCTCTCTCTCTCTCTCTCTCTCTCTCTCTCTCTCTCTCTCTCTCTCTCTCTCTCTCTCTCTCTCTCTCTCAAAAAAATAAAAGCCCTAGTTAATGCATCTATTTATAAACAACCTAATAACAACCCACTAATCACGAGCTCCCTCAAAAATAGCTAATTAGTTAATTAGAGTATTTAAAATAACATACATATTTCTAATAAAAAATGCCCAATAAACATAATATACTAAAATTAGGCTTATCCCCTTAAAACTATAACAATGTCCATAATACCCGTAAAAATAATTAAATAGGACTCAACCATAGCACCCAATATAATTTTCAATATAATTGAAAAAAAAAAAAAAAATGCTAGAACGTAACAATTAAGCCATGAAACATCATTTTGTGCATGATAGAAAGAATAGCAAATGTTAACTTGTTGTTTGTGAAGGAGCCAGAAGTGAGAACAGATCATCCTGCATTCTGTTCCAGGCGCCTAGACTTAGTCATTCTGGGCACCCATACTGACCCCGGGCGCCCAGACTTGCCAACTATGGGTGCCCAGAAAGGGATTCCTAGTGCAACCTGTGTTTTGTTTTGTAGATGCATCTGAGGTTGTCTTTGATTTCCTATGTGTGATTTGAGCCTATTTATGTATGGTTTATTGCATTATATGTCTTCATCATTCACTCATAACACGCGTCACATGCATCCACGCCCCTCATTCCAATGCCGTGATCATATTATGTGCTTTCATCTTATTTCGTGAATATAGTCTATTTAGGTGGTTTTTCATAAATCCCTTGAACATTTGGTAGAGACCGGTCGTTGGGCCGGGCGAGGGGTGCCTTAAACCCCTTCCCCTCTCGTAAAGTAGCTCCCGAACCCGAGATATCTCGGTAATGATAGATCGGTAAAGTATTTTCCATATAAGGGCAAAAGAGTCATTTCTTTTCAAAACCGGTTTCTCGGGTACGGTCCTCAAACCCAGGTGGCGACTCCATTAATCGAAACCATTTTCATAAACTTTAGAATTTTGCGGGGTGTCCACAACCAGCAAGAGTGGTGTCTCTAGAAAACGTTTGTTCAAATTTGAGAAATTTTGGACTCTTCATGAGGAGTGTAAATTGGTTATCCAAGCTTCCTGGCAAGAGCATTTTGAGGGTTCCCCCATGTTCTGTATTGCTAAAAAGCTTCGTTCTACAAGGCATAACTTATTGCGCTGGTCTAAGGAGGGTATTGGTCACCTGGCATCTCTCATCACTACCTCCGGATCCCTTCTTTCTAATATTCAATCAGCCTTGGATAGCAATAGGGATTTTTCCCAGGAAGCTACCATCAGAAATCAACTTGAAAATCTTCTTGCTCAGGAAGAAATTCTTTGGGCCCAGCGAGCTAAATTGTGTTTTCTGGCTCTGGGCGATAAAAGTACCTCTTATTTTTCATAGAGTCTCAAAGATCAAAAGGCAAAGAACTACTCTTAAAGGTATTATGAGTCCTCAGGGAATCTAGACTGATTAGGAGGAAGAGGTCCATAAGATTTTTACAGATCATTTCAGAAACATCTACTCAGAGCCAAATCCATCTTTGAATATGAATGATTGGAATGGGTGGGAGGATTTTGATAAGCGTCTTTCAAATGATCATCAATCCTGGTTGGATAGACCCTTCATGGCAAAAGGAGCTTTCCAAATTGGAGATACTAAGGCTCCAAGTCCAGATGAGTTCTCAGGATGCTTTTTTCAAGAATATTGGGATATTGTGGGTTCTTCAGTGACGACGACTGTTCTGTCTTTTTTAAACTCAGGTCATATGCTGAAACAAATCAACTATACCCATATTGCTCTTATTCCTAAGGTCCCTTCTCCAACCTCTCCAAGTGAGTTTCGTCCAATTAGCCTTTGCAATGTCATATACAAAATTATCTCTAAGACCTTGGCTAACAGGATTAAGTATGTTCTTTCGTCATACATTTCTCCCAATCAGAATGCTTTTGTCCCGAGTCGGCTGATCTCTAATAGCTCTCTGCTAGCCTGTGAATTCTCAAATTTGAATGCCCATGCCAAAAATGGAAACAAATTCATGGCAGCTCTAAAGCTAGATATGAGTAAAGCTTTTGATAGAGTAAACTGGAATTTCTGGGAAAAGACACTTCTAACCCTGGGTTTCTCTGACAAATGGGTCAACTTGCTCAAACAATGCTACTCCACAGTCTCTTTTTCTCTGCTTATTAATTGTTCTCCTTTTGAGAGATTTTTCCCGCAAAGGGGTTTGTGCCAAGGTGATCCTTTGTCCTCTTACGTTTTTATTATTTTCCTAGAAACCCTTTCCTGCGTACTTAATCATCTGGATGTATCTGGGAACTGCAAAGGTCTTAGACTTTCCAGGGACGGTATTTCTCTGTCCCATCTATTTTT
Source organism: Vaccinium vitis-idaea (assembly GCA_963854785.1). Classification (NCBI taxonomy): domain Eukaryota; kingdom Viridiplantae; phylum Streptophyta; class Magnoliopsida; order Ericales; family Ericaceae; genus Vaccinium; species Vaccinium vitis-idaea. The sequence continues at coordinate 22,194,683 of OY978217.1, read as the reverse complement.
TGCTGATGATTGCCTTATCTTCTTTGTACCATCGCTTGATAGCTGTAATTTCTTAAAAAAGGCTATCGATGATTTTGGTTCTTTCTCGGGGCAGTGTGTGAATCAACAAAAATCATACATCACTTTTAGCCCCAATGTCCCCCCATTGTTTGCCAGACGATTCAAAAGCTTTTTTCATATTCCGATAAGTGTTGATCCGGCCCCCTATTTAGGCCTTCCTTTGGGAATCACAACAAACAAGAAGGCTTGTTTCTCCTTTATTCTAGAGAAGGGCTGACAAAGCTCTAGCAGGGTGGAAATCTGAAATCTCGCAGGCGCAGGAAAATTGACTTTGATTAAATCGGTTCTATCTGGTCTTCCTCTATATTTATGTTCTACTTTTAAGCTTCTTGTTTCAATATGCAAAGCTCAATGCTATTTCAGCTCGATTCTGGTGGAAAACAGGTGATAGGAAGCCAGTCCACTGGTTGTCTCAACTTACAAGTGGGAAGGAGGACTTAGCATTCGGGATATGAATCTTGTTAATCAGGCTCTTTTGGGTAATCAATGTTGGCACCTTCTGAACAATCCTGAATTGCTTACTTCTCGTATTCTACTTCCGAGATATTGTTCCAAGGACAACCTTCTCAAAGTCAAACCTTATTCTAACTCCTCATGGGCTTGGAAAAGTATCCTTTTTTTTTGGAAGAGACCTATAGCCAAACATATTTCTTGGAGAGTGGGTGATGGTGAGTCTATTAAGTTATTCCATGACAAATGAATTCCAGGTATTGACAAGCCTTTTCTCCATTTTATCCTTTATGCTGGGCCTGATGATCTTAAGGTCTCCTTTCTCTTGCGTCCAACCCCATCTGGTCCAACTTGGGATTTTGACAAGATTTCTGACATGTTTCCTCCCTTTCTCATCCCAAAAATTCTAGCCATAAATCTACCGGCGGGTATGGAACCAGCCTTTCACATCTTCGGGGAAGTACAACTCACAATCTGGGTTTAGATGTGCTTATGACGTGAGTAGGGATTCTAATTCTACTGTGTGGGCTGTCGGATCCACGCGGGTCCTCGGCGGATTGGAATGTATGTAAAAGATGAATGGAAATGAATAGAGTCGCCACCCGGGATTTATTTAGAAAATAATTTTGGTACCCGAGAAACCGTTGAAAAGAATGACTCTTGTGCCGTTTTGAAAAAGGTTTGATCTGCGAAAAGATTCTTTTGGATTCGGAAGCCAAGTTACGATCGGGGCAGGTTTTGTTAAAAAGCACCCCGCTCGCCCCGACAATTTCCGGTCTCTACTAAATATTTGTGGGATTCTTCAGAAAATATTTTATTGCAAAACTTTTAAATAAATACAAAATATGAGCAACAAGAATAAACAAGTAGTTCATAGAACCATAACGGGAATAAAATGAAATACGTGAACTTGATAGTAGATAAGCAGAACCTAAGGGGAAACGTCGTAATATCAGTCGTTTAAAGCCAGAAAACCCGAAAACAGAGCACGATTCTGTTTGAAACAGGGGAGGAACTCATCCCTCAAAAGTCAGCCGCCCGGCCATTCTATGTCGGCCGCTCGGCCAATTATGTTGGCTGGCCAACGTTCCTCTGATTTTTTGGAAATTTTGCGGACTGGAAAAACGCCTTGAAAGCCTTTCTTTTGAGAAAAACCGGTTCCTTTGGGATCAAAACAAACTTGGAAAGTTGACCTTGAGAAAATTGTGCCCCGGATAAGGTCGTATCGTGCGATAATGGAGGATACCACCCGATACGGAGTCGTAGGGGTGAGTTTTGCTTGAAATAAGGTTATCCGAACCCGGGGATGATTACGGGAATCATCCCGAGCCCGGAATAGTTCCCCTCAGAATGCTGGATGATCGATTAAACGAGCGGCGTTGTACCTTTTCGGAATGAACGATCGAGCTATGAAAGTTTCGAATTTCTTTCGGAAAAACTTCGGACGAAGTATTTCGATGATTTAATGGAAGAATCGGAGAGAAGGTATGAAGAGAGGGATTTATAGAAAGTGGTTTGGCAGTATTTTCAAAACGTTGAATGACGGATTTTTTTGGCTTTCTGGTGTTTCTTTCAGGGTGTGTGTCTCGGGGCGGGGAGGCCTTTTGAGTGGAGGCCGGAGGAGGTTTATATAGCCGTGGAGGAGGAGCGCCAATGATGAAAAAAATCCTTCCGAAGATCTTCGCGATGATGATATTCCTGCGCCGGGGAATATATTCGCCTGCGAAGAATCCCTGGAGAAGCAAGCTGGCCGATTTGACAACCAAGATTGGCCGCCCGGTCGATTAGGTTAGCCGCCCGGCCAACCTGATGAACAGTGGACCGCCCGACTGTCAAACTGGACCGCTCGGCTAAACTGGTTATTTTATTGATTTTTTTGTGAGCTCTGATCGATCGTTCCGAGGTAACCATGCACGTTCCTTTTCATCATAGGGGATGCACTTGGACTAAAATTGAGGTGTCTACATACTGCAACTCCCTCAGTTTGGATTTATAAAAATTATAATGTATGGAATTTGGTTTGGAATTTGGATCTCCCTGAGCGAATCAAAGTCTTTATTTGGAAGTGCTTAAAAGGAATTTTACCAATTAAGAAGGATCTCTCGATCCGGCTCAATGGCATTCCCCCATCTTGTCCTTTATGTGATTCTGAAGAAGAATTTGTAGAGCATCTGCTTTTATCTTGCAGTCACTCTCTTCGGGCTTGGGATTCTACTGAGTTTTGACATTCTTTTCAAGTGGGCATTTCCTTTAAGGATTGGCTTTTAGATTGGATTATTCGGCTACGTCTGGATTAACAAAAACTATTCCACTTCATAGCTATGCTTTGGGTCATCTGGAAAAATCGAAATTCCCTTGTTTTCTCAAATAATCCTTTTCCCAGTGATGATATTCTTTCAATGGCAAGGGATAATGCTCATTGGTTCCAAAGGGCGTCCGACTTGTTGAATAAATCTAAAAAGCCATCACAACCTTCAAGCCAATCTCCAATCATCAAATTTCCGTCCATTAAGTTAGAGAATCATTTGGATTCTTCAACTGTCCTAAGAAAATGTGCTTCGTGTGGATGGGGCGTGGAAAGAAGGAAACTCATGGTGCGGGCTAGGTTTTACTACAAAGGACACAAATAGAAACATCATTGCGCAACACTCTATTTCATCATATAGCAATAGTCCTGTCCAAAAGGAAATCCAAGCAATCCATCAAGCAATCAAATGGGCTTTAAATCATGACTTTAATGCTACATATATTCTTTTTTATTGTTTTAATGCCATTATGCAGATAGGGAGGCGGAGTGAGTGTCATTATCTGGACGCCTTTTTTATTAGCAACCTGCATGTGGAGATTGCAAAGCTGAGGTTTTGTCGTATTTCTAAAGTGGAGCGGAAGGAAGTCCAATGTGCGCACCTCTTGGCCAAGCATGTGCTTGACACTTTTGTTCATCATCTTGACTCCGGTGATGGAGGTGTCACTTAGTTCTTGTTATGTAGCTTATGTGTAGCTTTATTTCTATATTGGTTAGTTATTTGTATGTTTAATGCTCAGCTTGCAGATACTATGTTTGTTTTAGGTGGCTTTTATTAATGATATTTCTATCTCTTTATCTAAAAAAAAAAGGACCTTCAAAAACACGCTTGTAAGTGATGTTTTGGCCCATTTGGGTAATTATAGTAAAAGCGTGTTTTGAAATCATTTCAATCTATACTACTACTTTTAAATGTACGAAGATGTTTTCTACTTTTTGTTTCCTTTATATGCCCCCTAGCAATGCATATGAATCCCAACCATATCCCATGGTCATTGGCTGCCACTTCGTTACCCAGACAAAATAAATGTGCCTCATCCACCAATTACGCTTGTAACAAAATAAATGTCAAGTTTTTAATCAAGAAACTAAAAACGAGGCCAAATTTTTATTTTAAAAAAATCATTATTTCTTTTTCCCTCTTAGTCAAAATAAACAAATAAGTGTGGAAGAGAGAGAGCGAGATCAATAAGGAAGACGGAGGAGCCGTACTCGACGTTCTTCTCTGCTTCAGGTTACAACGCTAGTTGAGGAAAATGAATAGCGTAATGTTTTGGTTGGAGACGGGAAAAATGAGAGTCAAAGTAGTTCTCAGGTCCAATACGAGAAGTATATTTTCAGTTAGTACACCAGAAATTACAAAGACTTCTCAGGTACAAATTGAAATGTTTAACGATTTCTCATTTTTGACATGAGAAGTATGTATAGACACCCTGGCCAAATATCCACGTTGGACGGGGACATGTCGGATGAAATTTCAAGAGACTTCTAAGGTTGAGAATGAGAAGTGGCTGAATATCTCAGGTTGAAAATGAGAAGTACAAAACAACGGTAATTTTATCAATAGTTTGAAAAGAACGGTAGAATGCTGAATAGTTTGAAAAATAACGTCAATTTCATAAAAGAACTCGAGAGAGTACAGCAGCTAGGGGTGTACAAGAAAACCAATATAACCACTAAACCGGCCCGATCAGGACCGAACTGTTTTATTTGGTCGGGTTATGCAGTTTATAGGTCTGGTTATGGTTCTAAAATCATCGGAACCAATAATTATGGTTCGGTTATTGGTTCTCAATTCAAGAACCACGGTTAGAACCGAACCGGACCGTATAATATTATTATTATTATTATTATTATTATTATTATGTATAAGATATATATTTTTTAATATGCATACTTTTATTATACATTATGTATCTTGATTTTAGTAAGTAAATATTTTTTCTTGTATTGTATTCTTTTATGTATATTTAGAGTAGAAATCTATTTTAATAGAAAGTCTTAAATTTTTTCGTATAAATAAAGTATCTTTATTTGGTAAGTTAATATTATTTCCTAGTGAGGTGTTATTATCATTTTTATCAACCTCGTAAGCTATTATTTATGTTAATCTAAATAATTTTTATGAGTTCAGGTATTGTGAAAAAGTGTTCCACCTTTAAGCGGGTAGAACCAGAACCGAACAAAAATCGGTCCGTTCATGCGGTTTGGTTCTGGACCAAACGTATATTGGTTAGGTTTTGGTTCTTATTTTTCTAGAACCATTTGGAATGGTTCAATTACTGGATTTGTAGGGAATCGGTCCAATCCGGACCGTGTGCACCCCTAACAACAGCCGCTCGAGATGATAAAGCGGTACAAACCACAAAAGGGGGTTATAAATTATATTGTAAACCCTAAAATGACAAATTACTAATTACTCACCCTTCATCTTAATTGAAATTGGTCATGGGTCATGGCAGGGTTGGCTGATTGCATAAACTAACCAGCCAACTGTTGAAAATCTGGTTGAAGTCTGAAACTTTCTGGTTAGTCACGGATTTAGGAGCATAATTTTCAACAGGGTTTTTTTTTTTTTTTAGAATGATAATTTTAATAGAATAGAAAAAATAAGATGGGAGTTAAAATTTATCGATTTATCTATATATAATGGTAGTAGGCTAAATTCGAAACGGTACCGATATTTGACCGGTACTGTACTTGTATCACACAAATTTCAAGTCTGCGAAAAAGACGGAAAGATGCTGAACAAAGAGTCAATTTTAATGATTAAAAAATTTGGGTTTACAATCTCTGTAATAATTTATGATGAAAGAAAATAATCCTTTGATTCTTCTCTTCAAGAGTTTTGATTCAAGGGCTTGATGCTTATTCTCGAATTGAATGGCGAGATCCTTTTGGCCTTTGCCAAGATGACGGCGAATGTGACGGATTTTGACTTGAGGGTTTTGAAGCTTCTTCTCAAGTTGATTTGCTTGATCTTCTTCAATTTTGTTGGAAAAAGATGACGAATTTGTTACCATTGACTTGAGGGCTGTGGAGCTTCTTCTCAAATTGGTCTTTGAGATCTTCTTCAATTTGATTGAAGGAGATGCGAATTTGCAGATGTTGATTTGAGGGTGTGGTGCCCTGAATTATGAACCTCTTAAACTCTTCGTGACCCTTGTGAGCGGCGAGAGCTTTCTTCTAGGTACTCCTGCACACGTAACACCCGGCGTTAGTGCCCAATCTGGACGGAATGTGGCCAGGGAAGGCACTCCAACGGTCTAGTGAGAGATCGGAAGAGATGAAGTACCAGAGAGAGTAGTTGTAGAGAGAGAAAGTGTTGTGTACCTCCATAGGGTTCCTCTTATTCCTTTATATAGGCTCCCCAAGTACATGGGTAGATCCATAATCTGGCTCGGATGACGTCACCATGCATCACGAGCCAGATCCGTTATCATTGCATGCACGCATCTTCAAATGAGGTACTGACACGTAGCGTAACCGCTCGGATCCCGTCACGCTGACGTTGGGACAGCTGTAGCATGCACATGTGCCTTCCCCAATCTGTTACTTGCGTTAACCGCCTCGGATGACGTCACGTAGGACGTCACCGATATCTTGGCTCTTCCTTCCGAGCCATCTTGGATTTGATCCGTCTCGGATGACTCTTCCAGATCACGGCTTTACTCGGCTGAGATGCCGGTTTGTCTCGGATGAGACCGTCTCGAATGACCCATCTCGTTACATTCCTGAGCTGGGCTTAAAGCTCCGATTGGGCCTTGGTCCTTCTGGGCTCGTCCGCCGAGCCCCTTTTGAACCGCTAGATTTCAGCCCACTACAGAGGGCTTGGGAGCTTGGTCTCAAATCGGAATTTGAGATCTTCTTCAATTTTGTAGAAGGAGATTGATGATTTGTGGATTTCGTTTGAGCGTTCTTCGGCGTTTTGAAGTTTTGATCGAAGAACCATCTTGTTGGATGTGGGCTTGGAGAATTCTGAAGAGCTTTGGAGGCTTTGATCTTTAGAGCTCTGGAGCTTGGATGCTTGAATGTGTGTTGAAACGAGGGCTTGACAGCTTGATCCCGAATCAAGCGGCAGAATCTTCTCCGAGATTTGTGAAGAAGATGATGACTTGATTTGAATGTTCTTCAGAGCTTTGAAGCTTTGATCGAAGAACCGTTTTGTTGGATGTGGACTTAGAGAATTCTGAAGGGCTTGGAGGCTTTGATCTTCATAGCTCTGAAGCTTGAATGTCCCGATTGAAGCTTCTATGTCTTGATGTCAAAATATGAGAGAAAGCACCTCTATTTATAGGGATGTGGGATGGAGAGTTTATGACAGACTGCAATTCTTTCTGTAGTTATCTCTCTAATTATTTCCTTATTTGATTTAAAGGAAAATAAATAGAATTATACAAATACATTTCCTCTTATTTATTTTAGGAAAAATAATTATATACAAAGAGATAAAATTTATTTCACCAAGTGGTATAATTTAATTGGCCAGACTTGATAAATAAATAATTGTGTCATTTTGACATGTGGCACGATTTAATTGGTCCTTTCACATATCTCTGACTTTTGACTTATAAACACATGGCAACATTTGATTGGCCACTTATTATACTCTGACTTTTGACCTACGGACACTTGACAGCATTTGATTGGCTCATCCGTAAAACTTTGACTTGTGAACACTTGACAATATTTAATTAGCCAATTTATGTGCCCTAGCAGCACGTGGAAGCTTGTGATAGACCAAAAATTTTACATGCCTATAGTACCGTACTGTACGAGTAAGAAAACCGGTATCGAAGTTGGCATGGTATTTACAACTTGGTGAGAGGCCCAAAGACGTTAGAATGAGAGAGAGAGGATCGAACAAAACTCCTAGTAGTGTAATAAAGATTGGTAAGATGGTATACGTTCCCTCGAAACCAAATGGGGGAAGAACCACTCCCACCACCACCAACAACAACAACGCCTCATTCTCATTCCTTGTCTCCCTCAAATAGGGCTGCTTCTCTCTCCAGACGACCGCCTTCTCTCTCTTCAGCTCAATTCTCTCTCTGTTCCCTCTCCCTCTATAGAGGAATTTAAGTGGTGTTTGTTTCGGTGGATCTTTCGGTGGTGGGGCTCAAATTGATCACATAGAGAGAGAGAGAGAGGGAGATGGAGGAGACTCGATTGTGTCAGTGGAGCGTGATTCGATCAATTCTCGCTATCCTTCAGTGGTGGGGCTTCAATGTTACCGTTATTATCATGAACAAATGGATCTTTCAGGTACTAATTCATTTTTCTGAATCAGGATTTCTGTTAAATCGGTGTTTGGTTTTATTTTTTTGGGTGGTTTTGGTTGATCTTCATTCTTACAACTTGTTTGTTGTGGCTGTTTTTTTTTTACAATTATTATTATCTATTATCATCTTATCTGATTTCAATGCGATGGTTTTGTTCTACAAGAATTTTAATGTGTATTTTAGTTTCGTACATTTATGCACATATTTTAATTTGGTTTCTAGATTAGCTCACTTTTTTTGGGTTTGTTTGATTTTCATAGTTGGGACTTGATTGTTGCGGATGATTATTGATTTTCAGCAGTACTTATCTGATTTCAATGTGGTTTTTTGCTTTCTGTATGAGAGGGTGAATTTTATAATATTGATATATAGTCTTTTGCTAGCAGATTAACTGTGCCTAAAGGGACACCCCATAGATCCCGTATTTTTAAACCCACGGATTCTGATAGCATCTCCACTCCTTACTCGTTTGGTATGAACCGATTGACAAACTCAAATCTAAGGAGAAATTTGAGTAAAAACTTTATTAATGGTATAGTTGTAATTTGTGAGGAGTAAAAATTTGAGTCTCCCTTGATTTGGTTAAAAATTTGAGAAACAAAATCTAGTATGAGTTTGGGTCAGGAGTAAGTTTAGACACCTTTACTCGGAATTTGATTTTGAATCAATAAAAAGAGTAAGGCTGGAGACGCTCTAATTAACTCCATATGCGTACATCATTTTGGTACTTTTTTCGTCCCTTCTAAAAATTTCATTTGACTGTAATCTCAAAGAACATATTACTCATGAGAACAATAGCAGCTAATGAAAAGAATAGAGAGAATTTGAACTCACGTAATGAAAGAGAAGCCCCTGCAACAACATTAATGGAACTCAAATTGGCTACTTGGCCTTCTAGTCTAGCATTTCCACGATGATTTCCCAACCTCTTAGGACCTGTTTTCTGTTTCCCAGAATAAATTACCGAGAGCTCAAGAAAAAACATGAGAACTTAACCATTACCATATGAAATTAGTAAACCAAACAACAGCTTTAGAAAGACCAATCACAAATGGAATACCAACGCTCAATAAGAACAATCATTGCACAGAATGGTTGATATTTCAACTTTGAGCTGAAAAAGCTAGTTTCTAACTTACTGGAATTCCCGGAGTGGAGAAAAAGTTTGCACAGAATGGTTGATTCATATTGACTTAATGTCCATTGAAGAAATTGAAGGACTGATGTATATGTGCAAAATATTGTGATAAAAAAAAAATGGGTCAAAAACCTTGAAACACATTGATTAATTTTAACCCATGGAGAAACCCTTCAAGCAACTATCCAGTGAAACAAAGAGTTTAGGCTACAAGGATTTATCCTCTCAGCCTTCAACCATGCAGTATTCAAATAAATTCAATAACAGTCTAGTTTCAACCTTTAAAATCATCAATATCCCTAAATATTCTTCTTAAAACCTGTCATGCGAATGAATTAAACTCCTCCCAGTTTTTATCTAATAAGCACAGTATAGACGCACCTAAAAATTTAATCACTCAGAACATGAAAACAATTACCATTAAATGGTTTGAGTTTTTTTACCTTGATGCAAAGATGATGGTTCTGGAGCTAATGTTCTCTCTCATGTTGTGCATGGTTTTACTATTGAACTACTTACATAGAATCATAGGCTGCTAAATCTCTTATTTGTTAGTCCTCCATTTTTGCATATGCTATATTCTTGATAACTGCTGTAAAGTATACATTTTCAAGATATGGATTTGAATTGATTGCTGTTTGTGAATGCACGCACTAGAGTCTTATGGCAACGATTTTATTTCTGGAACTTTTGTTTTTACCTGCTCTATCTCCCTCTCTCCACAGAAACTGGATTTCAAGTTTCCTTTGTCAGTATCATGCATACACTTCATATGCTCAACTATTGGCGCCTACCTCGTAATCAAGGTGCTGAAGCTTAAGCCACTCATAGCTGTTGATCCTGAAGATCGATGGAGGAGGATCTTTCCTATGTCTTTTGTGTTTTGTATTAACATAGTACTGGGGAATGTGAGCTTGCGTTACATTCCTGTTTCTTTCATGCAAACCATAAAGTCGTTTACTCCTGCAACGACAGGTTATGTTGAAAATAATCATTCTGTAATTTAGTTAATATTTTCGTTCTTCATATCTCACTGTGCTCATTATCTGAACTTGAGTTGCTTCCATGTGAAACAGTTGCTTTGCAGTGGCTAGTTTGGAGCAAACACTTTGATTGGCGAATATGGGCTTCTTTGGTGCCAATTGTTGGAGGGATTCTTCTGACTTCTATGACTGAGCTCAGTTTCAATATGTTTGGATTTTGTGCTGCCTTATTTGGATGTCTTGCTACTTCTACAAAAACTATCCTCGCAGAGTCTCTGCTGCACGGCTACAAATTTGATAGGTACTTTCTTCTCTCCGCCCTCAGTCCTCTGCTCTCTCAATTTTTTGGCCGTGTCTGTTTTAAGGGATAAAAATTAATAAACAGAAAAAGATTCTCCACTTTGTTTGGTTTTGATCATGTCCATTGTGAGGTTATTTAAGACGGGTATTGTCATCTCCGTGGATTCTAATGTCAACAATAATTATGGTAGTTACATTTGTCTTCATTCAACAATGAACTAATGAAGTTTGGGTGTGACAACTTCTGTCCAGTTTTATTGTTTACATGTTGAGTTATCATATTTTGTTCAATAGTATAATCGCGATTGAATGTGGTTCTGTTATTGTGTATGTGGTTCTGTTATTGTATTACAACTTGACAGTGAAAGCCATAAACTTGCAAAAGCTGAGCTGCTTTGTCTCCTTGTCTTAATGCTGAAAAGTTAACAGTATGTCTGGGTTTTGTGCCCTATTAGAGGTTATACGAATTTCATGTAAGCTCCACCTTCAGTAATGTTTGTTTTGAAATTTTTTGCTTCTAACTCAACTTTTATGAAATTGGGTATGATTCTTTCCTATTGGGCTCACTAACACACGTACAATAACCCCGTGGAGAGTCATCAACTTTTTATGCTTTCCAAATTTACGGAAATCGTTCCTTACCTCCAAGCAATAAAGCCACACGATAACAACTCACCGAGGTTCTTCCAAATAAGCCAAAATAGGAGCAAGGTGACCTCAAAAGTAGACAAACTTGAGATAAAAAAACTCAAGAAGACGTGAAAGGCTTGGGAGTCAAATATTCATGTAGTGGGCAGTCTTGGGAATTAAAAAACTTTGTTCAAACAAGGCAGGAAGAAGGCTTGAAATAGGCATCTAAGGCCTGGAAGGAAGCTTTGAAGCAACCAAACAGGGTGTTAACCCTTGGATTCTCCTCCGAAGTAACTCAGATGGCTCGATTGCTGTTGAACAACTGAAAAGGTTGTTAGCTTGTTTCCGAATCAACATCAGGATAAAAGAAAACACCAAAGAAGACCCTAATGATCTCCAATAACGAGCCTCGACAGTTTCAAGGGGGTTTCAACTCTTCCTCTGCCTTGAATTTTAAAAAGAAAGTAAGAACAGGAAAATTTCACTTTCGGGTTTGAAAACCCAACCCAAATCTGTCTGAAAACCCTTACTTCGTATTGGGAAAGAATCGATCGATTCATGCGATTATATGCTTCGGTGATTAGTGATACGATTCTGTGCGATTTTCAATTCCTAATACCAATTTCGAATGGTTTATGGGTTGAATCAAATTGATCTATTCGAGTTGCGTATCATACAATTCCGGTCACTAAGATGCAAATAGTAAAACAAGAGAGCCAGCAGTCAATATTTTTTAAACTGCGAAAGGTTCTGCGGTCTACGGAAAGAGAGCCAGCAGTCAATATTTTTTAAACCTTCACAAAGATTAGAAGATTTCTCGGATTACATCAATTAAATTCGTCGAAAATGCAAAAGAAAAGCTAATCTTTGCGATGTGACTAGTGATAGATTATGGCAGAAGCGGAATATTGGGCCCTCGCTCTTCCCTAGATCTGTCTGCTACGGCAATTGGCAACCCTCGTTGGTACCCTAGCTTACTTGGCTCTCTCTCCCTAGATCTGTCTATCATCGGCAACCCTCGTTTGCACCCTGGCCGATTCTTGAAAACTTGTTTGCAGGTCATCATTCAAACATTTTCCAAGTATACGGGTCGGAGTATTCCGTCTATAGTGATGCTTGTCCATTTTTGTCATTCTCGGACAATTGTGAAATCTTCCTCTCTCTCTCTCCTCTCTTATTTTCTTGGTCATAGTTCACTATTGACCATAGCCATAGCAAATCTTGTCTCTTACTGCAGCCTATCTGTTTTGCCCTATCTTTCTGTGGTTTGTGAATCTTCTTCAGTAGTCTCCGTGCCTTTGTCACAGTGGTCAGTCGTTTCCCTATTTAGTTAAAAGTTTGTTCTGCCTTTGCAATGAAACATTTGTTTCGTCTCTCTCCTCTTTCGGCGATCGTCTCGCTGCTGTTCGTCTCATGGTTTGGTTTATGTTTCTTTGTCTGCATTCGGGTATTTCCTCCTTTGATTCCTGTTTGTATTATGTTTTTCCATTTGCATTGTGTATTGTCTCGATGTTCTATGTAGAGATCTTTGCGTATTAACACGCAAGAAGGGGGTTACACGTGAAATATGGTTGGTGTTGTAATTGTTGTTGGTTGTTCTTGGCTACAGTGATGGGTTTTTGGTTCTGCTACGTTTGTTCGTGTACTGGGATTGTAGTTTTAACTTCGGCTTTCAATGAGATAGAAGCTGCAATTCTGGAGGGGTTATTTTGCTTGATTTCAGCGTTTTAAGTGGTTATACAGCTAGCTATGGGGCATGGGCAGGATTTATCTTTTGTTTGTGGATTGTTACCGTAAATTCTGATTTTGGCTGAGGTATTGGATAAATGGTTGAATTTTTTCTTTAATCTTCATGGTTTTGAAAGTTTGCCAGCAGTATTATATCACATTGATAGTCAAAGCATCTGGTTTTCTTGGCGAACTCTCTACGCTCACATCTTGAGATTATTAATCTAGTAGTATGTAGTGCTTTCGAAATTGCATATGCTGCTCATGTTATTCATCATCTTCAGGGTAGTATATCTTTGGGCTTTCAGGGTTTGCTTTATGTTATTATGGTTTTTCTATTTAACTACATTGTGGCCTTGTAACATAGTATTTTGAAATATAATTGTCTTTGGGTTTCTCTCTTCATTCCCACGATGTGATACTCTGTTTATCATTTGTTTTTTCTCCCACAATTGTCTTATTGGCTATGCATTGAAGCAGAACTTACGTGATTAAAGATCATGCTTATATTACGTTCAAATGATTAAAATGGAAGATTATGGAGTTGATCTGACTCCGTGCTTCATCTATTTGCTAATTAGTTTTTGACTTGGATAACTTTGATTGCAAAACTATCAACTTCTGTCCCAGCAGGGTGCAAATTCCATTTTTTTAGTTATTAGAAACCCTTGTGACAACTGAAAATAGAGAGTAGTAGGCTTTGGGGGCTTAGTGCTCCAACACTTCCAGAACTGCACTCATCATGCTTGATCTTAACAATTTAGGCACATGTTGAAGACAATTGTACTTATTTCTTTATTTATTTGTTTACTTCTTTTTGACCTATTAGCATGTTTCATTTCTCCCCACATCTAGTTCGTTATTTAAGGATTAGTGCTGATCTCTTGAACTAATTATTTTTTGTTCTCTCCAGCATAAATACAGTGTATTACATGGCACCTTATGCTACTATGATCTTGGCTGGACCTGCTCTGTTTCTTGAAGGGCCAGGGGTTATGCAATGGTTTCAAACACACACATCTCTTCTTTCTGCTCTCACCATTATTTTTGGCTCCGGAGTTTTGGCTTTTTGCCTTAACTTTTCTATCTTCTATGTTATACATTCTACCACTGCAGTCACGTTTAATGTTGCTGGAAATCTAAAGGTGAGATGGACTGTGAGTTGGGATCTTTCATCATTGTTTGACCTTTGTGGTCATTTTCAAATCATTGACATCACCATCTTTCTGAATTTCATCTCATATACTCCTTCCTTCCTTTTATGTTAGTTCCTTGGTAGACGCATATTAAATTATTCAAGTTTTAATTGAAAGTCATTACTCTCCCACATTTCCCACCTTTGAATACATGCACCTCTAGTTGTGAGGGGTAGTTTCGGAAAATTGTCACTTTGAATCCCATAGTTTTAGCCACTTTTGGAATCCTGCGCCATTTTCAAAACCCCAAATGCATTTTTCAGAAATATTTTTTTATGTTTTTGGTACAGATTAAAAGTTCTCGCTGAGATCTTGCATTAAATAATTAAAAAATTATTTCTGATGGGTTTGAAAATTGCACGGAAGGGAGTACATCAAATTTTCAAGGAGGACCATCAAAATTTGGGACAAACTTCAATAAAAACACAGACCAATACTTTGGGACAGAGGGAGTATTTTTTCTCTTACATTTGCTTATTTTTTTTGGCAATCCAAAATTTTATTAGAAAGAGCAACTAGTACAGAAACCTAGGGATACATATACCTCCCCGTACAAGAGAAAACATCATTACGCAGAAGATATAGGGATACAGAACCAAGCCTTCGAGAAGCTAGATGCCAAGAGTTACATAGGTCTAGATAAAGGAGGGTAGGCTTAATGGAGGAGAATTGAGATCCCCTACCACAGCACGCAAAACTTCCTTTGTTTGTCTATCCAAACCAGAAGCGTAAACTCTGCATTTGTTCTTATTTGATCAATGACCTGAGTGGTTGTGAAACTCCATGAGAGCATTTGAAACACTCTGAAAGGGACTGGCTGTTAGGAGAGCTAAGAATAAAGAGATTCTGCAAAGCATACACGACTGATACCCAAGTCCTTACATTTCAGATGATAGTTAGAAGTGGCCTTCCAATTATTTCTTCAATTAAGCAAACAAAAGAGAATAATAACTGAGTCAATAAAGCTCTGAAAAAACCTTGAGAAGAACTCATGACCAAAATAAAGAGGTAAGAAGAAAGAGGATACCCTTGCCTTAAATGTTTAGCTCCCGGAAAAAAAAAAAAAAACACTTGGTGGTACGTTTTGTTTTGGTAAAATCTAATGCAGTGAACCTTTCTGATGCTTGACTACTGTCTTATTTCTCTCATCTTATGTAAGTCGGCTTCTTTTGAACAATTCTTCTTCATATTTAGTCAATTTTGGACAAGAAATGGATGCCTCATTTTTCACAATAGTACCTGCAGTACTTATTGTTGCAAATACTTGATTGCATATGCTTCTTCTTTACCCTGGGTTGGATCTTGGATTGTAGAGGAACTTGTGGAGGAAAAAGAAAATTTAAGCAAAAGATAAGAAGAAGATTTCGTTTTTTGAACGGCCAAAAGGTAAGAAGATGAGGAAGTGAAGAAACTAGATTTATGGCTTTGG
The DNA here is from genome assembly GCA_963854785.1 of Vaccinium vitis-idaea. Taxonomy (NCBI): domain Eukaryota; kingdom Viridiplantae; phylum Streptophyta; class Magnoliopsida; order Ericales; family Ericaceae; genus Vaccinium; species Vaccinium vitis-idaea. The sequence goes on along the minus strand of OY978217.1, from coordinate 22,179,182 downwards.
CTTCCCCAGAATAGTCCTCGGCCTTGGTGTGTCCTAAAACTCAATGATCCCCCCACAAACTAAATATCAGATACACAAAATTGGCCCACAATGTAATTGCCACTTGATATGTCATATTGGTACCAAAATATTTACTCTTTATGCATGGGAGTTTAAGGTCCGATGAATTATCATTCACAGGTTGCAGTTGCAGTTACATGTTCATGGCTGATATTCCGAAACCCTATATCGGCAATGAATGCGGTCGGATGTGCCGTGACACTCGTGGGATGTACATTCTATGGATACGTAAGGCACTTGCTGTCCCAACAGCCACCAGGAACTCCTCGCACGCCCCGCACTCCACGCAGCCTCAAGGAGTTGCTTCCTCTCGTAAGCGATAAGTTAGATGATAAGGTATGATAATAGAGTGTAGTATTCATGTGGTTCTGGTTATTGGAGAGATTGTCACAGGACAATTATAGAAGAGAAGAAACCCTCAATGCCTCTTTGTGAGACTTTCATCAGATCAATCAATATAGTTGATGTAGTTTTTTTCTCTGCTTAAGATTTGTTCTTGTTTAATGGTTTTCTGTTCTTGACTTTGTTTTTTATTGCATACACATTTTTGCCTTGTGAGAAACCTTGGATACAATTGCCAAAGTCGAAGGGAACCAAATACACACAACTCTTAGGTACTGTTTGGTTTGCTGCATTGATTTTCAAGAGGCAAGAGGGTTCATTCTGTTCTTGAATTGATTCCTGTATTAGTGTACATTCAGTCACTTGAAGGAATCAAACAGAGGAATGAACGATCCACGAAAATTGTCCATCTTCCATTCCACTGAACCAAGCACGGCCGTAGGTTAACGTTTCTTCCCTTGGGCTGCTTTGGTAGGAGAAAAAGGTGAAGGAAAACAGGAAACGGTTTTCTTCGCTTGGGCTTCTTTGGCAGGAGGAAAGGTGAAGGAAAACAGGAAACCCTTTTTCTAAGGTTATGGGGACGTGGTTTTTTTTTTTCTTTCTGGAATCAAGAAATGTGGGGCTTCACATTGACTATATTTCTCGAAATTTAACATTTTCCCATGAATGGCTTCACGTTGACTGAATAGAGTAATTAGTAACCCCGTCACATAGTACTTGTATTTTTATGGAGAGACATAATTAATGTACTATACTACTATATGTCTTATTAGAAAGTTTTAATACAAGAATTTAGTAGTCTAATATCTCTTATTCTCTACTTTCAAAGTTGCTTTTATTAATCATCTGAGGACTAATTTATCAAGTTTCACACATTTTTCCTTTGAAATTTTAGAGAGAGGACAAACTTCTTGAGATCAATGAAATCTGGACAAGAAGTATGAGACAGAGCATGTAATAATGGAATCAAAACGATGGATCATTTTTTTTCTTATAACCGGTTGTCCGGATCAACTTGTGCGCACCTCTACTAAATCCAAGGTCTTGGAAGTTATGATGGCCTTAAGAGTTTGCTTGGAAGGGGAATCGAACCTAAGACCTAAAACCTTACATGGGAGACAAAAAAAAAAAAAAAAAAGTGGATCTTTAGTATGCCCATTTCTATTGAGATGGAGGAGAGCATTAATTAGGGATCCAGTTTCGGCAATTAGACAAATCAAAGGCCCAATAAAGTAAGGTACCCCAATTTTCTGGCATTATTGAGAGAGAGAGAGAGGGGGATGCTTCAATGAGGTCACTGATACAATAAACACCTACATAAGTTAGAAACTACTAATACCCACTAGATTAGACACTCTTTTTTATCATCATATACATTAGGATGGATGGATGGATAAATCATCATATAAGTGATGAGATGCTAAGCCAAGAGCCAGAAGTTTTTCTGCCATCTGGTACTGATGAGGTACCCACCAATGCCTTTGCTCTGCTTCCTCACTCCAATCGTTAAGCACTCCACATTGTTGATGCACTGCTCCACAAACTTCTCTGTGCTGCCGCCGCCGCCGCCGCTCCCGCACAGACTGTATTATTACAATCATAAAATAGAATTGAGTTGTTAACTTGCCACTTATGATGATTCCTTTTTTTTTTTTTTTTTTGAGCCCAGGAATATCAAATCTACAAGAAGGGATGGGATGGGTTTTGAAAGAAAAATGCGCAGTCTTTTAATACTAATTTATTAGTGATAGGAGTAATAAAGATTGATAGGTGGAAGGACCCACCAATTGAGGAGGAGGGGGGAGGGCTTCTTCTGACCCAAGACAAGCACAGACACCTCTAGCTTCTTCACTTGGCTCATCACTGTGGCTAGTTTTGGTCCCTGTATCACCAATGCTTCTACTTCCACCTAAAATGAAACAATCGGTGAAATTAAAAATCGATAGCATCTGAAATCCGAAAAAGAGAAACAGAAGAGGAATCTCTCTCTCTCTCTCTCTCTCTCTCTCTCTCTCTCTCTCTCTCTCTCTCTCTCTCTCTCTCACACACACACACACACACACAAATAGAAGTAATCAAAGTCGCACAAGTCCGATCTATTGAATCAAACAAGTAATGAAGATTTGTGTGTCCAGACTCCAGACCAGAGAAGAGATCAGATCCAAATAATGAAGATTAGTACTCGGTATACAAGGTAGTAAGTAAAAGCGAAGAGTGGAGAGAGGAAAATAAATAAATAAATACTCAATACCTCAGGTTTACAAGCCTTGCAAAGTGAGGCAAGAGAGGTAGCAAGATAATTTGGAGAATTAATGGAGGATAAATTTCCACTATTATGAGGATCATTTATAGTATCATGAGATCCAGCTGCCCTTTCCTGCGAATTACTCGGTGGGATGATGTGAAGCAGCGTCAACAAATCACCCTTATTTGTTACTACATGACTGAGGGCCCACATCATAGCATGCTTTGAGTGTGAAGATTGGTCAACAACCACCATCACTCTCTTCCGCACCACCACTCCTCCTCCACATCCACTACTACTGTCTCCTCCTCCTCCGCCGCCGCCGCCACACATCAGCATCTTCTTAAACCCTTCTTCTTCCATTTCCTTCAACCTTCTCTCACTACAACCGCCGTACGCCTTGTTTTTGTTGTTGTTTAATCCATCACCGTCGGTACCACTCCTCCACCTCTTTGATGTTGATTTCCAACCCTCATCTTCTCCTCTTCCACTCAGCTGCCTTAAAAATGACCTTGAACTACTTGTCATTCTCGATCAATCAACTTCACAGATCTTATTGTTTCAGTGCCCAGAAGTAGAGAGAGAGAGAGAGAGAGAACAGCCAGCTGTTTTGTTTTTGTGCGTAAGGGAGAGAGGACAAGAGGAAGGGGAAAAAGATTCTAGGGTAAATTACATTGATGACCATTATATTCGTTCAAAATCACAATCTCTTCCATATTTTCTGGAAATCACGTTGCCACCCCTTCTTACACGTTTAAGGCAATTTTACTTGTTTGGCTCTCCCCTTCCAAAATGAGTTTCGAGAAAAACGAACTATTGGTTTTTGAAGAAGGAGAGCAAAATGTAAAAGTAAAGGGAGATGAGCTTTTGACTTCTTATTTTTTTACTTTTCCAATTTGGTTAACATGAAAGACGTACAAATTACATTCTGCATATATCTTTTAAACACTCCTCATGTTGCAAAATACATTATGCATATATCTGTCAAACACTTTACAGATTTATGATGCTGCACATTCTAACAATTATTCAAAAAGCCAAAAATGCAAAAAGTGAAAAATAAGGCTCCCAAACATCCCATGATTATAATATCTTTAGTTGACAATCTATTCTAACATAGAAAAGGAGAACCCTTCTTTGGTGTCCTCTTTTGAATTTGGAAGGCTGTCCTAAATTGAAAGTAGGTATAGATATATAAGAATGTACCGTGGTACACATGCATATCTTTATTTTTTCTCTAAAAGAAAGGGTTCAGTTGTCAACTTTTATCCAATTTTAATGATGACCCCATGAACCATAATTCATAGAGTCGCCACTGCACGTTTTTCTAAGGTCCGAAAGAAAAGACACCTGCATTCAAAGAATATGGAGGTGGAAGAATGAAATTATAGAGAATAGAGGGTGTGTTGGTGTGATTTATCCAAAAGCTAGTGGATGGGTCATAGCTAGGTGATGATGCAAACCTGATCTTTTACTATTTTTTATTGGAGGTTAAGTCACGGGAATCACTGGCTAGTTATGGCCTTTTCTTAACTCCTGCGGAAAGGTTGAGTAAACGTATCACTATATTCTGTGTTTTGGTGAAGAAACTATATTGTGGATTCTTTTGTTCCATCTTTCTAAAATCAACTCAGATTCTTCTTAGTAGTATTACTATTTAAAAAAGCACCCCTCATCTGTCATGATCTGGCCTGAGAAAGGGACGGTAATTTTCTATCCATGATCTAATATTTTCTTTATTTCTTGACCCGGGGGAGGGGGGGTTATAAATATAATAGGGGGTGTTTGGTAGATCTAATATTTTTATTGTGTAGTATGTTTTTTTTGTATTTTGCATGACTACTGACTAGGAGTTGATCATAAAATGCATCCTGTCATAATGATTATGAACAAATGAACTCGAGAATGTTGAACACCATGTTTACATGAATTTGCCCTTCCTCTCTTTATTCAAATTTCAAAGTGGAGGGAAAAAATAGTTAAGATTTCCAAATTGGCACTACATAGCTAAAGGGCAATTTTGGAAATCCAAATGTTTAGAAGAGTAAGATGGGAAAATTCTATTCGCACCCCATCTTTTCTTGGTACTCACACCTAAAGAAGGTGCGTGGAGCCCATCATGGCCCCACCTTAATATTCACATAGTCTATTTTGTAAACAATAATGAATACTGTAGTTCATTTTTATAAAAAATCAAGTTGATCGGATATCGATTGATGAGTTTTATATTGAAAACAAAGAACGATTATTTTTTTTGAATTGTCCATTGTTTTTAAGACAAATCAAACATTTACTTATAGCCAACTAAGTAATTAAGGTGGATCTAAGATGGGTCCTACACACCTTAAGATTTACCGTAATAATGGTGTACTCTTAAAAATTTAGATTCCCAAAAAAGGAACAATTTTTTTTTTTGGGAACAGATGGAGCGAGTAGTACTATCAGAACATTAAAACCATTATTAACACAATCCTAGCTGGGATTTAGTATTAGATGGCATTTTCCCTTAAAACAAACAAAATCTCAGAATTACCCCAACAACAACTGTAATCTCTCAAGGAACAAATTGAAATTACAAAAATTTAGATTCCCAAAAAAGGAACAAATTTTTTTTGGAACAGATGGAGTAGTACTATCTGGTACCAATCAGCATGAGCAAGTAGCAACAGATATTTGAGGCAAATTGAAATTACAGTTTATGTGTGCCGGATTCACTCATGATTGATAACTATTGACCGGTAGGATACGGGATTCAATTTTTTCCGTCAATACCAAAACTACTTTTGGGGTTGGGCTGATGAAGGAGGAGACATTTTCGAATATGACTAAAAATAGTGAATTGCTTTATAGAGAATTTTGGACTGGCAAAAATATTTCGAGTTTGAATAGGATCACTTAAAAATACTCACAACAAGTGAATTAACCAATCATTGAGGTGTTGGCACGTTGCAAATCCGACCCGAAGCACAAGTACGAAGAAATAACTCAGCATGAAGTAGTATTTAAGAATTTGCATCACCCAATAAAAAAAAAGAGTGGTATTGCTAACCTCCGCCTAGTAAGTAGTAATAAGCAAATAATGTCGAACAAGTTTGGATTTCAATATACATCTCATAGATAGTAATATAATTTTACAGATATCGATACAATTTCCTTGAATGTCGATTCACGTTTTACATATTATCCTTTGGCAACCGAAAAAAAAGGGGCTAAACGGCTACCAATTTTTATTTTTTATCTTTTATTTTTTGTGTTTCGCAATAACAGAACAAAACCAAAGCACGGAAACATTTTATTCACTACTTTCTCCACTCATTGATGCAGGACAGGATACAAGACAAAATACGCACGCAAGCTCGTAATAATGTGAATGAAGTGGCCCGCTTGGTGCTCTAGAGCACGGAATAATCTCTCCAATTTACCCCTCACACTAATTTTTTTATTTTTTATTTTTTGAAAACCCGTCACACTATTGATGTGTGGAAATGCTACAAACTAAAACAAAAAAATAATAATAAATACATAACCGTCCAACCACAACACCTCACATATATAAGGGGCCGTCTTATAATTGTGTGTGAGTTTTACGGTTGTATTTGGTTTGGGTTTTGAATTTTTGGTAATGATTAAAAGGGAGAAATATGGATAATAATTACAAATAGAGGTTAATGATTAGATAGAGAAAAAAAAAATGAGAAGAATATTTGAAAATAGGAATAATGATTAGATAATACTCCCTGCGTCCCCATTTATTTGTCCATTTTGGAAATTCGTACTATTTTTCAATTAAGTATATCTCGTAATTTACATTGTTTTACATGATTTCGAAATATTGTTTTATAGAACTAATTGAGATCTATTAAACAAGATCCATATTAAATATAAAATTCATTACCGATTTAAAGTTATAGCTAGTCTTTTATCCGGCTAGAATAGGACAATATACCAAAATTTGGGAACGAAAAGAGTAATTGAGAAAACCAGATTTTGAAACCCAAAACGAATAAGCCTATATGTGTACGTGAGAAATTGTGAATTGAAATGTGTTGGATGAATGTATATGATGCATCTATTTTTTCAATTGACGTGTTCTTGGCTTGTCATTATGGGCTCAGTTGTTGTCAGAGGTCACAGACTCACAGTAAAGAATCCTGACTTGACAGCCTTTAATAATGAAGTAAACAGAGTTGCATCAACCAAAAAAAAAGGAAAATGCTTAGCTAAACCAAAAAATGAATACTCCTTTGTCCTGTTCGGATTAATTTTTACTCACCCCGTCCCAAAATTTGTCTAGTCTACAGAACGGAGTAAAATTTTTAAGAAAATTTTTAATTTTTTGAATAAGTTACTATAGATATCGAAAAGTACTTTAATTTATGAAAAAAAAATTGAAAATTTTCTTTTAAAAAACTTATCAATTTTAGGCTCTTGTTTTGTGGACCGCGTAAAAAATTTGGGTCGAATGGAGTAATTGTTCATATTTTTATTCTATAATATATTCAGAGATTTTAAAATTTTCATATAACATAACTAATTAAGATCAATTAAATAAGATCCGTATGACACCTAAAATACGTTATAAATTAAAAAATATGAACAATTAAAAAATTACATTGAAATCCTACAAGACCAATAAGTTTGGATAGAGGTGGCAAATGGGTGGTGTGGGTTGTGTTTGAGTGGGTTGATATGGGTTATAGGTTGAATATAGATAAGTTAAATATGGGTCAACATTAGATGGGTTGTGTTTGAGTGGGTTCCTAGTAGGTTCTTTTTCTACTGGCTACACATGGAAAACATAATTACCTTCTAGCCGGTCAAGGATCATTGACTGCATGTGCAAAAAGTAAAGACCCTAACTCAACAAAGACGTGTGGCTCCTAGTATGTATATAGGCTACTGGCCACATAGAAGAAACATAAGTTGGCTTATAGTTGGTGAAAGATCGTTGGCCGGATTAGCGAATAATAATGACCCTAATTCGACGACGAAATGTGGTTCCTAGTAGATATACGGACTACTAGCTATATAGAGAAAACAATTGTCGCTCTTCACGGTTCAACAGTCGTTCGCTGCATGAGTAGACAGTAACGGTTGTAACTTGACAAACAAATGTGGTTCCTAGTAAGTTCATAGACTACTGGCCACACAGTGAAAACATAATTTGCTTCTAGCTGGCGAAGGATCATTGAACGCGTGAACAATAAGACCTTAACTCGACAGAGAATTGTGGTTCCTAGTACGTGTATAGACTACTGGCCACATAGAGAAAACGTAACTTGGCTCCTAGTAGGAGAAAAATCGCGGGTTGAATTCGCTTGAAGTATTGACTAACGGGTGAAGGGTCATTTACTGCATGACTGAAAAGTAAAGACTGTAACTCGACATAGTAGTGTGGCTCCTAGTAGTTATATGGACTACTAGCTGCACTGACGAAAAATAGATTGTTCTTTTAACGGGTGAACAATCGTTGGCTGTATGAGGATAAATTAAAGACCGTAGCTTGAAAAATAGGTGTGGTCCCTAGTAGGTTCTTGGTCTACTGGCTACAAATGGAAAACGTAATTACCTTCTAGCCGGTGAACGATCATTGACCGCATGTGCAAAAAGTAAAGACGCTAACTCAACACAGATGTGGGGCTCCTAGTATGTATATAGGCTACTGGCCACATAGAAGAAACATAAGTTGGCTTCTAGTTGGTGAAAGATCATTGGTCGGATTAGCGAATAATAATCACCCTAATTCGACGACGAAATGTGGTTCCTAGTAGATATACGGACTACTGGCTACACAGAAAAAATAGTTGTCGCTCTTCACGGTTCAACAATCATTGGCTGCATGAGCAGAAAGTAACGATTGTAACTTGACAAACAAGTGTGGTTCCTAGTAAGTTCATAGACTACTGGTCACACAATAAACGTAATTTGCTTATAGCTGGTGAAGGATCATTGAATGCGTGAACAATAAGACCTTAACTCGACAGAGAATTGTGGTTCCTAGTACGTGTATAGACTACTTACTGACCACATAGAGAAAACGTAACTTGGCTCCTAGTGGGAGAAAAATCGTGGGCTGAATTCGCTTGAAGTATTGACTAACGGGTGAAGGGTCATTTACTGCATGACTGAAAAGTAAAGACCGTAACTCGACATAGTAGTGTGGCTCCTAGTAGTTATATGGACTACTGGCCCCATTGACGGAAATAGATTGTTCTGTTAACGGGTGAACAATCGTTGGCTGTATGAGGAGAAAGTATAGATCGTAGCTTGAAAAAGAAGTGTGGTTCCTAGTAGGTTCTTATACTACTGGCTACACAGTGAAAACGTAATTACCTTCTAAATGGTGAAAGATCATTGACCGCATGGGCAAAAAAGTAAAGACGCTAACTCAACAGAGACGTGTGGCTCCTAGTATGTATATAGACTACTGGCCAAATAGAAGAAACATAAGTTGGCTTCTAGTTTGTGAAAGATTTTTGGCCGGATTATAGAATCACAATGACCTTAATTCGACGACGAAATGTGGTTCCTCGTAGATATACGGACTACTGGCTACATTGAGAAAATAGTTGTCGCTCTTCACGGTTCAACAATCGTTGGCTGCATAAGCAGAAAGTAACGACTGTAACATAATGAACATAAGAGAAAGAGGAGAGAGAGATAGAGAGAAGGAAATGAGAGGGGAATTTTGTGGGACCACTTGGCACCCCTCACCACTTAAATGTGTCCCACTCTAAAATATAATGAACATTTTTAGGGAGCCCCATTAAAGTGCATTTCTCTTTAGCTAGCTAACTAAGTTCTTAGCACACAAAATAGGGTCCCACATGTGCTTAGATGTACACTTTAACAAACATTTTTTAGGTAGTGCACTAGAGATGCTCTTAAGCTCCTAGTTGGTGTACTAATTTTAGGGAGGAAGTTGAGAGTGAAGCGAAAAGAGAGAATGAGAAGAAAGGCGGAATTGGGGGACCCATTTACATTTTCTCTAGAACACAATTTAAGAGCAAATTTTAGAGACCCATTGAAGTACACTCCTACTCTTAAATTACTAAATTTTTAGTACACAAAATTAGGAGAAAAAACTTGGGTGCAAATATGGTATGAGCTGACCTGGTGCACCTTTGGCACATCGGGGCCATCCAAAAGTGTGTTGAACGGTCTGAGTTAAAACACTCCCTCACCTCTTTCTCTCTCCTCTTCCTCCTTCCTTTTCTCTCTCTCTAAATCTAGACCATCCAGATACACTTTGGACAACCCGAACGTTGCGAAGAGCACCGTTTGGTACCATATTTGTACCCGCGTTTTTCTCCAAAATTAGACCCACATTTACTTACTCCTATCTCAACTTTAAGAGTCATTTTAAGAGTTAAGTTTAGAGAGTGCAATTGAGATGATGTTAGGATCAGCCTCTAAGAATCGCTACGAAGTACTGTAGCTCAGAAAGTACTGTAGTTGAAAGGAACAATTACCGTAGTTGAAAGGAACAATTACCATTAAGGTCAGAAAACAAATATTTATTACCATTAAGGTCAATCACTTTTTTTTAATTACCATTAATGTCAGTCACTCTTTTTTTGGATTTAGGCACTTAGGGTATCATACGGTTTCATAGGGTTTTTATAGTTTAGGAATTTTCATATGGTTTTGAGGGCTTAGGCACTTTCATTAGGGTACCCTAGGATTTAGGTTTAGACACTTTTATAGGGTACCTAAGGTTTAGATATAAGGTGCACTTTCCTATTATAGGGTTTTATTGGTTTAGACACTTTCATAGGGTACCCTAGAATTTTAGGCACTTTCATTTGGGTACTTATAGGGTTTAGGTTTAGACACTTTCATAGAGTACCCTAAGGGTTTAAAAAAATTAAAATGTATTCTTTTCGTTTCTATTTTACCAAAAATGTGGGTAATCCTGTGACACCTAGGGAGTTGGGCCTATTTATTTGGGTTGCTGAGTGGGTATCAAAATCAGCAAGAGAACGGGCCTCAGTCACGACAACCCAAACAGATACATGACAAATGGATTTGGATTTTGGAGTTGGGCTGTGGTAAAAAAAGAGAGTTGGCGGTGCTTTTCTAGGAGCTTGGTGTGCATTGGGCCAAAAAATTGGACCGGCCCGTGCTTATCCCTAGTTGAAACCAAACTGGGCTGTTATTTTCCATTGATTCGGTCCATGGTACATCGGTATGTCGTCCGGGGTTGGGCAATTTGTGGGTTGTCTGATCAGAAAATTACCAGTAGGTCTAGAAAACCAATCCTTAATTCCCACTAAGGATACACTCAATTTTTAATTACCACTAAGTACAAGTTCACTAGTAAGATTACCTTCTACCCTTCAAATACAAATTTACTCTTTACCCAACCTCCCACTCCCCACCTTCATCCACCATCCACTTCCAGCCGACAACTACTTCCGGCCGACGAACTTCTCCGGCCGGCCGACGAACTTCTCTGACCGACGACTTTTTCCGGCCGCATAATTCATTGCGAATTATTACTGCGAATTTATATACCTTCAATCCGGCAACTTTTTCCAGCTGGTTATCCTCACAAAAGTCATCAGGCTTTGGACGAATTATTGAAAGAAAAAAAAAACTGTGTTACCTCACCGATCTAATAATGAGATGGTAACAAATATATTGAAATTATGATTTCATGTTAAAAAAAAAATGCGAATTTTATATAAAAAAAATTGCGAATTTTTAAAAAATCACTGCGATTTTGTATAAAACTGTGATTTTGTAAAAAATTACTGCGAATCTGTAAAAATTATTGCAAATCGCTAAAAAGGAGGACAAAAACATGATCATTTCTCGAAAATAGAACCCCGCGAATTTTGTATAAAACACTGCGAATTTGTAGATCTGAAAAATTGGAGGGATTCCCTATCAACAAAAAATACCCTAGTTTACAGCGAATTTTTCTCCACGGGTGAACTTGGGCAAAACTACACCTACCAGTAAATGAATGAGATGCAGTGATTTCTAGATTTGGTCTCTGAGCAACTTTCCGGTGAAGGCGTGGAGTGCGTTGAACGGAAAATTCCTCTCAATTCCCCTTGTCGAGGCACTCGAACCTGAAATTGGGGGTGAAAGTGTATCCAAGGTCTAGGTGCAGCTTGCTGTAAGTAGAAAAAAAAAATTCTCTTACGCATGGAGAAGCTTGAGGAGGTAGGGGTTGGGTTGTGGACAGGGCCTCATATCGCGCCGCCCTTGGTCACTGTAATCATGGCGTCCACCTTGCTCTTTGATTTGTCTTTTACTTGGGGAAGGAGAGGAACGACTCCTGAAAGGGTAATTTTGGGAGAAAGTAGTGTCAATTTCTTTGTGGGAAATTTCAGAATGGGGCTGGACCCGGAAAGAATGAACTCTACTTTTTTTGTACCGGCCCGTAAATCCCTCGTCTGATTGTCCGGCCCACAACTTGGCAGTTGATAGGTGATTGGGGGAGCTCGGTGTAACGAGTTGACCAGGCCCAAAAATACCGAGGAGCGCCAATAAGCCGTTCAAATTCTCTCTCTCTCTCTCTCTCTCTCTGCTGTTGTCTTTTCACTTCAGAGTTCGCCATGGGTAATCGTCGAGTTCTAAACTTGCCTATTGCGACCATTTCCTCGTCCTCCTCTCTCGCACTCTCTCTCCAGAAATTAGTCGTGTAATCAGAGATGCCTCTGAGATCTATCGATGGAGGCTAACCTTTATGCCCCATCTGTGCCGCCGCCATCTGCATCCACCGATAACAATCTCGTCCGTCCGATCAACCACGATTACCATCACTCCCGTTCCTTCACCTCAACGACTTCGTCTTTTTCTTCTTCATCCTTCTCCTCGTCTTCTCATCGCTTCGTCCGCCATGTTCAAGCCGCCTTCAAGCGCCACCGTCCTCTCGGTAACACTCTCTCTCTCTCTCGATTTGATTGTTCAGTGTTAACTTCACATGTAGGGTTGCTTAAAACTATATATTTTGCTGTTTAGGATTCGTTGTATGTCAATGGAAGTAAAATTAGGGCTTCTATGGTTCTTCATTGCACTAAGATTTGGAAATCTCTGTTTGTTTCCACTCTTGCCATTTTCGCTCTGTATGTGGGTTTTTCTTCAGTGGAGTTGAACTAGGGCTTCTGAAAACTGTAATTACGGGTTTTGGTTTGAAAGATGCTATCTCTGCTTCTAGGCTCCAAGTATAGGTTCCATGGAAGTAAATTTCTGGCGTTTCTGGTCTCAAAATGCATTAACTACTAGAATGTAGGTGTTTTGGATTTTGCATTCTCCTCGTTTTGTTGGGGATTTGGTCAATAGATACATAATTGATGCCTGTTCTGTTTGAACATTTTTGATAATATTTCTTCTTAACTATTCAATAACATATTTACCAAAAAAACTATTCAATAACAAGTGGACTAAAGGAAGTAATTTGGTTTCCGTAGCATGGGTGCCATGCATGATTCATTGTGTGAGACGTAGTCTATTTCACATTGCGGTGCAAGGATGAAAATTGTGTTGGTGAATTCCTTTTGTGATCAAGAAATGAATGAGGAGGTATGGGCTTGGTTAGATATCACATGGGTTAGCATGAAATCTATTGAACCATTGAGTTTATATCTGTTACGGTTAGAAAGATAACACCCTTTTAGAGAGAGAGAGAGAGAGAGAGAGAGAGAGAGAGAGAGAGAGAGAGAGAGAGCAAATATGGATGGGTTCCACTTCAATTCTTTTTTAAACTTTAACGAACAATAAAAACACCCCTAAAAATATCAAATGGACCACTTTTTCATTCTCTACCTAACAACTCTCTAACACAAATTTTGGGTCCCACTTTTAACACTTTTTTGTCATATAACCAACATTTTTAGAGAGTGTCAAATGCGGATACTCTTATATCTATTACTATTATACAAGGAATGGCCCTTTATGGTGTCTCCTTTGTTTTTTTTAATTTTATTTTTACAAGCAAGCAAGTAAATTAAAAGAGCACCAAGGGGGTGCAACCAGTATACCAAAAAAAAAAAAAAAAAAAAAAAGATTTACATGAAGAGCAAACCAAAATAACACTCACATTAGAGCTTCAACAAAATCCAAAAATTGTTTTAAAGAAGGATAAATAACCAACTGTAAAAAGGGGAAATCATATTTCTCTTAAATATGAATTTAGGCATCTATATCCCTTCAAAAGTTCTCTTATTACGCTCCAATCCCCATCATTGCCAAGGGTGCCAAGTACCAAGCTTTCTTCCTCCTTTTACTTACTTTGGCTCCCCTTCCATGAGCATATAGCATTCTTTACTGACCGAGAGAACACCCCCTTTATCCCCAACAAAAGAAGGATCATAGACCACAAGTCTCTAGCCACATCACGATGAAGAACAAAGAAAAACCATGACCCCAAATTTCTTTCTCCCCTCTATTCTACTTCTAAATCACAACCCATATTTCGCTAGAGATTTTCCTCACGATTTGCACATGCATGTGTGTGCCTGGCGTCTAGAGAGTATATACGTGAATGCTTGGAATGGTGAAGGTGGAGAATGATCCGTTGAATTCACTGGTGAGCATGTGTGTCGTGGAACAAAATATATTTGGGTTTCTCATTCCCTCTAAAATATTACTTCATCAATTTGGTTGGGTAACTTCTTTCATAAATCGTTCTTATCCTCCTCTTTGATATGACCACTCAATGAGAAAAGCTTATGATCCTTTGAGTTGTATCTTGGAGTTGGTACACATAGTTTAAAATATTACTTCATCAATTTGGTTGGGTAACTTCTTTCATAAATCGTTCTTATCCTCCTCTTTGATATGACCACTCAATGAGAAAAGCTTATGATCCTTTGAGTTGTATCTTGGAGTTGGTACACATAGTTTAAACCTTCGTATGGGAAGGAATATCATGTTTAGGGGACTGACGACGCGCTTCTCAAACTCAAATGCTATTTTTTCCCTACCTTTTATCATTTTCATTTTCTCCCTTCCCTTTCGTTATTCATAAATGGCATTTTTGGATATGTTAATCCCAGCATTCTAAAGCCGATAGTGCATTTTTTTGCATTATGTACGTATATGTTTGATATTTATTTAATTGAGGAATTTTTACTTACAACCCCTATACTTTGACCATTTTTAACTTAGACCCCCTATTTGGTTATAGGATAGAGACACCCTATGAACTTTCAACTAAAGTGCAAATGTTACTTCATAAATGGAATAAGTAAAATGAACAAAAAAAACCATATGAAAAAACCTTTTCAGAACACTTTGGAACTTGGAAGGGCTTCTTTCTCTGTCTCTGTCTCTCTCTCTCCCCCCATTGTTTGAAGACCAGAGATTTTGGAACAAGAAGATGTGAATCGCTGCGTCCTGGGCTCTCATCCATGGAGAATTCACATACATCGTATATGTACACACTAAGAAGCACGGTCACGGATACGGGATATGGACAAAACACAATACGGACACGTCAGTGTTTTAAAAAGCGCGCTTAAGCGCAAGGCGAGGTGAGGCGAGGGTGTAGCGCTTCATAGGGGTACATTTAAGCGCAGAACACATAAGCGCAACTTAAGCGTAGAAGCGCAAGGCGCATGAGGAGCACGCTTTTTTGTTTTTTGCCTAGATTACATCTCAACCCTTCATCTGGATAAAAAAAAAACCATGGGCTTGGCACACCAGATAAAATTTCGGTTTAGGCTACGCATATTATCGACAAAAAAGCATCCATCAGAGATCGAAAAACCCTAAATCATTCAAGGGCTCCAGTTCGAAGGGTGAAGAGTTCCAGCAAGCCATTCTGATCGACTTCTTCTTCTCTTACCAGGTAACAACTTCTTCTTCTTCTTCTGCTCCCTCCTCCTCCTCTTCTTCTTCTTCTTCTTCTTCTTCTGCTCCCTTCTTCTTCTTCTTCTTCTTCTTCTGATAGAGTCTGGAGTAGATTTCTGCTTACTCTCTCTCTCTCTCTCTCTTTAAATATCAGAAAAAGAGAGAAAATTTTGGATGTCTACAATGTGTTTGAATAAAATAGATACAAGAAAAAAAATTGGACACGTACTTAAGCATGTCCTACACGTGTCCTAAGAGTGTCGTGTCGTGTCCATCACCGACACATGTCAGACACTGATATGCGAGGCCTGTAGACGTGTCCGTGCTTCTTAGTGTACACACAAACATCTTTAAATACTATAAGCAAATGCAGTAGAGGTTCTCTCACCTCTAAATCCCAATCCCTAATTTTTCAAAATTTTGTTTTTGTTAATTAATTTTGAAATTAAAATACAACAGGGGAGAGTTACGTGGAGGAGGGGAGGAGAGAGATATACTTCGGTGAGTGGGGGAAGTGGGATGAGGGTGTGGGATTAGGGTGTGAGATGATTAAAATAAAAAAAGAAACCAAACGAAATCAAAAAATTCCAATAGTTAGTAGTTATCAATATAGATATTTGATGCACGGGGCACCTGGGAACATAAAATATATCAATGTTTACTTTATATGAACTCATATATATATATTTTTCCTGTTTCCCTGTTGCCCCTGCACCAAACAGTCACAATGTTAGTATACACATTCATAGAAATGTGGAGTTGGAGTCTGGAGGGTTTAATTGAATGTGTATAGACAGTAGACACATTGGAGTGCATAGCTTTAAGAGTAGAAACCTATTAGATGTCGAATTTGTTTGTTGGCCCAGCTAGAAAGAGTTCCCAAATGTTTATCAAAACCGAAAAACATATGATTAACCCAAGTTTCCTGCAACAAATCCACCATTTGTATCACATTCACACCCACACACATGCATGTGTAAACTTATATATCTATCATCATGTATAAATGTTACAGGGAAGAATTTCTATCGTCAATCTCTAAATTGCAGAATTTTGTAGCTGTGATTCCATTAAAGATATGGAATGTAAACAACGATCACAAATTCTTAGAGAAATCTGTCCGTGGGCTAATTTTGTGGCTTGGTGGGGTGTGGTAGCGGCGAACATGGAGGTGAAATGGGGACAATTTTGTCATTTTCTTAGGAATACCTCACTTTCCATTACATTGGTTACACTCTTCATTAATTCTAACAAAAATACTAACGTTTGCTCTTTAGTTGCATGTTTAGGGGGTGTATGTATCCAATAATGAAGTAGAGGGTTTATAAGTTAAAAACAGTTAAATATGGGGGTGTAAGTAAAAAATTCCCCTTATTTATATCATCCAGCTCTAGAAATTTCTGCTAATGTGAATTTACTTTGGTTTTGTATTACTTTACATTGTTTACATGCTTTGTGATTTGTAGTTGAGTTGAATGCCATGCACCAGTCGAAGACGTTTGTAGACAACAATATATTTCTTGCTTATTCTGGGATCGTAAATAGTTTGCTATTCATTTGTTTGTTTATTTGCCTTTAGAGGCATTTTTGGTTTCTTATGGGAAAATGCTTTATTCATTCGTTTGTAAATTCATTTCCTGTGAGTATCAAAGTCAGCTTTGAGTCTTTGACTGTACCGAGGGTAAGTGCTGATTCCTTGTCCATGATTTCTCATTGATCCTCATGTAGGGATTGTAGTTTTGCATACAAACAACTATTAGGTTCGTCGTTTGAAATATTATTGATGTTTGAAGGCTATTTTCTTTTCATGTTAGGGCATACTTGTAAACATTTTTTGATCGGCATATACTTGTTAACATTGACCTTCAAGGTTCATTGGTATGTTTGTTCTACAGTTAAATATTGTTGGAATCTCTCTTTTGATGGTTAAGAAGAACCAATCTAGCAAATTGTATACTAGCTTCTCAATCAATTTTGGAAGTTCATGCTTTTTCTCTCTCTCATGCATTAAGGTTCATAGAATTTAAAACTGGCAATACAACAATATTCTAGGTCCTTAATTGTTTCTACAATTTTCCCAGGTATTATATTATACTCTATGGCTACCATTAGCTATGATAGCGAGGATTACAGTTTCTAGGTCCTTAATTGTTTCTATTGAGTTTCTATGAGTGACATGTTTTTTCCGTTAGTTTTAACCGAATTAGTTC
The DNA here is from genome assembly GCA_963854785.1 of Vaccinium vitis-idaea. NCBI lineage: Eukaryota > Viridiplantae > Streptophyta > Magnoliopsida > Ericales > Ericaceae > Vaccinium > Vaccinium vitis-idaea. Next base: position 22,161,518 of record OY978217.1, on the reverse strand, counting down.
TGGGAAGATGGCCTTAGGGCTAAACCGAGAATTTTCGTTGCCTGAGAAATACTTACAATGGTTACTATTTTGAGCGAGAGACAAAATGAAGCCCCATGCATTGCAATTAAATCGCCATAAATGGTTTCATTTTCTTCAATGCAAAATAAGAACGTTGTTGAATATTGTGCTATGGAGGCCCATGACAGCTCATAATTGTTTCACGTATGAAATATTGACCACATGAGATAAAGGAAAATAGTGGTTTAAAAAGGAAATGACAAAGAAAATTGTGGTTCCTAATGTAAACTACTGGCCGCGTGGACAAAAAAAAGGTGGCTATGTGTTTCCTACTTGATGTTATTCTCATTATCTCTATCACCTAAGATTATTGATCAAATTGATGTTTTTTGATAAACTAGTTGCAACATGTTGTAACTTTAGGGAATAATGAGGTGGGATTAGGATTGGGCAGGGATTGGTAATTAATAGGGTTAATAACGAAGTTGTTACTCCAACCCCTGGTTTTATTTGCTCTGGATTTGGCTAAAACCTTTTGAACTCTTATAGTGGGCTCCTCTTGAGTTTTCTAACATTCTGTGATGACCCTTTTTCAGGTACAATGCAGTCAAATAATGTAAGGCCGAGGCGTGTATGGGTTCCTCAAAAGAGAAGCAACAAAAAGCTCAGCATCAAATTTGGGTCTTACTGAGGACCTTAGGAAGACAGAACAGGAGGTTCTTGGGAATGATTCTATTACACAAACGGTGAATACAGGTCCTGTTCTGTGTGAAACTCAATTAGATGCATCAGTGACACTGCCTTCCATATGTGGCACCAATACAAACACGTGTGAAGTTGGTATCAAACCTTTTGATGAAAAGAGAGACCACCCCAGAAACTTGGCTGATGACAAAAGCAATGAGACAGTTACTTCATTGCTTGTAGAATCTCAACATGTCCTGATGGTTGATGGTCAGAATAAGGTCCAGTTTTCATTCGGAAGCAATTCTAGATCTCGGGGTAATAATTTGCTTACTTGTTTATTTTAGGAATTTTGTTGCTAGACTGAACCCATTCTAATTGCTTTGTGTGTGACCTTCAGAAAAAGTTATGAAGGTTTGGAATTCTGCATAATTATGGACATTAGTTAACAATTGGCAAATTAGCTCAGAAACTGCTCCACAACATTTTTGTTCTCTTTCCGATTGTTTTTTCATTGCAGGGGCCGATGACCTAATGGCCTCTGGAACAGACAGCTTATTGTCTCATATGGGTTCACTTGCATTGGCAGAAATGATATGGGATGGGAGCAATCAACCAGAGGCTGTAACTGTCATCAGTCATGACTTAAAATCATCAGAATTTTCACAGCATCGAAGCAGATAGAAGTTTGAGGTCTGATCGGGCCAATTCTTCTTTCTTGGCGAATGGAGCACTGGAGGTTCAGGATCAGATGCATCAATTCAGAAACTTTTTACACGGAAACTTGAACCACCCTGTGACTCAATCGTCAATTGTTGGGTCATCTTGCGCTACAACAACAGTAGTCAATTAAGCTTTTGCTCCCATCATCAATTCAATGACGTACTGTCCGGATCATTCTGAAAACATGGTTTCTAACATGCCTGTAGCACCCATGGGAGATTGCAATGTGGATCCTGAACAAATGTCACAAGAAAATGTGGCGCAGCCTTCTTGTAATTCATGCAAGCGCACCACTTTTGCCACTCTGTTGTAAGTTGAGGAGTATGATATGGCAAAGGAGCTGCAAGGCAGAGGGCCCGAGGAACGTGAATTCCGAAAAGATTGTGCCCCTCTAGATGACAATCCTAACAATGGGAAAGAGCTGGAAAGTGGTGTTACTGACTTACAATCTCAGCCCTCGTCCAAAAACCCACCTTCAGATATGAAGGCAGAACCACCTAAATCAGAAACACAAGAAAAAGTTGCAAGTGGTAAAGCAGCATCTCGTAAAAGAAATTATGATTCTGATCTGTTTATTAAAGTTAATGGGAAGCTCTATCAGAGGCTTGGGAAGATAGGTAGTGGGGGAAGTAGTGAGGTCCATAAAGTCATTTCATCAGATTGCACAATCTATGCCCTGAGAAAATCAAGTTTAAAGGCCGCGATTATGCAACAGCGTTTGGGTTTTGTCAGGAAATGGAGTACCTAAACAAGCTGAAGGGAAAAAGCAACATTATACAACTAATTGACTATGAGGTACACAATTTCGACAAACCTGTATCTTGTAGAAAATTTTGATTCAGCAATGTGCCATAATTATTTATGATGATTCTACTGCTTCTTTGCAACCCGCTGTTGAAGTTACATTGGGAAGCATGATTTTTATGCTGGTGAACCTGAAATAGGAATATATCAACTGTGCTTTAAAGTTAATAGTCTGAAAAGCTTACTGCCAGACGATATCTTGCTGTACAATTAGAATATAGTACCAGACAATTTGGTTGATCTATGACACGCCATACTAGAATTATGGATTGGTTTTACAGGCTTTATTGGGGTAGAAAATGGCCGATTCATATTTTTGTGCTGAAGCTTTATCAAGCCCACCTTCCTTGGCCAAGTCCACATGTAATGCAATTGAAGTTCTTAGGTACTTATCTCCTGATACTTCATTTCACTGCCATTGTTGCTTGCCCACAACTAGAACTCAAAAAAAAAAAAAAAAAAAAAAAAAAAGATGAAAAATGTTTTTCATATGGATTAAGTGTAAAGGCATGTAACCCATTTCCCCCTAAATTTATGGGAGTCTTTTGGTTAAATTATAACCGTAAAACGAAAACTAGTTTTTGAACGAAGGAGAAAGTTAGTCCTGGGATCAACTGTTAAGACTCTCCGTTCGTAGATAATGGGAGATCTCAGGCATAAACATGAGAGACCTAAATAGGCCCCATCTATTATAATTGCATTTTGACAGATGTCTTGGCCTCAGCTTCTACTCTTAACTAAGGTACTGATTGGTTGAGAGTGCTACTCTAGCATCTGCTGCTAAATGCTTGGTTTTCTTACGGGCAGGAATCGGGATATCTTCTTCATTGCATAAGATTTCAGTGGGATGAAACCTATCTCTTTGCCATTGGGATAAGGAATGAGGTTTGGTAAATTGGAACGGATTGAGAATTTGAGATAAAACCTTGGGGTATGTTTCCTTTGGAAGTCATCACATTTTAGCTGTACTTTCCTTGAACTTGAAGGCAAGTTCAAGTATCACTCGAGCCCAGAGACATCCTAACTTCTGAACATAAAATTATTTAGGGTATATTCAAGTCTAAGCAGTGAGTTTGTTTATCAATACCTGAGCTTATCTTGTACAGGGTCCATTGGATCATTTTAAGTTTGAGTAGCCTTTGAATATCCCTGGCTTGTTTCAGCTGACCATGTTTGCATCATGTAAAGACCAACCTACTAAGAAAATGAAATGAACACAATCTTGTTTTCTGAAAGTTCTTGTTTCTCATCAGCTATGATGAATTAGTTTCATCTTTATGTATTTTAGTAGTTGGGTCTTGCTATTGTGTGCTTCCCAAAGCACACAATAAGCAGAGAAAAAACAAAAAAAATATGCATTCCAGTGCACCTTTTAGACTTTTCAATATATTTACACTCACTTTTATACACTTTCAGACATTTCAACGCACTTTTTCAACCTTAACATAAGCTGGGCTTATGTTAGCATTTTCCTTAGTAGTTTACCAAGTATTTCTTATTTCCTTCTTAGGTGACAGATAAGACTTTGCTGAAGGAAGTACTGAATGGTTGCATGACTGACAAGGATAGAAGAGTCAAAGAAGATGGATATATTTACATGGTGCTCGAATATGGAGAAATTGATTTGGCGCACATGTTGTCCCAGAAATGGTGGGAAATGGATTCGAATTCTAATATAGATGAGAACTGGCTGCGGTTTTATTGGCAGGTTCTCTAGCAATTACATTTTGCCTTTTTCCCCTCAGGAACTTTTCAATTCGATACCGGCATTGGTCATATGCTCTTCTTTTGTGTTTCATCTCATCTCATTGCTTTAAATCTCTGTGCATACCACATCCCTGAGTGCCTGAGCTGAAGGCTGGACAATCATGTGTGCTGACCTTAGCTTTCCTAGCCTGGTACTAAATGGAGTGGTTCATGAGGATGTGTCATTGGGCCACATGTCATCTCATGAGATGGCTCAGCACCAATGGAGATATCACATGTCAGCGTAGGATGGATGTACCTACCCACTGTAAATAATAATGGATGAGGCGCTAATTAGTATATATGTTGTTAAATGCTACGTATGACCATGATGTTTGTGGCCCGATGACCCCTTAATACAAGAACCTGTGGCAAAAATGGATATGTCTACCACTAGTAAGTGCAGTTCCCTCGACCTATGCTGTAGTGTTGGACACTTTTCAAACACGGACACCCTTGGACATGTAAAAAAGTATGAACTTATTTTTCATTTACGAACACGTGGGGACACAAATGCTGGATACATTTTCTCGATATGCTGAGAACATGGCACCTTCAGGACGCACTTCCCTAAAAGAAAAACATTAAATAAAATAACTAGATACTAAATAGGCTAGGATAAGGAAATGAGGTACTCCTTGATAGAACTGGATAGGAAAAAATGAAATGAACTTGAAAGAGAAAAAAGATAAAATGTTATCTCCCACATCCATGCCTTGAATAATCATTGTCTTCTTGACCTCCTATGATACATGAAATAAATGTTTATGCTGCTAGGAATCCTTTTTCATTCAAAGTTTTTTGGAATGCTGATTTTACAGCTTTGTTAAAACTCCAGTACGCTTAGCCCATTGTGCCACGTAATGGAAATTAACAATTAATTGGTTTCTACCCAAGGGGCTCGTTGATGGTCGTATACTGGCTGTATTCCTCTATGTGAATTGGGACACCTTTTAGAGTCTTTCTTATATTTTTCATTGGCTGTGCGTTGAACTGATCACATTTCGTTTAGTTGATGCATGATCTGGAACTAATTGTCATACAAATCATAGGAAACATGTTATGGAGTCTGTGTTCTATTTTGTGGGTAATGTTGTGCCAGCATATCCATGCCCCATGTCCATAGCCGTGCTTCGTAGGTCCATGGTATGGAAACTGTAATGGTTAGCGAAACATAGACAAATAATTCAATCTGTGCGATCAACTTAACTGAGGCTTGTATAAGCTGGCAAGCTCAAGACCTTCCAGGGAATGCATGAATATTTCACTTCAAAATCCTCCAGGAGGGTTACTGGTTACGGACTGCCACGAAGTTGGTTCTCGTTGAGCTAGGGTCTAGAACATTGTATTTTCAGGAGGTTTACTGGAACACAATCTTGTTTTGTTTTCGAGGTCAAGGTTAGCAACTTAACTATAATAAATATATAGACCATGCTCAAGCCACTTTGCTGTTGACTTGTTATTTTTCCGTGTTAATATTTCATAAAGCCAATACGTTAATATTTCATAAAGCCAATACGTTAATGCCCGGCTATACACGCAAGTGTATAATTTAGTAAACTGATGCTGGAACTGGTTGAACAACTCTTGTAAGTTTTCGTTTAGCTAGTATTAAGTTACTCTGTTAAGACTTAAGAGAACCGACCTGGTTAAATGAAGTATTATTAGTTCTAGTCTTCTAGATGCCATGAACTTCATACAAACGGCATTGAAATTGTGCAGAATAGGAATTCTGTGGCTTGAATCTTTCGTATTATTTTCATTTACTGTCGAGAAAGAGTATTATTATCCATTCTAATAACTTAAGAACCTTAGACCGGAGGAAAGATAACTAGAAATAGGAACAATGTATGAAACGATGGGGTCTAAACAGGAACAAGAGCGATGTTGAGAATATCTTGCAAGCATTTAACTAAATTGCTCACATGCACCATATTTGGAGAATGCTATAATGCCTGCACATAATATTGTGTTGAATTCCCTAAAACCTTTAACACGCTCTGTGAAACCCTCATACATGTGGTGTGTGCACGTCATGCTTACCGTCTGGGGGTCCTATGGGTATCAGCAGTATTGAGTGAAAAAACTAGGAAAACTTTTTATAGGATCCCATTTAATCACTTTCTGCTGGATTTAGGATCTTTTCAGAGGACTCTTTCCTTTCTCGAGTCTTCAATCAGCTTTGTTTTTGTTCGAGGACTTGCATATCTCCTTTTCTTCGAGAGATGTCTTGCCTCAAACACTCAAAGGTCTTCCTTGTCATCTTTGATCGGTCTCTCGCGCCAAATGCAGTCAGAAGTAGATTCCTTCCTTTCCCCGGTTAATGAGTTGTAGAAGGCTTATTTAGAGCTGCGTCAAGCTAGCTTGTATGGTTACAGTCCCACAGTAGTCAGGGTTCAGTAGAAAATTTGCTTAAATTCATCTGTTTCTGTTTTTGTTAAAGGTGCTGAAGATGGTTTTCTCATTGTTTTTTCTACAACGAAAGACAATTAATCTTTCAAATGAGTTCTACATTCTATTGGACATAAAACCATGATTTTTTTGGGTCAACTGTTGCAATACACAGTTAGTGATCAGCGACCAGCTAGTTAAATGATTTTCACCCCCTTCGCTTTGTTTCGTGCTGTCATTTTGAAATCTCTTGGTGAGCTCTTGCATTGATTTTCCTTGTTTGCAAAATTAACCACGCCTTAGCTAGAAAATTGTGTTGTAGCTTTACATCTCATTTAGCCTTACATTAGGGGAACTTGTATGTATGTGCGCAAAATAAGTTAATCCTGGTGATTACTCTATAAGAGAATATGATATTCACCTTGTTTAACACTTTGCAGCAAATACTTCTAGCTGTCAACACCATACATGAGGAGCGTAATGTGCACTCGGACTTGAAGCCAGCCAATTTTCTTCTGGTCAGAGGCTCACTGAAGCTAATAGACTTTGGAATTGCCAAAGCTATAATGAGTGACACAACCAATATTCAACGTAATTCACAGGTACCAAAATCTTGTGTTATTTCTTTTGCTTAAAATGACCTCAATGCATGCAAATTGTCAAGCGACCGATCAAACGGTGCTATATCAAGATGCTCTCATAAAATTTGTCCCATGTTCTAGGTTCGTTTTGGAATTTCAACATTTTAGCTAGTACGTGTATAGACTACTGGTGACTCCTAGTAGTTTACTAGAATTTGCGGGAAGTAATGACTAACGGGTGAAGACACCGCATGACTGAAAAGTAAAGACCCTAACTCGACATAGTAGTGTAACTCCTAGTAGTTATATGGACTACTGGCCACATTGATGGAAAATAGATTGTTCTGTTAGCGGGTGAACAATCGTTGGCTGTATGAGGAGAAAGTAAAGACTCTAACTTGAAAAATAAGTGTTGTTCCTAGTAGGTTCGTGGACTACTAGCTACACATTAAAAATGTAATTGGCTTCTAGCTGGCGACGATCATTGATCGCATGTGCAAAATGTAAGATCGCTGGCCGGATTAGCGAAAATTAATGACCTTAATTGGACTACGAAATGTGGTTCCTAGTAGATATACAGACTACTGGCTACATAGAGAGAATAGATGTTGATCTTCACGGGTCAACAATCTTTGGCTGCATGAGCAGAAAGTAACGACCGTAACATACAAATAATAGTAGTTTTATAAACTACTGGCCACACTTTAAAAACGTAATTTGCTTGTAGCTGGTGAATGATCATTGACCGCGGGACCAAAAAGTAAAGACCTAACTCGGAGGAGAATTGTGGTTCCTACTACGTGTATAGACTACAAGCCACATAGAGAAAACGTTACTTGGCTCTGAGTGAGTGAAAAATCGTTGCCACAATTTGTGGAAGTAATGACTAACGGTTGAAGGGTCATTGACCACATGACTGAAAAATAAAGACCGTAACTCGACACAGTAGTGTCACTCCAAATAGTCATGTGGACTACTGGCCGCATTGACAGAAAATAGATTCTTCTGTTAACAGGTGAACATTCGTTGGCTGTATGAGGAGAAATTAAAGACCGTAGCTTGAAAAATAAGTGTGGTTCTTAGTAGGTTCTTGGACTACTAGCTTCGACATAGTAGTGTGGCTCCTAGTAGTTATATGGACTACTGGCCGCATTGACGGAAAATAGATTGTTCTGTTAACGGGTGAACAATCACTGGCTGTATGAGGAGAAATTAAATACCGTAGCTTGAAAAAGAAGTGTGGTTCCTAGTAGGTTCTTGGACTACTGGCTACACATGGAAAACGTAATTACCTTCTAGCCGGTGAAGGATCATTGACCGCATGTGCAAAAAGTAAAGACCCTAACTCAACAGAGACGTGTGGCTCCTAGTATGTATATAGGCTGCTGGCCACATAGAAGAAACATAAGTTGGCTTCTAGTTGGTGAAAGATCGTTGGACGGATTAGCGAATAATAATGACCTTAATTCGATGACGAAATGTGGTTCCTAGTAGATATACGGACTACTGGCTACATAGAGAAAATAGTTGTCGCTCTTCACGGTTCAACAATCGTTGGCTGCATGAGCAGAAAGTAACGACTGTAACTTGACAAAAAAGTATGGTTCCTAGTAAATTCATAGACTACTGGCCACACAGTGAAAACGTAATTTGCTTCTAGCTAGCGAAGGATCATTGAAAGCGTGAACAGTAAGACCGTAACTAGACAGAGGATTGTGGTTCCTAGTACGTGTATAGACTACTGACCACATAGAGAAAACGTAAATGGCTCCTAGTGGGAGAAAAATCGTGGGCTGAATTCGCGGAAAGTAATGACTAAAGGGTGAAGGGTCATTTACCGCATGACCGAAAAATAAAGACCCTAACTCGACATAGTAGTGTGGCTCCTAGTAGTTATATGGACTACTAGCCGCAATGACAGAAAATAGATTGTTCTGTTAATGGGTGAACAATCGCTGGCAGTATGAGGAGAAAGTAAAGACCGTAGCTTGAAAAAGAAGTGTGGTTCCTAGTAGGTTCTTAGACTACTGGCTACACAGTGAAAACGTAATTACCTTCTAGATGGGGAAAGATCATTGACCGCATGTGCAAAAAGTAAAGACCCTAACTCAACAGAGACGTGTGGCTCCTAGTATGTATATAGGCTGCTGGCCACATAGAAGAAACATAAGTTGGCTTTAGTTGGTGAAAGATCGTTGGACGGATTAGCGAATAATAATGACCTTAATTCGAAGACGAAATGTGGTTCCTAGTAGATATACGGACTACTGGCTACATAGAGAAAATAGTTGTCGCTCTTCACGGTTCAACAATCGTTGGCTGCATGAGCAGAAAGTAACGACAGTAACTTGACAAACAAGTATGGTTCCTAGTAAATTCATAGACTACTGGCCACACAGTGAAAACGTAATTTGCTTCTAGCTAGCGAAGGATCATTGAACACGTGAACAGTAAGACCGTAACTAGACAGTCAATTGTGGTTCCTAGTACGTGTATAGACTACTGGCCACATAGAGAAAACGTAAATTGGCTCCTAGTGGGAGAAAAATCGTACGCAGAATTCGCTGGAAGTAATGACTAACGGGTGAAGGGTCATTGACCGCATGACCAAAAAGTAAAGACCGTAACTCGACATAGTAGTGTGGCTCCTAGTAGTTGTATGGATTACTTGCCGCATTGACGGAAAATAGATTGTTCTGTTAACGGGTGAACAATCGTTGCATGTATGAGGAGAAATTAAAGACCGTAGCTTGAAAAATAAGTGTGGTTCCTAGTAGGTTCTTGGACTACTGGCTACAAATGGAAAACGTAATTACCTTCTAGCCGGTGAAGGATCATTGACCGCATGTGCAAAAATTAAAGACCCTAACTCAACAGAGACGTGTGGCTCCTAGTATGTATATAGGCTACTGGCCACATAGGAGAAACATAAGTTGGCTTCTAGTTGGTGAAAGATCATTGGCCGGATTAGCGAATAATAATGACCTTAATTTGACAACGAAATGTGGTTCCTAGTAGATATACGGACTACTGGCTACATAGAGAACATAGTTGTCGCTCTTCACGGTTCAACAATCGTTGGCTGCATGACCAGAAAGTACCGATTGTAACTTGACAAACAAGTGTGGTTCCTAGTAAGTTCATAGACTACTGGCCACACAGTGAAAACATAATTTGCTTCTAGCAGGCGAAGGATCATTGAACGCGTGAACAATAAGACCTTAACTCGACAGAGAATTGTGGTTCCTAGTACGTGTATAGACTGCTGCCCACATAGAGAAAACGTAACTTGGCTCCTAGTGGGAGAAAAATCGTGCGCTGAATTTTCTTGATGTATTGACTAAAAAGCAAAGACCGCAACTCGACATAGAAGTGTGGCACCTAGTAATTATATGGACTACTGGCCGCATTGACGGAAAATAGATTGTTCTGTTAACGGGTGAACAATCGTTGCATGTATGAGGAGAAATTAAAGACCGCAGCTTGAACAATAGGTGTGGTTCCTAGTAGGTTCTTTTTCTACTGGCTACACATGGAAAACGTAATTACCTTCTAGCCGGTCAAGGATCATTGACCGCATGTGCCAAAAGTAAATGCCCTAACTCAACAGAGACGTGTGGCTCCTAGTATGTATATAGGCTACTGGCCACATAGAAGAAACATAAGTTGGCTTATAGTTGGTGAAAGATCGTTGGCTAGATTAGAGAATAATAATGACCCTAATTCGATGACGAAATGTGGTTCCTAGTAGATATACGGACTACTAGCTACATAGAGAAAACAGTTGTCGCTTTTCACGGTTCAACAATCGTTGGCTGCATGAGCAGACAGTAACAGTTGTAACTTGACAAACAAGTGTGGTTCGTAGTAAGTTCATAGACTACTGGCCTCACAGTAAAAAAGGTAATTTGCTTCTAGCTGGCGAAGGATCATTGAACGCGTGAACAATAAGACCTTAACTCGACAGAGAATTGTGGTTCCTAGTACGTGTATAGACTACTGGCCACATAGAGAAAACGTAACTTGGCTCCTAGTGGGAGAAAAATCGTGGGCTGAATTCGCTTGAAGTATTGACTAACGGGTGAAGGGTCATTACTGCATGATTGAAAAGTAAAGACCGTAACTCGATAGTAGTGTGGCTCCTAGTAGTTATATGGACTACTAGCCGCATTGACGGAAAATAGATTGTTCTGTTAACGGGTGAACAATCGTTGGCTGTATGAGGAGAAATTAAAGACCGTAACTTGAAAAATAGGTGTGGTTCCTAGTAGGTTTTTTGTCTACTGGCTACACATGGAAAACGTAATTACCTTCTAGCCGATGATGGATCATTGACCGCATGTGCAAAAAGTAGAGACGTAACTCAACACCGACGTGTGGCTCCTAGTAGGTTCTTAGACTACTGGCTACACAGTGAAAACGTAATTACCTTCTAGATGGTGAAAGATCATTGACCGCATGGGCAAAAAGTAGAGACGCTAACTCAACAGAGACGTGTGGCTCCTAGTATGTATATAGACTACTGGCCAAATAGAAGAAACATAAGTTGGCTTCTAGTTCGTGAAAGATTTTTGGCCGGATTAGAGAATCGCAATGACCTTAATTCGACAACGAAATGTGGTTCCTAGTAGATATACGGACTACTGGCTACATTGAGAAAATAGTTGTCGCTCTTCACGGTTCAACAATCGTTGGCTGCATAAGCAGAAAGTAATGAGTGTAACTTGACAAACAAGTATGGTTCCTAGTAAGTTCATAGACTACTGGCCACACAGTGAAAACGTAATTTGCTTTTAGCTGGCGAAGGATCATTGAACGCGTGAACAGTAAGACCCTAACTCGACAGAGAATTGTGGTTCCTAGTGCGTGTATAGACTACTCGCCACATAGAGAAAACGTAACTTGGCTTCTAGTGTGAGAAAAATCGTAGGAAGAATTCGCTGGAAGTAACGACTAACGGGTGAAGGGTCATTGACCGCATGACCGAAAAGTAAAGACCGTAACCCGACATAGTTGTGTGGCTCCTAGTAGTTATATGGACTACTGGCCGCATTGACGAAAAATAGATTGTTATGTTAACGGGTGAACAATCATTGGCTTTATGAGGAGAAATTAAAGACCGTAGCTTGAAAAATGTGTGGTTCCTAGTAGGTTCATGGACTACTGGCTACACATGGAAAACGTAATTACCTTCTAGCCGGTGATGGATCATTGACCGCATGTGCAAAAGTTAAGACCCTAACTCAATAGAGACGTGGCTCCTAGTTTGTATATAGGCTCCTGGCCACATAGAAGAAACATAAGTTGGCTTCTAGCTGGTGAAAGATCGTTGGTCGGATTAGCGAATAGTAATGACCTTAATTCGACGACGAAATGTGATTCCTAGCAGATATACGGACTACTGGCTACATAGAGAAAATAGTTGTCGCTTTTCATGGTTCAACAATCGTTGGCTGCATGAGCAGAAAGTAACGATTGTAACTTGACAAACAAGTGTGGTTCCTAGTAAGTTCATAGACTACTGGCCACACAGTGAAAATGTAATTTGCTTCTAGCTGGCGAAGGATTATTGAACGCGTGAAAAATAAGACCTTAACTTGACAGAGAATTGTGGTTCCTAGTACGTGTATAGACTACTGGCCACATAGAGAAAACGTAACTTGGTTCCTAGTGGGAGAAAATTCGTGGGCTGAATTCACTTGAAGGATTGACTAACGGGTGAAGGGTCATTTACTGCATGACTGAAAATTAAAGACCCTAACTCGACAGAGAATTGTGGTTCCTAGTGCATGTATAGACTATCGGCCACATAGAGAAAACGTAACTTGGCTCCTAGTGGGAGAAAATTCGTGGGATGAATTCGCTTGAAGTATTGACTAACGGGTGAAAAGTCATTTACTGTATGACTGAAAAGTAAAGACCGTAACTCGACATAGTAGTGTGGCTCCTAGTAGTTATATGGACTGCTGGCCCCATTGACGGAAAATAGATTGTTCTGTTAACGGGTGAACAATTGTATGCTGTATGAGGTGAAAGTAAAGACCGTAGGTTGAAAAAGATGTGTGGTTCCTAGTACGTTCTTGGACTACTGGTTACACATTGAAAACGTAATTACCTTCTAGATGGTGAAAAATCATTGACCACATGTGCAAAACGTAAGGACCCTTACTCAATAGAGACGTGTGGCTCCTAGTATGTATATAGACTACTGACCACGTAGAAGAAACATAAGTTGGCTTCTAGTTAGTGAAAGATCGTTGGCCGGATTAGCGAATAGTAATGACCTTAATTCGACGACGAAATTCGGTTCCTAGTAAATAAACGGACTACTGGCTACATAGAGAAAATAGTTGTCGCTCTTCACGGTTCAACAATCGTTGGCTGCATGAGCAGAAAGTAACGATTGTAACTTGACAAACAAGTGTGGTTCCTAGTAAGTTTAAAGACTACTGGCCACATAGTGAAAACGTAATTTCTTCTAGCTGGCGAAGGATCATTGAACGCGTGAACAGTGAGACTTGAAGTCGACAGAGAATTGTGGTTCCTAGTACGTGTATAGACTACTGGCCACATAGACAAAACGTAACTTGGCTCCAAGTGCGAGAAAAATCGTGGGCTGAATTCGCGGGAAGTAATGACTAACGGGTGAAGGGTCATTTACTGCATGATTGAAAAGTAAAGACTGTAACTCGACATAGTAGTGTGGCTCCTAGTAGTTATATGGACTACTGGCCGCATTGACGGAAAATAGATTGTTCTGTTAACGGGTGAACAATCGCTGGCTGTATGAGGAGAAATTAAAGACCGTTGCTTGAAAAAGAAGTGTGGTTCCTAGTAGGTTCTTAGATTACTGGCTACACATTGAAAACGTAATTACCTTCTAGATGGTGAAAGATCATTGACCGCATGTGCAAAAAGTAAAGACCCTAACTCAACAGAGACGTGTGGTTCCTAGTACGTATATAGACTATTGGTAGGGTTGGCAATGGGGACGGGGCGGGGCTGGAGACTACTATCCCTGTCTCCGATCCCCGAACCCCCCCTCATCCCCGTCCCTGCCCCGACCCCAATGGGGATTATTTTTCCCCTCCATCCCCGCCCCAAACGGGGAACGGGGATCCAAACCGGGGTTTCGGGGAAAAAAATCAGCCACCAAGAATCAAGAATCCACAGAGCCACCAAGAATCAACTAAACAACAGCAGATAATAGGGATAGCAAAAATCAACATTTGGGATAGCAAAACATTCAATGGTAATAATCTAATCTATCTTGAGCAGAGCATGAGATGAGAGAGTCGAGAGGGAGATGAGAGATTGAGAGAGAGAGTGAGAGGAGAGAGAGAGAACCTAGCGTGTGCTGATCCTGGTGTGGCGGCTGTTGAGTGTGGAGTGGTGACACCATTTTTACTGAAACGAATCTCCATTTTTATCTTCGAAGAGTCAGATCTACACGACTGGTAGAACGGTATGGCGGTAGGCGTCGTCGGTGTTGGTGGTGGTGGTGAACTGGTGATGGCTGTGGTGTTCGTGGTGAACCGGTGGCGGTGAACTGCTGTGGCTGTGGTGAACTACTGATGATTGCGACGCTTTCAGAGAGAGAGAGAGAGAGAGGGAGGGAGAGAGATGATTGTAGTGTGTACACAGTAACTCAAAACCCTAAATACATAAGTATATAATATACAGAGAGGATCAAGTCAGGACTCCCTGACTTTGTTAAAATACGGACCTCCCCTCTCCCGGCCATATGGTAGGGATCCGAACCGTTAGATGTGTTTAAAATGTGTTTTCAAGGGCCTACGCGAAGATTCGGCAAAAAAAATGATGCGGAAGGGCTTCATCCGAGCAGTTTTTCATGAAATATATATCCTACGGTTTGTATGAAAAACTGCTCGGATGAAGCCCTTCCTAAGTCATTTTTTTTGCCGAATCTTTGCGTAGGCCCTTGAAAACACATTTTAAACACATCCAACGGTTCGGATCCTGACCATTTGGCTGGGAAATGGCCGGGAGAGGGGAGGTCCGGATTTTAACAAATCAGGGAGTCCTGACTGGATCCTGACCCTATAATATATATAATAATAACGGTCTTGCTAACGGGTGCACTATTGCACCCGTTAAGGGTACAAAAAAGTACACTTGTTGGGTCCCACTTGTACTTTAAAGAACACTTGTACGTTTAAGTACACTTAAAAGTGTACTTTAAAGTACACTTTTTAAGTGTACTTTAAAGTACAAGTGAGACCCACAATTGTATTTTTTTATACCCTTAACGGGTGCAATGTTGCACCCGTTAGCATTTCCCTAAAAATAATAATAATAAAATATAAAACGGGGATTCGGGGACGGATTGGATCGGATCGGATTCGGGGCGGGTATACACTTCTACCCGTCCCCGATCCAATCCCAGATTTTTTTAAAAAAACAATCCTCAAATCCGACCAAGTCTCCAAACAGATCTCCAAAACGCCGATCCATTCGGATCGGGGAGTGGATCGGATTCGATCGGATCGGTCGAAATTGCCATCCCTAACTACTGGCCACATAGAAGAAACATAAGTTGGCTTCTAGTTGGTGAAAGATCGTTGGCCGGATTAGCGAATAACAATGACCTTAATTCGACGACGAAATGTGGTTCCTCGTAGATATACGGACTATTGGTTCCAAATACGTGTATAGACTACTGGCCGCATAGAGAAAACGTAACTTGGCTCCTAGTGGGAGAAAAATCATGGGCAGAATTTGGGGAAGTAATGACTAACGGGTGAAGGGTCATTGACCGCATGACTGAAAAGTAACGACCGTAACTCGACATAGTAGTGTGGCTCCTAGTAGTTATATGGACTACTGGCCGCATTGACGGAAATAGATTGTTCTGTTAACGGGTGAACAATCGTTGGCTGTATGAGGAGAAATTAAAGACCGTAGCTTGAAAAATAAGTGTGGTTCCTAGTAGGTTGTTGGACTACTGGCTACACACGGAAAACGTAATTACCTTCTAGCCGGTGAAGGATCGTTGACCGCATGTGCAAACAATAAAGACCCTAATTCAACAGAGACTTGTGGCTCCTAGTATGTATATAGGCTACTGGCCACATAGAAGAAACATAAGTTGGCTTGTAGTTGGTGAAAGATCGTTGGCCGGATTAGCGAATAATAATGACCTTAATTCGACGACGAAATGTGGTTCCTAGTAGATATACGGACTACTGGCTACATAGAGAAAATAGTTGTCGCTCTTCATGGTTCAACAATCATTGGCTGCATGAGCAGAAAGTAACGATTGTAACTTGACAAACAAGTGTGGTTCCTAGTAAGTTCATAGACTACTGGCCACACAGTGAAAACGTAATTTGCTTCTAGCTGGTGAAGGATCATTGAACGCGTGAACAGTAAGACCCTAACTCGATAGAGAATTGTGGTTCCTAGTGTGTGTATAGACTACTGGCCACATAGAGAAAACGTAACTTGGCTCCTTGTAGGAGAAAAATCGTGGGGGCAGAATTCGCGAGAAGTAATGACTAACTGGTGAAGGGTCATCGGCCGCATGACTGAAAGGTAAAAACCGTAACTTGACATAGTAGTGTGGCTCCTAGTAGTTATATGGACTACTGGCCGCATTGATGGAAAATAGATTATTTTGTTAGCGGGTGAACAATCGTTGGCTGTATGAGGAGAAATTAAAGACCGTAGCCTGAAAAATAAGTGTGGTTCCTAGAAGGTTCTTGGACTACTGGCTACAGATTGAAAACATAATTACCTTGTAGCTGGTGAAGGATCATTGACCGCATGTGCAAAAAGTAAACACCCTAACTTAACAGAGACGTGTGGCTCCTAGTATGTATATAAACTATTGGCCACATAGAAGACACATAGGCTGGCTTTTGGTTGGTGAAAGATCGTTGGCCGGATTAGCGAATAGTAATGACCTTAATTCGGCGACGAAATGTGGTTCTTAGTAGATATACGGAGTACTCGCTACATAGAGAAAATAGTTGTCGGTCTTCACGGTTTAACAATTGTTGGCTGCATTTGCAGAAAGTAATCACTGTAACTTGACAAACAATTGTGGTTCCTAGTAAGTTCATAGACTACTGGCCACACAGTGAAAACATAATTTGCTTCTAGCAGGCGAAGGATCATTGAACGCGTGAACAATAAGACCTTAACTTGACAGAGAATTGTGGTTCCTAGTATGTGTATAGACTACTGGCCACATAGAGAAAACGGTTGTGTTTGGTTAGATAGTTAGATGATGTAATCAAAACTAAAACTAAATAGAGAAACGAACAAGGCCAACGTAACTTGGCTCCTAGTGGGAGAAAAATCGTGGGCTGAATTCGCGGGAAGTAATGACTAAGGGGTGAAGGGTCATTTACCGCATGACTGAAAAGTAAAGACCATAACTCGACATTAGTAGTGTGGCTCCTAGTAGTTATATGGACTACTGGCCGCATTGACGGGAAATAGATTGTTTTGTTAACGGGTGAACAATCGTTGGCTGTATGAGGAGAAATTATAGACCGTAGCCTGAAAAATAAGTGTGGTTCCTAGAAGGTTCTTGGACTACTGGCTACATATTGAAAACATAATTACCTTGTATCTGGTGAAGGATTATTGACCGCATGTGCAAAAAGTAAACACCCTAACTTAACAGAGATGTGTGGCTCCTAGTATGTATATAAACTACTGGCCACATAGAAGACATAAGCTGGCTTCTGGTTGGTGAAAGATCGTTGGCCGGATTAGCGAATAATAATGACCTTAATTCGACGACGAAATGTGGTTCCTAGCGGATATACGGACTACTGGTTCCTAGTACGTGTATAGACAACTAGCCAGATAGAGAAAATGTAACTTGGCTCCTAGTGGGAGAAAAATCGTGGGCAGAATTTGCGGGAAGTAATGACTAACGGTTGAAGGGTCATTGACCGCATGAGTGAAAAGTAAAGACCGTAAGTCGACATAGTTGTGGGGCTCCTAGTAGTTATATGGACTACTGGCCGCAATGAAGGAAAATAGATTGTTCTGTTATCGGGCGAACAATCGTTGGCTGTATGAGGAGAAAGTAAAGACCGTAACTTGAAAAATAAGTGTGGTTTCTAGTAGGTTCTTGGACTACTGGTTACACATTGAAAACGTAATTACCTTCTACCTTGTGAAGAATCATTAACCGCATGTGCAAAAAGAAAAAACCCTAACTCAACAGAGAAGTGTGGTTCCTAGTATGTATATAGACTATGGGCCACATAGAAGAAACATAAGTTGGCTACATAGAGAAAATGGATGTTGCTCTTCATTGGTTGCATGAGCAGAAAGTAACAACTGTAACTTAACAAATAAGCGTGGTTCCTCATAGATTCATAGACTACTGGCCACACATTGAAAACATAATTTGTTTCTAGCTGGTGAAGGATCATTGAACGCGTGAGCAATTAGGAAAGACCCTAACTCGACAGAGAGTTGTGGTTCCTAGTACGTGTGTAGACTATTGGCCACATAAAGAAAACGTAACTTGGCTCCTAATAGGTGAAAAATTGTTGGCAGAATTCGCGGGAAGTAATGACTAACTGGTGAAGGGTCATTGATCGCATGGCTGAAAAGTAGTGTGGCTCCTAGTAGTTTTATGGACTACTTGCTGCATTAACAAAAAATAGAATGTTCTGTTAACAGGTGAACAATCGTTTGCTGTATGAGGAGAAAGTCAAGACCGTAACTTGAAAAATAAGTGTGGTTCCTAGTACTACTGGTTACACATTGAAAACGTAATTACCTACTAGCTGGTGAAGGATCATTGACGGCATGTGCAAAAAGTAAAGACCCTAAGTCAACAGAGATGTGTGGTTCCTATTACGTATATAGACTTCTGGCCACAGAGAAGAAACATAAGTTGACTTCTAGTTGGTGGCAGATCGTTGGCTGAATTAGCGAAAAGTAATGACCTTAACTTGACGACGAAATGTGGTTCTTAGTAGATGTACAGACTACTGGCTACATAGAGAAAATAGATGTTTTTCACAGGTCAACAATTGTTGGCTGCATGAGGAGAAAGTAACGACCGTAACATGCAAATTAGTGTGGTTCCTAGTAGTTTCATAGACTATTGGCTTGAAAATGTAATTTGCTTCTAGCTGGTGAAGGATCATTGACCGCGCGAGCAAAAGTAAAGATCCTAACTCGACAGAGAATTGTAGTTCCTAGTACGTGTATAGACTACTGGCCACATAGTGAAAACGTAACTTGGCTCCTAGTGGTTGAAAAATCGTTGGCAGAATTCGCGGGAAGTAATGATTAACTGGTGAACAATCATTGACCGCTTGACTGAAAAGTAAATTCCGTAACTCGATATAGTAGTGTGGCTCATAGTAGTTATATGTTCTACTGGCCGCATTGACGGAAAATAGATTGTCCTGTTAACGGGTGAACAATCGTCGGTTGTATGAGGAAAAAGTAAAGACCGTAATTTGAAAAATAAGTGGTTCCTAGTTGGTTCTTGGACTATTTGCTACACATTGAAAACATAATGACCGTCTAGGTGGTGAAGGATCATTGACCGCATATGCGAAAAGTAAAGACCATAACTCAACAGAGGTGTGTGGCTCCTAGTACGTATATAGACTACTGGCCACATAAAAGACATATAAGTTGGTGATAGATCGTTGGCCGGATTAGCGAATAGTACTGACCTTAATACGATGACGAAATGTGGTTCCTAGTAGATATACGGGCTACTGATTACATACAGAAAATATGTCGCTCTTCACTTGGGTTGGTCATTTCCTCTGACCCGTTCTAATCTGATCCGATCTCCAATCCAAACGGATCGGCAATATGGATATTTGTTCGGAGATTGTATATGATATGGGGATTTTTTTTGAAAATGTTTGGGGATCGGGTTGGGGGTGGAGATAGACATGTCCCCGCCCCAAAACCGTTCTCTGATCGATCCCCGCCCCGCTCCGCCCCGCTCCGTCCCCGAACCCCCAATATAGGGGTCTATTCATGAGTTATGAAACTTTGGGGTTCATTGAATTTTCTCCAAACACATGGGGGCATACTAAATTTTCTCCAAACACATGGGGGCACACTAAATTTTCTCCAAACACTGGTATATTTCAATTTCAGATTGAGGCAATTCCATGTTTACTTGCCCCTGCAAATGGTTATTCATCCAAGACTTAAGTACTCCTTTATGCTATCTTGTTTGTGGTTCCTTTAGTTTTCAAATTAGAAATTCAGTTGATTTTTTATAGAACTTCAATTGAAGTTGGCAAACACTTGCGCTTAAACATGAATACTGTGCCGTGCCGTGCACGTGCCGGCCCGGCCCGGCCCATTTGATACCTCGACATGTACCTGAATTTTAGCTTTTAATTTGTACAGAGATTCTAGATTTCTAGTAATCTATTTTTTTTTTTTTTAAATGATTGGACCCCCGAATCCCCGTGGGGATCCCCGTTCCCCATTTGGAGTGTAGCTCCTCCTAGTATTTATATGGACTAATGGCCGCATTGACAGAAAATAGATTGTTCTGTTAACGGGTGAACAATCGTTGACTATATGAGGAGAATGTGAAGTCCATAACTTGAAAAAAAGTGTGGTTCCTAGTAGGTTCTTGGACTACTGGCTACACATTGAAAACGTAATTACCTTCAAGATTGTGAAAGATCATTGACCGCATGTGCAAAAAGTAAAGACCCTAACTCAACAGAGACGTGTGGCTCCTAGTATGTATATAGACTACTGGCCACATAGAAGAAACATAAGTTGGCTTCTTGTTGGTGGCAGATCGCTGGCCGAATTAGCGAAAAGTAATGACCTTAAATAGACGACGAAATGTGGTTCCTAGTAGATATAAAGACTACTGTCTACATAAAGAAAATAGATGTTGCTCATCACGGGTCAACAATCTTGGCTGCATGAGGAGAAAGTAACGACCGTAACTTGCAAATAAGTGTGATTCCTAGTAGTTTCATAAACTACTGGCCACACTTTGAAAACGCAATTTGCATCTAGCTGGTGAAGGATCATTGACCGCACGAGCAAAAAGTAAAGACCCTAACTCGAAAGAGAATTGTGGTTCCTTGTATGGGTATAGACTACTGGCCACATAGAGAAAACGTAACTTGGCTCCTAGTGGGTGAAAAATCGTTGGCAGAATTCGCGGGAAATAATGACTAACTAGTGAACGGTCATTGACCGCATGACTGAGAAATAAAGACCGTAACTCGACATAGTAGTGTGGCTCCTAGTAGTTATATGTTCTACTCACCGCATTGACGGAAAAAAGATTGTTCTGTTAACTGGTGAACAATCATTGGGTTTATGAGGAGAAAGTAATAACCTTAATTTGAAAAATAAGTGTGGTTCCTAGTAGGTTCTTGGACTACTAGCTACACATTGAAAACGTAATTACCTTCTAGCTGGTGAAGGATCATTGACGGCATGTGCAAACAAGTAAAGACCCTAACTCAACAGAGATGTGTGCCTCCTAGTACGTGTATAAAGACTACTGGCCACATAGAAGAAATATAAGTTGGCTTGTAACTGGTGAATGATCGTTTGACCGGATTAGCGTAAAGTAATGACCTTAACTCGACTATGAAATGTGGTTCCTAGTAGATATATAGACTATTAGCTACATAGAGAAAATAGATGTTGCTCTTCATGGGTCAACAATCGTTGGCTACATGAGGAGAAAGTAACGACTGTAACGTGCAAATAAGTGTGGTTCATAGTAGTTTCATAGACTACTGTCCACACTTTGAAAACGTAATTTGCTTCAAGCTGGTGAAGAATCATTGACCGCGTGAGCAAAAAGTAAAGACCCTAACTCGATAAAGAATTGTGGTTCCTATTACGTGCATAGACTATTGGCCACAGAGAAACCGTAATTTGGCTCCTTGTGAGTGAAAAATCGTTGCCAGAATTCGCGGGAAGTAATGACTAACGGGTGAAGGGTCATTTACCGCATGACTGAAAGTAAAGACCGTAACTCGACATAGTAGTGTGGTTCCTAGTAGTAATATGGACTACTGGCCGCATTGACGGAAAATAGATTATTCTGTTAGTGGGTGAACAATCGTTGGCTGTATGAGGAGAAAGTAAAGATATGAACTTGAAAAATAAGTGTGGTTCCTAGTAGGTTCGTGGACTACTGCTACACATTGAAAACGTAATTACCTTCTAGCTGGAGAAGGATCGTTGACCACATGTGCAAAAAGTAAAGGCCCTAACTCAACAGAGATGTGAGGCTCTTAGTACGTATATAGACTACTCGCCACATAGAAGAAACATAAGTTGGCTTCAAGTTGGTGGCAGATCGTTGGCCGAATTTGCGAAAAGTAATGACCTTTACTTGACGACGAAATGTGGTTCCTAGTAGATAAATAGACTACTGTCTACATAAAGAAAATAGATGTTGCTCTTCACGGGTTAGCAATCGTTGGCTGCATGAGGAGAAAGTAACGACTGTAACATGCAAATAAGTGTGGTTCCTAGTAGTTTCATAGACTACTGGCCACACTTTGAAGACGTAATTTGCTTCTAGCTGGTGATGGATCATTGACCGCACGAGCAAAAAGTAATGACCCTAACTCGACAGAGAATTGTGGTTCCTAGTACGTGTATAGACTATTGGCCACAGAGAGAAAATGTAATTTGGCTCCTAGTGGGTGAAAAATCGTTGGTAGAATTCGCGGAAAGTAATGGCTAACGGGTGAAGGGTCATTGACTGCATGATTGAAAAGTAAAGATCGTAACTCGACATATTAGTGTGGCTCCTACTAGTAATATGGATTACTGGCTGCATTGACGGAAAATAGATTATTTTTTTAATGGGTGAACAATAGTTGGCTGTATGAAGAGAAAGTAAAGACCGTAACTTGAAAAATAAGAGTGGTTCCTAGTAGGTTCATGGACTACTGGTGACACATTGAAAACGTAATTAGCTTTTAGCTTGTGAAGGATCATTGACCGCATGTGCAAAAAGTAAAGACTCTAACTCAACAGAGAAGTGTGGTTCCTAGTATGCATATAGACTACTGGCCACATATAAACGAAACATAATTTGGCTTCCTGTTGGTGATAGATCGTTGGCCGAATTAGCAAAAAATAATGACCTTAGCTCGACGATGAATTGTGGTTCCTAGTAGCTATTAGACTGCAGGCTCCGTAGAGAAAATAGATGTTGTTCTTCATGGGTCAACAATCGTTTGCTGTATGAGCAGAAAGTAACGACCGTAACTTGAAAAATAAGTGTGGTTCCTAGTAGGTTCCTAGACTACTGGCCACACATTGAAAGCGTAATTTGCTTATATCTGGTGAATGATCATTGACCGTGCGAGCAAAAAGTAAAGACTCTACGTTGACAGAGAATTGTGGTTTCCAGTACGTGTAAAGACTACCGGCCACATAGAGAAAACGTAACTTGGCTCTTTGTGGGTAAAAAATCGTTGGCAGAATTCATGGGGAGTAATGACTAACTGGTGAAGCGTCATTGACCGCATGACTGAAAAGTAAAGACCGTAACTCGAATAGTAGTGTGGCTCCTAGTAGTTATATGGATTACTGGCCACATTGACGAAAAAAAGATTGTTCTTTTAACGGGGGAACAATCGTCGGCTGTATGAGGAGAAAGTCAAGACCGTTACTTGAAAATAAGTGTGGTTCCTAGTAGGTTCTTGGACTACTGGCGACATGTTGAAAACGTAATTAGCTTCCACCTGGTAAAGGATCATTGAACGAATATGCAAAAAGTAAAGACCCTAACCCAACAAAGAAATGTTGCTCCTAGTACGTATATAGACTACTGGCCCCATAGAAGAAACATAAGTTGGCTTCTAGTTGGTAACAGATCTTCGGCCGAATTAGCGATAAGTAATGACTTTAACTGAACGATGAAACGTGGTTCCTAAGTAGATATTAGACTACTGGTTACATAGAGAAAATAGATGTTGCTCTTCACGGGTCAACAATCGTCGGCTGCATGAGCTGAAAGTAACGACCGTAGCTTGACAAATAAGTGTGATTCCTAGTAGGTCATATACTATTTCCACACATATAAAATGAAATTTGATTCTAGTTGGTAAAGGATCGTTGCCCGTGCGAACAAAAAGTAAAGTCCCTAACTCGACAGAGAATTGTGGTTCCTAGTACGTATATAGACTACTGGCCAAATTGAGAAAACTTAACTTGGCTCCTAGTGGGTGAAAAATCGTTTGCAGAATTCGCGGGAAGTAATGACTAACTGGTGAACGGTCATTGACCGCATGAATGAAAAGTAAAGACTGTAACTCGATATAGTAGTGTGGCTCTTAGTAGTTACATGGACTTCTAGCCGCATTGACGGACAATCGATGTTGTTAATGGGTAAACAATTGTTGGCTTTATGAGCAGAAAGTAAAGACCATAACTTGAAAAATAAGTGTGGTTCCTTGTAGGTTCACAGACTACTGGCCACACATTGAAAGCGTAATTAGCATCTAGCTCGTGAGGGATCATTGACCTCATGTGCATATAGAAGAGAAGTGTGGCTCCTACTACGTATATAGAATACTGGCCATATAGAAGAAACATAAGTTGGCTCCTAGTTGGTGACAGATCGTTGGTCGAATTAGTGAAAAGTAATAACCTTAACTCGACGACGAAATGTGGTTTCTAGTAGATATACAGACTACTAGCTGCATAGAGAAATTAGATCTTGCTCTTCATGGGTCAACAATTGTCTGTTGTATGAGCAGAAAGTTACGACTGGTACTTGAAGAATAAGTGTGGTTCCAGTTCGGTTCATAGATTACTGGCCACACATTGAAAACGTAATTAGCTTCTAGTTGGTGAAGGATCATTGACCGCGTGAGCAAAAAGTAAAGACTCTAACTCGACATAGAATTGTGGTTCCTTGTATGAATATAGACTAATGGCCACATAGAGAAACATAACTTGGCTGCTAGTGGGTGAAAAAATTGTTTGGAGAGTTTGCGGGAAGTAATGAGTAATGTGTGACGGGTCATTGACCGCATGACTGAAAGTAAAGACCGTAACTCTACATAGTAGCGTGGCTCTTAGTAGTTATATGGAGTACTTGCCGCATTGACGGAAAATAAATGTTTCTCTCAACGAGTGAACAATCATTGGCTGTATGAGGGGAAAGTAAAGACCGTAACTTGAAACATAAGTGTGGTTCCTAGTAGGTTCGTGGACTACTGCTACACATTGAAAACATAATTACCTTCTAGCTGGTGAAGGATCATTGACTGCATGAGCAAAAAGTGAAGACCCTAACTCAATAGATAAGTGGTTCCTAGTACGTATCTACTGGCCACATAGAAGAAACATAAGTTGGCTTCTAGTTGGTGACAGATCGTTGACCGGATTAGCGAAAAGTAATGACCTTAATTCGACGACTAAGTGTGGTTCCTAGTAGATATACCGACTACTAGCTACATAGAGAAAATAGATGTTGCTCTTTAGGGGTCAATTGTTGGCTGTATGAACAGAAAGTAACAACCGTAACTTGACAAATAAATGTGGTTCCAAGTAGGTTCATAGACTTTTGGCCACACATTGAAACCGTAATTTGCCTCTAGCTGGTGAAAGATCATTAACTGCGTGAGGAAAAAAGTAAAGACCTTAACTCGACAAAGGATTGTGATTCACTGTACGTATATAGACTATTGGCCCCATAAAGAAAATGTAACTTGGCTTCTAGCGGGTGAAAAATGGTCGGCAGAATTTGCGGCAAGTAATGACTAACGGGTGAAGGGTCATTGACCGCATGACGGAAAAGTAAATATAGTAACGGGTATGAGAAGAAAGTAAAGACCGTAACTTGAAAAATATGTGTGGTTCCTAGTAGGTTCATAGACTACTGGTCACATATTGAAAACTTAATTAGCTTCTAGTGAATGATCATTGACCGCATGAGCAAAAAGTAAATATAACTTTTTAACGGGTGAAGGGTCATTGAACAATGACCGAAAGTGTTGCTCCTAGTAGTTATATGGACTACTGTCCACAATGAAAACATGAGTTGGCTCCTAGTTGGTGAAAGATATTTGGCCGGATTGGCGAAAACTAGTAACCTTAACATGACGAAGAAGTGTGGTTCCTAGTAGATATACAGGCGACCCGCTACATAGAGAAAATAGATGTTCTTAACAGGAGAACCAATAGTTGGCTGTATGAGAAGAAATTAACTAACGACCGTAACTTCATAAATAAGTGTGTTTCCTAGTAAGTTCATAGACTATTGGCCACACATTGAAAACGTAATTAGCTTCTAACTGGTGAAAGATCATTGACCGCATCAGTAAAAAGTAATGACCCTAACGCGATAGAGAGGTGTGGTTCCTAGTACTTATATAGACTACTCGCTAGTTGGAGAAGATATAACTTGGCTCGTAGTGGGTGAAAATTCTCTAGCAGATTTCGCGGGAAGTAATGACTAACGGTTATATAGACTACTGGCCGCATTCATGGAGTAAATAGATCTTCTTAACGGGTCAACAATAGTTGGTTGTATGACCGAAAAATAAAGACCGTGACTCTACATAGAACTGCTGTTCCTAGTAGTTATATTGACTACTGGCCATATAAGGAAAACATAAGTCGGCTTCTAGTTGGTGAAAGATAGTTGGCTGCATTAGTGGAAAGTAATGACCTTAATTTGACGACGAAGTGTGGTTCCTAGTAATAACGGGTGAAGGGTCATTCACTGCATGACTGAAAAGTAAGGACCGTAACTCTACATAGTAGTGCGGCTCCTAGTAGTTATGTAGACTACTGGCCACATAGCGAAAACATTAGTTGGCTCTTAGTTGGTGAAAGATCATTGGCCGGATTAGTAGAAAGTGATGACTTTAACTTGATGACGAAATGTGGTTCCTAGTGGATACATAGACTACTTGCTACATAGCAGAAAGTAACGACTATAACTTGACAAATGAGTAGGTTTCCTAGTAGGTTCATAGGCTACTAGCCGCCCATCGAAACCATAATTAGCTTCTAGCTCGTGGAGCATCATTGACCGCATGAACAAAAAATAAAGCCCTAAGGGCAACTTCAACCCACCTCCATTCCTCCAAAATGGAGGGTGGATGTGACACATTGAGGGGAGATTTTGTAATTTATGTCCACTTTTCTTTATTTTTTGTACTTTTTGGGAGAATCTTGGAGGGACCCACTGTCCTTTTTAGAGATTTGGTCCTCCAAAACTATTTTGATCGTCCAAATATGGAGGACCAAATCTCATTTTGTTCTCCTTTCTCTATTTTTGGAGGATGGGCCCCTTCTAAAAAGTACAAAAATTAAAGAAAAGTGGGCATGAATTACAAAATTTCCCCTCAATGTGTTAGATCCACCCTCCATTTTGGAGGAATGGAGGTGGATTGAAGTTGCCCTAAGTCGATAGAGAAGTTTACTTTCTAGTTAATATATAGACTACTGGCCACATATTGGACATAACTTCACTCCTTGTCGGTGAAAAATCGTTGGCTGCATTCACGGAATGTAATAACTAATAACTAATGGGTGAAGGGTCATTGACCGCAAGACCGAAAAATGAAGACCTTGACTTTACGCAGAAGTGTGGCTCCTAGTAGTTATATGGACTATTGGCCACATAAAGAAAACATAAGTCGGCTTTTAGTTGGGGAAAGATAGTTGGCCGCATTAGCGGAAAGTAATGACCTTAACTCGATGACAAAGTGTGGTCCCGAGTAGATATACAACGTAATCGCTAGATAGAAAAAATAGATGTTGCTCTAAATGGGTGAACAATTGTTGGCTGTATGAGCAGAAAGTAACGACCATAACTTAACAAATAAGTGTGGTTCCTAGTAGTAGGTTCATAGACTACTAACAACACATTGAAAATGTAATTAGCCTTTAGTTGGTGAAGGATCATTGACCGCATGAGCAAAAAGTAAAAAAGACCTTAACTCAACAGGGAAGTGTGGTTCCTAGTACGTATATAGACTACTGGCCACATAGAGAAAACATAACTTGGCTCCTAGTGGGTAAAAAATCATTGGCCGCATTCACGCAAAGTAATGACTTATGGGTGATGGGTCATTGTCCGCATGACCAAAAAATTAAGACCGTGACTTTATATAGAAGTGTGGCTCCTAGTAGTTATATGGATTACCGGCCACATGAAGAAAACATAAGTTGGCTTCTAGTTGGTGAAAGATAGTTGGCCGCATTAGCGGAAAGTAATGACCTTAACTCAACGAAGAAGTGTGGTTCCTAGTAGATATACTGACTCCTAGCTACAGAGATAAAATATATGCTGCTCTTCACGGGAGAACAATCGTTGGCTTTATAAGCAAATAAGTGTGGTTCCTAGTAGGTTCATAGACTACTGTCCACACATTGAAAACGTAATTAGCTTCTAGCTGGTGAAGGATCATTGGCCGCTTGAGCAAAAAGTAAAGACCCTAAGTCGTTGGAGGAGTGTACTTCCTATTACGTATATAGACTACTGGCCACATAGAGAAAACATAACTTCGCTCTTTGTCCGTGAAAAATCGTTGGTTGCATTCACGGAATGTAATAAGTAATGGGAGAAGGGTCATTGATCGCATGACCGAAAAATATAGACGGTGACTCTACATATAAGTGTGGGTCCTAGTAGCTGTATGGCCTACTGGCCACATAAAGAAAACATAAGTTGGCTTCTAGTTGGTGAAAGATAGTTGGCCAGATTAGCGGAGAGTAATGACCTTAACTCGATGACAAAGTGTGGTTTTTGGTAGATATACAGACTAGTGGCTCCATAGAGAAAATAGATGTTGCTGTTAACATGTGAACAATCGTTGGTTGTATGGGCAAAAAGTAACGACCGTAACTTGACAAATAAGTGTGGTTGCTAGTAGGATCATAGACTACTAGCCACACATTGAAAACGTAATTAACTTTTAGCTGGTTAAGGATCATTTACGTCATGAGCAAAAAGTAAAGACCCTAACTCGACAGAGAAGTATGTTTCCTAGTACGTATATAGTCTATTGGCCACATAGAGAAAAAACATAACTTGGCTCCTGGTCGATGAAAAATCGTTAGACGCATTCAAAGAAAGTAATGACTAAAGGGTGAACGGTTGTTGACCTTCATCACTTGTTTGAAAGTAAAGACCCTAAGTCGACAGAGAAGTGTGGCTCTTAGTATATGCAGAAAGTATGACCTTAACTTGACAATAAAGTGTGGTTCCTAGTAGAGATACAAACTGCTGGCAAAATAGAGAAAACAGATGTTGCTGTTAACGGGTGAACAATCGTTGGTTGTGTAAGTAAAAAGTAACACCGTAACTTGACAAATAAGTGTGGTTCCTAGTAGGTTCATAGACTACTGGCCACACATTGAAAATGTAATTAGCTTCTAGCTGGTGACGGGTCATTGACCTTATGAGCAAAAATAAAGGCCTTAACGGGATAAAGAAGTGTGAGTCCTGGTACGTATATAGACTACTGGGCACATAGAGAAAAACTTAGCTCCTAGTGGGTGAAAAATCGTTGGCCGAATTTATGGAAAGAAATGACTAATGGGTGAAAGGTCATTCACCGCATGATCGAAAACTAAAGACCGTAACTCTACATAGTAGTGTGGTTCCTAGTAGTTACATGGACTATTGGCCACATAAAGAAAACATACGTTGGCTTCTAGTTGGCCAGATTAGCGGAAAGTAATGACCTTAACTTGATGACAAAGTGTGGTTCCTTGTTGATATACAGACTATTAGCTACATAGAGAAAATAGATGTTGCTATTAACGAGTGAACACTGTATGAGCAAAAAGTAACGACCGTAACTTGACAAATAACTGTGGTTCCTAATAGGTTCATAGACTTCTGGCCATACATTGAAAACCTAATTAGCTTCTAGCTCGTGAAGGATCATTGACCTCATGAGCAAAACTCGACAGAGAGAAGTGTAGTTCCTAGTACGTATATAGACTACTGGGCGCACAGAGAAAAACTTAGCTCCTAGTGGGTGAAAAATCGTTGGCCGAATTTACGAAAAGAAATGACTAATGGGTGAAAGGTCATTCACCGCATGACCGAAAACTAAATACCATAATTCTCCATAGTAGTGTGGCTCCTAGCAGTTACATGGACTACTGGCCACATAAATAAAACATACGTTGGCTTCTAATTGGCCAGATTAGCGAAAAGTAATGGCCTTAACTTGATGACAAAATGTGGTTCCTTGTTGATATACAGACTATTAGCAACATAGAGAAAATAGATGTTGCTATTAACGAGTGAACACTGTATGAGCAGAAAATAACGACCGTAACTTGACAAATAACTGTGGTTCCTAATAGGTTCATAGACTTCTGGCCACACATTGAAAACCTAATTAGCTTCTAGCTTGTGAAGGATCATTGACCTCATAAGCAAAAAGTAAAGACTCTAACTTGACAGAGAAGTGTAGTTCCTAGTATGTATATAGACTACTGGCCCCATAAAGAAAACATAACTTGGCTCCTAGTTGGTGATAAATCGTTGGCCTCATTCAAGGAAAATAATGACTAATGGGTGATGGGTTATTGACTGCATGACTGAAAATTAAAGACTGTGACTCTATATTGAAGTGTGGCTCCTTGTAGGTATATGGGACTACTGGCCACACATTGAAATCTTCGGTAGCTTATAGCTAGTGAAGGATCGTTGACTGCATGAGCAAAAAGTAAAAAGAGCCTAACTCGACAGAGATGTGTGGTTCCTAGTACTTATACAGACTATTGGCCACATAGAGAATACATAACTTCGGCTCTTAGTGGGTGAAAAATCGTTGGCAGAATTCGCGGGAAGTAATGACCAACGGGTGATGGGTCATTGACTGCATGACCGAAAAGTAAAGACCCTAACTCTTCATGGTAGTATGACTCCTATTAGGTATATGGACTACTGGCCACATAAAGAAAATATAAGTTGCTCCTTGTTGGTGAAAGATGGTTGGCCGGATTTGTGAAAAGTAATGACCTTAACTCGACGATGAAGTGTGGTTCCTAGTAGATATACAGACTATTGGCTAATTGAAAGAAATGACTAACGGGTGACGGGTGAATGACTGCATGATCGGAAAATAAAGACCATAACTTTACATAGAAGTGCGGCTTGTAGTAGGTATATGGGACTACTGGCCATGGATTGAAAACATAAGTAGCTTCTTACTGGTGAAGGATACTTGACCACATGAGCAAAAAGTAAAGATCTAACTTGACAATGAAGTGTGGTTCCTAGTACGTAGATAGACTACTGACCACATAGAGAAAATATAACTTGGCTCCTAGCGGGTGAAAAATCGTTGGCCGCATTCGCCGAAAGTAATGACTAACGGGTGAAGGGTCATTGACCGCATGACCGAAAAGTAAGGACTGCAACTCTTCAAAGTAGTGTGGTTCCTAGTAGGTATATGGACTACTGGCCACATAAAAAAATATAAATTGTCTCCTAGTTGGTCAAAGATCGTTAGCCGGATTAGTGGAAAGTAATGACCTTAACCCGTCAACAAAGTGCGGTTCCTAGTAGATACACAGACTATTGGCTACGTAGAGAAAATAGAAGTTGCTATTAGCGGGTGAACAATCGTTAGGTGTATGACCGTAACGTGACAAATAAGTGTGGTTCCTAGTAGGTTCATAGAGTACTGGCCACGTATGTTACATGGATCCTTTATTTTGGCTGAAGTACTGGCGTCGATGTGTGCGACTCACGTATCCATTTTGGACACTTGGATCCTCTAATTGTCATGATATTTACAGAAAAAGGAAAGGAAAATTTGCTAGAAAAGTGATACTTTTGGTCTCACATGGACATAAAATAGCAAAATCATATTTTTCTTAACCCCTTCTTGTTTAAATACGTTTCACAATACATAATCTAAAAAAATTATGCAACATATTCTACAAACAAGTGTTAACGCGTGTCAATGTACCCACACCCAATTAGGGGACACATATCCCATTATCCTAAGATTTATGTTTAGGAAGGTCTGACCCTTGGACTCGTACCCGCACCCGATACTTGCACCCGAGTCCATGCAACATAGCTGGCCCCACATTGAAAACGTAATTAGCTTCTAGCTGGTGAAGGATCATTGACCGCATGAGCCAAAAAGTAAAGACCTTTACTCGACAGAGAAGTGTACGTCCTAATATGTATATAGACTACTGGCCACATAGAGAAAACATAATTTGGCTCTTTGTGGGTGAAAAATCGTTGGCCACATTCACGGAAAGTAATGACTAATGGGTGAAGGGTCATTGACAGCATGACCGAAAAATAAAGACCGTAACTCTAAATAGCAGTGTTTCTCTTACTAGGTGAATGGCACTATGGGCCAAACGTTAAAAACATAAGTGGCTTCTACTTGGTGAAGGATCCTTGACCACATAAGCAAAAAGTAAAGACCTAAGTCGACAGAGAAGTGTGGTTACGTATATAAACTACTAGCCACATCGAGAAGCACAACTTGGCTCCTAGTGGGTGAAAAATCGTTGGTTTTTACTAGCTAACTTATAGCTTCCTATGTTTTACCCCGTTTTTATACACTATGATGTTAGGATAGGATTATAATTTTACCCAGCTTTATGGATTTAATTAATCCCTTTTTAGAAAAAGAATTTAGACTATATGAGATTATTTTCATATTGTTATTTGATTGACGTTGAACGGTTTTAACAGTATTGTAGTGTGCATGTGGATTTAGTTGTTCTTGCGTGATGTTGAAACGTTTTATTTGTTTGAATGATTATTTGTTGATTTAGTGCAATTTGTCCACTTATCGGTCTAATAGCAGAAGTTTTGTAACATATTGGAGCATTCTGATTGAGTTGGGCTGAGCTGAATTCAATTTTATTCTGTTGGTGCTATAATTTAATGGTAGCATGTTAACATAATTTATGTTTGTTGGCTTACACTGTTGAGCTGGAATTGTTGGTGACACAGTTTGAGGAGGAAAATTCAAAGCATTTGGGATGAGGTATTTTTTTGGGTACAATACAGTTCATTCTGGTTGATTTTGATGTCTTTGACTTCAAAATAAATAATTTTTAAAATGGCCTTTGCGGTGAAAATTTTATTTTTGATATGAAGATGTCTACCTTGACTATTTTATGTTGAATGCAAAAATTTGATCATGTTTTGGCCCTTTTTTTGGTCCTACATACTATATGGTGCTATAAAATGGAAAAAAGATATTAAAGAAATGCAAATCCTCAAGGAATTGGGCCATTAAGTGCAAATGTATGACATTTGTTTCATCGCAATCTAATATGCATGTGCCTATAGAGGAGATGGTAATGACATTTTATTTCATACACCACATCATAGGACTTCATTTGTGTGTTATAGAGATGAATATGCAGGTGGAGTTATGAGTTATTCTTGTATGAACTGGTGTCCATGTGGAAGTTTTGATGTTATGATTATACCGGTCTATTAATGTTGATGATCTATTTTCTTTGATATTGGTTAAAAAGGTGCATGTGCGTTTAAAGGCATGAGAAGTGGCTTCCAATTTTGACGACTTCTTTTTTACCCAAGGATTGCGCATTTTCCTCATTTATTCTGAAGGAAGTTCACTTTACCTTTTTAAAATTAATCTCAAAACAAAGAAAGGAACATATGAAATAAGTAGTTTGTTGCACCCATGAGAATACATCCATACACCAAATGTTGAGCCTATAGTGTTATGTAAATGAGAGAGAGAGAGAGAGAGAGAGAGAGAGAGAGAGAGAGAGAGAGAGAGAGAGAGAGAGAGAGAGAGAGAGAGAGAGCTGAATGACACATACAGGGAAGACAAAGAAAAGGGCTCGTACTGAGAATTTATTCCCAAAATGACACTGATTCAGACCCTTTTGGCTTTGGAAAAATTGCTCTTCTATGCAATTTTGAAGGTTATGCAAGTGTGATATGTCTCCAAATGCTTGGGCAAATGGAGTTTATCCTGAAAGTCAAGCAACATTTCCTTCAAATCTTTATAGTCTTACCTTGGCTTTGGTAACAATTATTCTGTTTTCTCGTTGCCTTTTACGTTTGTGGCTGATTTATGTTGTTTTCCTTTTCTTTCAAGCAACACTCCAGATTTTATCTTTGATATTGAATTTGAGTATGTGAAAAGAGAAATTAGCACATCTGTAGGGTCATCATTTGCCTATCATCATGTAACAATTGTAATCACATTTGAGTGGAGTGGTGGCCAATTGGTAGGCACCATGTGCTTCCATGCATTTGATAGGGTTCAAACCTTACTAACTACGGCGAACAATGCTGACTTTCGCTAAGCGAGGAAAAGAAAAAACACATTGGTAATGAGATCAAAATGATTGTTTTGTGCATGCTTGCTGTGTCATTTGCTTCAATAATTAGTTCTAATTTTTCTAATTAGTGTCTGAGAAACTTGTTTGGCCTTTTGGTGTTTTTATGTGCTCAATATAATATCTGGGTTTTTAGACCCTTAGGGGTATTGACCTTCGGCCGCTTTAGGAGGGCTTCGTCCCATTGGGTGTCCTCGATTGGCTTCTTGGCAATCGTTGGTTTTGGTCTCGGTTTGGACTGATTGCTCTTCTGTATGATGTTGTTTCCTTCCTTTCTATTAGTCTTGTATCTTTTTCAAGATTAATGAATTTTTTTTTTGCCGTTCAAAAAAACTTTTTTGTCAATCCCCATTTTCAGTTGAGTGATACGACTCCGACCATTTGAAGTATGCATTTGGAATAGCTTTGATATGGAGAGAGACAAAATTGGAAAGCTAAATTGCAGTTCTTTACAGATACGACATAAGATAGCTAAGTTTTAACACGCGGCCGACTTTCTAGCTGTCATTTTCTGTGAGTGATTCATTATGGACAAATATTGTGGTGTTAGTTGGGGACCATGTCACTTCTTAATCATGATGCACAAGCGTTGTTGGATGACTTTCTTGCGGCATTAAATCCTCAAGTGCAAGAAGAATTCTCTACTTATCATTCAAGTTTTCTTCATCACCTTCTACTTTGGGAAAGAATAAGGAGAACAAGGAGAAGTTGCTTTCATTTATTTTGTTGACTGATAGGAGAACTAATGGCATGGATGTCCTCTTTTTTTTTAACTCGAGAAGAAGGAATTTTATTGCTTACTAATAGAAGGGCCATCGGCCGGGGGGTCCTCAAGTGCTAGGATAGAGAGCCACGAGGGAACAGCCTCCCACCAACTCTCTAGCCTAACAACCAACAGGGAGCGTTTCGCCAACAAATGGGTGATCCTGTTGCATTCACATTTCACGTGAGTAAAAATGCAAGAAGAAAATTTAGACGCAAGTTTGGTACAATCCATAATAATAGAATCACAATCAGCATAAGAAACTTTGCCATTGATAGCTTGGACCACTTGCTTCGCGTCACCTTCCACCACAACATTAGTAATCTTCCATTCCTGTGCAAGAGTCAAGGCAAGTCAAAATCCCATGGCTTCAATAGTTCGTGGCGAAAAAAACCCATGGATAGAATATAAGGCAGCACCAACAATCACTCCTTCCGAGTTGCGAGCCACAATTCCAATACCTCCACACCCAACTTGCTTGTTTAAGGCACCATCCACGTTGATCTTAATGACCCCATCTAGAGGGGCCCACCAGCATTGTGCCCATCTCCTAGGTCACCGGGGTATCACGGATTAGACTGAGAGCAATCCACTGCCTTAGTTCTTTTTGTGCACACCTGCTCTGCTCTTCACACTTCCTCTAGACCACCCTATTCTCCTCCTTACTGTGTCTTTACTGTTGACTATCCATACCTCTCCAGCTCATCATAGCAAGAACCTTCACCTACATGCAGCAAATAGTTTGGTAACAATTGAGAGAGAGAGAAATTGGAGACCTTGAAGAGAGACTTTGAACAAGGGGTGTCTACAGGGGAGAGATTGAGAAATTGGGCAGACGAGAGAGAGAGAGAGAGAGAGAGAGAGAGAGAGAGAGAGAGAGAGAGAGAGAGAGAGAGAGAGAGAGAGAGAGAGCTGAAAATTATTTTTTTTGAACTTCAAAAAAACTGAAATTTTCGAAGTCTTTTTATTTGTGGGTTCAACCCATTTTCAACTCATCTTCAACCCGACGCAACCCATTTAAATATAGATTGGTGTGGATTCAATCCATATCGACCCATAATATAATATGGGCAAGTTGGGTTGGGTTTTAAGTGGATGAATATAGGCGAGTTCATGAGTTGGGTTACAAATTGCCAGCTTTAAGTTTGGACAGAGTGAGGGAGTATATCATAATCATGGAGTCATCCAACAAAAATCTCACTGGACACTCCTCAATCAATATTACTACTACTATATACTAATATATTTAGGAAGGTGCTCCTGTGTCCCCCACCATACGGTATCACCCCATATCACAGCCCTCCATTTCATCACAACCGGTCATTATTAAATTTCAAAAAAACTCGGTACCGGCTTTCCACGGGTTGCACGTCCAAAAAGAAAAAAAAAAGGCTTAACAGAAGCATTCTTCGTCAATTACAGCTATATGTCTCTCCGTTTCTCTCTCCCTCCTAAAACTAGGGTTTCATCTCTCTCTCTCTCGCTCTCTCTCTTTCTCTCTCTCTCTCTCTCTCTCTCTCTCTCTCTCTCTCTCTCTCTCTCTCTCTTCCACTCTGAAAAATCGACGACGAAAGTTCAACAGTCTGATACATCACCTCTTTCAGCTCTGCCAGCTGGCATAAGCTCATTGGTTGCAAGTTGAATGAAGGATTGACGTGTACGAGTTCAAAGCAAGACCACTTCTTGAAGGCATTAGTTGGTTAATCAGTTACAACTGTGTAACTACTTGTAATTACCCGTAACTACTTGTATTGAATTCATTTCTTATTTTCTGCAGTTTATAAGGGAATAGATGTTTTCATTCTG
This sequence comes from Vaccinium vitis-idaea, assembly GCA_963854785.1. Classification (NCBI taxonomy): domain Eukaryota; kingdom Viridiplantae; phylum Streptophyta; class Magnoliopsida; order Ericales; family Ericaceae; genus Vaccinium; species Vaccinium vitis-idaea. The sequence goes on along the minus strand of OY978217.1, from coordinate 22,124,702 downwards.
TAATCTTGAGAGTTTTAACCAAGTGGACGAGAGTTCCTCTTTGGCAAAGTGAACGAGAGCTCCATTTTACTATCCAATAAACTTGTTTCTTTTTCATCAATTCTTTCTCTTGTTCTTCTGCAAGTTCAATTCCACCTGCAATTCTCGTTCTTCCATTTCCATTTCCACGAAAACTACGGTGTTTGTATCAGTGGTATCAGAGCCTTGTGCTTCCTTGGACTCTATTTCGCCATGGACACGAGGTCGCAAGAGCAGAGACACAATGATGAGGCCCTAAAACAATTGAAGGAGAGTACGGATTCTGCCATTAAAGAATTGAAGGAGTTGGTCATAGCCATGAGTGTCTAATACGATCAAATGGCCTCTTGGGTGAACCATCAAGATCGCGAGGACGGATCGCAGAACCACCATGACAATCAATCTTCTGGTTCAACTGCAGTTCAAGCTCGCTATGCCAAAATCAATTTTGCTTGTTTCCAAGGCGAGGACCCTTCAGGATGGCTCTACAAATGCAAGCGATTCTTTGAAATTAACTCTATAGAAGAAAACCAGTGGGTGAAATTGGATGTATTGCACCTAGATGACAAAAAGGGTACAGTGGTACCAATGGTTTGAGAAAACCCAGAAATCTGTAAACTGGAAGGAATTCGAGTATGGTTTAAGGGTTAGGTTTGGCCCAAATGTCTACGAGGATGCCATTGGAGAGCTTACCAAGTTGTGCCAAACCACTACGGTGAAATGCTATCAAGAACGCTTTGAAGAATTAGCCAATCGAACCAGTGGCCTAACGCAAGAGTTCTTCGTTAGTTGTTTCTTGAGTGGATTGAAGGAGGAGATTAGGGATGGGGTGCAAATGTTTGGACCCACAACCATAACCCAAGCCATTGGCCAGGCTCGTCTGCAGGAGGAAACAACAGAAGCTATAGCAAGAAAACCAACTGGAAATTGGAACCCTAACCCTCCAACAGCTAATGCCAGGGTCCCTAATGCCTTTGGAAATCGAGGGGATCCAAGACCAGTTCCAGGGGTAATCTTGAAACCCAATCAACCCCAAACCACTGTTGTTGTGCCCCAATTCCCAATCAAGAAATTAACTCAGTCAGAAATGGATACAAGAAGAGAAAAAGGACTATGCTTTAACTGTGATGAACGATATGTTAGGGGCCATAGGTGTCAGAAAAGGCAGCTCTACCTCTTAATTGGTGATGATGAAGAAGAAGAGGAAAATCTTGAGACCGCTAATGTGGATGACCCTGTGGAAGAAAGTGTCCAGATATCTATGCATGCTCTTGCAGGTAGCAGTTCCTTCAGGACTATGAGGATACAGGGCAAGCTAAGGAACATACCTATCATTATCCTCATCGACTCCGGAAGTACCCATAATTTCATTGACCCAAGCATGGCCAAGAATTCTGGATGTCTCATAGACCCTACACCTGATTTGCCTGTGGCAGTAGCAGATGGCACAAAGCTCTGCAGTAGGGTGGTGTGCAAAAGACTGAATTGGGAGATGCAAGGCCAAGAGTTTGAGGCTGAAGTCAGATTGCTGCCATTAGGAGGATGTGACATGGTTCTGGGAATCCAGTGGTTAAGCACCTTGGGCCCAGTAATTTGGGATTTCAGAAATTTGGTGATGCAATTTACATACAAGGACAAGGCTTTGGAACTAAGGGGTAGCAATCTATGGAAGTTTCAGCAAGGCAAATGGGGAAAACCTTGCAGCAGATGAAGCAAGGATTCATTGCACAAGTTAGCAGTTTGTCTGCAGTGGAGAAAGAACCTCAGGTACCCCGAGAAATCTCCCCTCTTTTACAAGAGTTTTATGATATTTTTTTTGAACCTAAAACCCTTCCACCATCCAGATCCTTTGACCATAAAATTCCCCTACAACCTGGTAGCAACCCTGTACATGTAAAACCATATAGGTATCCCTATATACAAAAGAATGAAATTGAGAAGTTGGTACAGGAAATGCTCAGTTCTGGGGTTATTAGACCTAGTGTTAGTCCTACTCTTCCCCAGTCCTTTAGGTTAAAAAAAAGGACAACACATGGCGCATGTGTGTGGATTACAGGGAGCTTTTTTTTGATCAGTTATAGGGAGCTTAATAAGCTAACAATTAAGGACAAGTTCCCAATTCTAATCATTGATGAACTCTTGGATTAGTTGCATGGAGCAAAAAAAAATTTCAAAATTGGACTTAAGGGCTGGTTACCATCAAATTAGAGTGCACCCCTTAGATGTGGAAAAAACAGCTTTCAGAACTCATGAGGGCCATTACGAATTCTTAGTCATGCCTTTTGGCTTGACTAATGCCCCCTCAACTTTCCAGAGCTTAATGAACCATGTTTTTAAACCATACCTCAGAAAGTTCATATTGGTTTTCTTTGATGATATTTTAGTTTACAGTCATTCCATGAAAGAGCATGTGATCCACCTGTCTACTACATTTTCACTGTTGAAAGCTCATCAGTTGTTTGTTAAAATCTCAAAATGTGCTTTTGGACAAACTAGTCTGGAATACTTGGGGCATATTATTTCTGACTTGGGGGTGGCAGCAGACCCTGTGAAATTGAAAGGCATGTTGAATTGGCCAAGACCATCTTGTGTCAAGTCCTTAAGGGGGTTTCTAGGCTTGATTGGTCACTCTAGAAGGTTCATCAAGGGATATGGAAAAATTAGTAGGCCCCTCACTGATTTACTCAAGAAGGATCGATTTGGTTGGTCAAGTGAGGCTGAGGAGGCTTTCCAATCACTGAAAATAGCCATGACCTCTGCTCCAGTATTGGCAATGCCTGATTACAGCAAGACTTTTGTGATTGAGTGTGATGCCTCAGGGTTTGGAATTGGAGTTGTGTTGATGCAGGAGGACAATCCTATAGCCTTCATAAGTAAGGCATTGGCACCTAAGCATCTGGGGCTCTCTACATATGAAAAGGAGTTATTCTCTGTAGTGTATGCAATCCAGAATTGGGGACACTACTTGGTGGGAAGACATTCCTAATAAAAACTGATCATCTCAGTTTGAAATACCTGTTGGATCTAAGAATATCAACACTTATGCAGCAGAAATGGATGACTAAGCTCTTGGGTTTTGATTATGAAATTATTTTCAAGGCTGGGAAGGAGAATGTGGCAGCTGATGCTTTGTCAAGACAAGGGAATGAAGTGACCCCCTCTAACTTGGCTCTAACAGTGGTTCAACCAGTCTGGATACAAGCCCTTAAGAAATCAGTTGAGGAAGATTCAGGGTTACAAGATCTGATTGTTCAGTTGATTGCCAATTCTCAAACTCATACAGGTTATGCTTGGCAAGATGGTATCCTAACCTAGAAGGGGAGGTTGGTGGTAGTGTTAAGTTATGTAGTTATGTTGTTAAGGTTTCATTTGTTATGTATTCTATTCATAGGGTTAGTTTAGTCATGAGTATGTTAGTCTTGTATATCTAAGTGTAGATACCCATTTTTCAAGTTAATGAGAAAATACCTTTCATCTCTGTTTCTCTCTCTACATTCTAACATGGTATCAGAGCCATGGTCATGATCGATCTGGCCTTGTAGAGCTTTAGAGATTGTATTTCTCACTTGTTGATAGCTGTCGATCGTGTAGCCTCTGTCTGTCGATCGTCGATCGTGTAGCCTCTGTATTTCTCATTTGTCGATCACTGACCGAGCATCGTCGACTACTGTACTGCACTCGTCGATCACCGGCAAGCCTCCGACGACCACCAACAAGCGACGAACTCATCAAGAAGAGGTGGGTTTGTCACCGATCATACCTAGAGTGGTCGGATTGTAGTTTCTGTAGCAGGGTTTTGTTCTATGTGAAGAGCCGATCACCATGGTGGGTGGTAGGTTGCCAGAAGACGTCGGAGGAAGCCGCACGCGCCGGCTGAAGGTGGCGCGTGCAGATCGCGTCAGATCTAGACGCAGGCGTGAAGTGCATGCGCTCGACAGGTCAAAAGAGGTCAGTCTTTCGGTCAAACGTGTCGCGCGCTAGTCAAAAAGGTCAAGGGGGTTCGTTCCGCGAGTCAAAGGGTTCAGGCGACATGTCAAAGGGGGTCAGCGGCTTGAAAAAGGGCCAAAGAGCTCATCTGGAGGGGTCATTGGGGCCCAGAAGGGTTCAGGGAACCATTTTGACCAATTTTGACCACTTTTGAGAGGTCCGAGACTTGTTCCTGACTAATTTCGACGTTCCAGATCCATTTGCGGGGTCCGTTTAAGGTGATTTGAAACGGAAATTATTGGTACAATGGAGGCTTTCAAAACTACTCAAGTTGGTGCCCTTTTTTCTAAGGGGGAGTTACAAACTCTCAGGCGCCTATTGGCTAGGCTTGATGCTCCATCTACCACTGCTTCTACTTCCACTTCCGCTGCTTCCACTGCCTCTGATTTCTTTGCTTCTGTTCATGCTAGTTCTTTCAGTGCATCTAGCTCCCGTCCTTGGATTATAGATTCGGGTGCCACGGATCATATGACGGGTTGTTCATCCTTTTTTGATTCCTACTCTACTTGTTCTGGTAAGGATAAAGTTAGAGTAGCTGATGGTTCTTTATCTGCTATTTCCGGGAAAGGTTTTATTCATTGTTCTCCAACCATTTCTCTTTCCTCAGTTCTTCATGTTCCCAATTTTTCTACTAACCTTTTATCCGTTAGTAGTCTTACCCAATCCTTAAATTGCTCCGTAACATTTTTTCCTACACATTGTGTCTTCCAGGAACTGGATACTGGGAGGATGATTGGCAGTGGTAAAGCTCACGAGGGCCTTTATTTTTTGGAGTCTGCAACTAATCCAGTTTGTCCACCTTTGTCATGTGGTCAAGCTCTTGCTGCAGATACGGGTTCAGCTTCCCTTGTTACATCAGTGGCATCGTAGATTGGGTCATCCATCCTTTGGAATTCTAGAAAAATTGTTCCCTAGTTTGGCTAAGCAATGTTCTCGGAGTCAGTTCCTTTGTGAAGCTTGTGAGCTTGCGAAACATAAACGCTCATTTTATGCTCCAGTCAATCAAAGAAGTGATTCTCCATTTATGGTCATTCATTCCGATGTTTGGGGTCCTTCTCCTGTCACATCTTTGTCTGGTTATCGCTGGTTTGTCACCTTTATTGACTGTTATTCTCGTGTCACCTGGGTGTATTTACTAAAAGCAAAAAATGAAGTTTTTTCGTGCTTTAAATCTTTTCACCAAATGGTGCGTACTCAATTTAATGCTAATGTTAAAGTGTTTTGTAGTGATAATGGGACTGAGTATATAGATGGAACTTTTCGGGCATATCTTAATGACGCTGGTATTCTTTTTCAGACTTCTTGTGTTGGCACTCCACAACAAAATGGAGTTGCCGAGCGCAAGAATCGCCATCTTGCTGAGGTAGCCCGCTCTCTATTGTTCACCATGAATGTTCCTAAACACTTTTGGGGCGAAGCTGTCCTTATTGCAGCCTTTCTTATCAATCGCATGCCATCTAGTGTTCTTCAGTTCCAAACTCCGATTAAGGTTCTCTTAGGTTGTTCTCGGGTCTCATCTCTCCCACCCAAAGTCTTTGGTTATGTGTGTTTTGTTCATGCTCCTAAGCACCCAGGTGGTAAGCTGGATCCCAAAGCCCGCAAGTGTATTTTCCTTGGCTATTCTCCCACTCAGAAGGGTTATAAATGCTATGACCCGCACTCTCGCAAAATGTATGTCTCCATGGATGTCACTTTTTGGGAAACAGAATCCCTTTATCCTTTGTCCACTTCATCTCTTCAGGGGGAGAATGATAGACAGGAGGAGATGTTGGCATTTCATACTCCTGGGTCGTGGTCTTATCCTTTACCTTGTCATTCTGAGGGGGAGAAAGAACCTTTACCTACAGAAAGAGCAGAGCATGATGTTCGGGAAAGACTGGATAGGCCGAATTTGCAGACCTTTTCTCGAAAGAAAAAAGACATGCTTACATGTGTGGCACCACTTTGCCAATCTTCATCACCTACTCTAGTTCCTGACTCATCTGGTAATGATCCTTTTCCTACTGTTGTTGATAATCTTAATGCTCCTATTGCTCTTAGAAAGGGAGTTAGATCATGCACTCAACATCCCATTTCCCAATTTGTTTCTTATGACTGTTTATCTCCTTTGCATCGTGCTTTTGTTTCGTCTCTTTCTTCTACATCTATTCCCCAGAATTGGCAGGATACATTCATGATACCTAAGTGGAAAGGAGCTATGGTAGAGGAGATGACGGCTTTAAAAAAGAATGACACTTGTGAGTTAGTATCTCTTCCAAGAGGGAAGAAACCTGTGGGGTGCAAATGGGTGTTCACTGTGAAACACAAAGCTGATGGGACAATTGAGAGATACAAGGCTAGACTTGTTGCCAAGGGTTTCACACAAACCTATGGTATTGACTACGAGGAGACGTTTGCTCCTGTAGCGAAGATGAACTCTGTGCGAGTTCTACTTTCTTGTGCTGCCAATTTGAATTGGCCTCTTCACCAGTTTGATGTGAAAAATGCATTCCTCCATGGCGAATTAGAGGAGGAAGTGTACATGGCTATTCCACCGGGTTTTTCCTCATCTCAGACCGAGGGAAAGGTGTGTCGATTGAAGAAGGCACTTTATGGCTTGAAGCAATCTCTTAGAGCATGGTTTGACAGGTTTCTCAAAGCCATGTTGAGATTTGGATACAAGCAGAGTCATGCTGACCATACTATGTTTATCAAGAGAAGTAATGGTACGATTGCCATTGTTATTGTTTATGTGGATGACATAATCATGACAGGTGATGATGTGAATGAGATTGTTAGCCTTAAAGCTCTTTTTGCTCAAGAGTTTGAGATTAAGGATTTGGGGTCTATGAAGTACTTTCTTGGAATGGAGGTGGCTAGATCTGACAAAGGAATCTTTATCTCTCAAAGGAAATACATCCTTGATCTCTTGGAAGAAACTGGTATGTTGGGATGTAAGCCAGTTGATTCTCCCATTGAGGCCAACCATCATCTTGGTAGCAATGTGGGGGAGCTTACAGAAAAGGAGAGATATCAGAGACTTGTGGGTCGCCTGATATACTTTTTTCTTTTTTGGGTAAACCGCCCGATATACTTATCTCACACTAGACCAGATATTTCCTATGCTGTGGGGGTTGTGAGCCAGTTCATGCATGAACCTCGTACTAGTCATCTTGATGCAGTTTATCGTATCTTGAGGTATCTTAAATTTGCCCCAGGTAAAGGAGTTTTGTTCTCTAATCATGGTCATTTGAGATTGGAAGCTTTCACTGATGCAGACTGGGCTGGTTCTATTGATGATCGGCGATCTACTTCTGGCTATTGCACCTTCCTTGGAGGGAATTTGATTACCTGGAGGAGTAAGAAACAGTCTGTGGTAGCTAGAAACAGTCTGTGGTAGCTAGATCCAGTGCAGAGGCCGAGTACAGAGCTATGGCTCATGGTGTTTGCGAGCTTTTATGGCTCCAAACCTTATTGCGTGATTTGGGATTCCCTGATCGTGGACCTATGAAGCTCTATTGTGATAATAAGGCTGCCATAAACATTGCTCATAATCCTGTTCAACATGATCGAACAAAGCATATTGAGATTGATAGGCATTTCATCAAGGAGAAGCTGAGCAACGGTTTGATATGCATGCCTTTCGTGAGATCCGAAGACCAATTGGCCGATGTATTTACTAAGGGTCTTAGTAGTAAAAGTTTTCACCCCATTGTATTCAAGTTGGGCTTGATAGATATCTTTGCACCAACTTGAGGGGGAGTGTTAAGTTATGTAGTTATGTTGTTAAGATTTCATTTGTTATGTATTCTATTCATAGGGTTAGTTTAGTCATGAGTATGTTAGTCTTGTATATCTAAGTGCAGATACCCATTTTTCAAGTTAATGAGAAAATACCTTTCATCTCTGTTTCTCTCTCTACATTCTAACAGGTAGGTAAGGGACCAGCTATTAGGGAACTGATTATGTCTGAGATCTCAAGTCCAGTGGGTGGACAATCAAGGGCAGACAAGTCTTACAGGAGATTAAAAAGGTCCTTTCATTGGGAGGGCATGAAGAAAGATTTGAAAAAGTTTGTGTCTGAATGTGATGTATGCCAGCGAAGTAAGACTGAAACAGTTGCTAGCCCTGGCTTATTGCAACCACTGCCTATTCCAGAGAGGGCCTAGTCAGATTTATCAATGGATTTTGTGGAAGGATTACCTGTCTCATGTGAAAAATCAGTGATATTTGTGGTGGTGGACAGATTAATCAAGTACGTGCATTTCATGGCCCTAGCTCATCCTTTCTCAGCCATGGATGTAGCTCAAGTTCTTATGGACAATGTGTTCAAACTTCATCGGATGCCATCCACTATTGTTAGTGATAGGGACAAGGTCTTTACAAGTCAGTTTTGGCAGTCCTTGTTTACCCTTCAAGGGACCCAACTTTGTCTTAGCACAACTTATCATCCCCAATCAGATGGCCAGGCAGAGGTGGTAAATAGATGTTTAGAGGTTTATCTTATGTGCATGACAAGTGATAGACCTAAGGCCTGGTGTTTACATATAAAATTAACAAATCCAATAATTAATTATGCCAAACGTTGGCAAATATGTGTCAATGAAGATGCACTGGATTACTGATATAAAGATAGATTAATACGATGTCGTATTAGTTCTCATGTTTGAAAAACAGTTATTGGCAGTTACAAGTCAAACTGATATAATAAATTGACTTCGAAGCCCTGATTTCAACTGCTAAATGCATGAACTCCACGTGTAAACGTATGAAACAAGGTAGTTGACAGTTAAGACACGTGGGGCATATCGTGCAAGGCAGTTATTTCCTTAACACTTAATCATTTGAGTTGGATAAGTAACTGTGCAGATTCAAATTAAAACTTCTGAAGGAAGTTTAAAGAAATTCAAGTTCAGATCTATTGGAGGGAAGAAACTGCCAATTTGAAGTAGAAAGATGAAGTTTGAAGCAAGCCAAGTTCAAATTCTTTGAGCAAGAAGTTCAAATTGCAAGAAGTGCCTATAAATAGAAGAAATCGAAGAGTAGAAACCCTCGGACAAATCTTAAACAAACAGCTATCAATAAATGATGCTTGGTTTGTTCATTGGCAAAGTAGAATTAGGATGACTCAGTTCGAAGTAGATTAGGAAGTAGATTTTGGTTGTTCTTGTAACAATCAATTGTTCGAAGTTCTTGTTACCTTGTATTTGAAGTTGAAGGCAATTTCGAAGTAAGTTTACATTTGATTTATTAATCGAAGTATCTTGTTTCTTTGTTGTTCTTTGATTTCCTAAGTATATTGGTTTGCATTTCTTCACTTTGAAGGAAAAAATCCTCTTAATTGAGGTAATTGAACCAATAAAACACAATCGCCTGATTAGATTTGCTTTTCCAAAGATAATCTGAGGGAGGAGATTTAAAACTCTCTCTGGTACGCTCGCACACAATTATTGTCCATTGCAAAGAAGTAAAAGAACCAAACACATTTTTTGGCATGCCTAGTGGGACCCCTGAAAGTGTTGAATGGCTCCAAAACTTAGGAAGCAAGCAGATGATTCTCAGATTGACCAAATGCCAGAGGATGAGAATAATGTTAATCCTAAAGAGAACGAACAAGTTGAAGGCCTTCAAACAGGCCCAAAAACTCGTACTGGTCAAGATCCAAATGTGGGAATTGGCCAGACTTCTCGAATGAACACCAGGAATAATAAAACTGTACATGTTGATGACCCAAAGAATCTAAAAGTTGGAGGAATGTGTCATCTAGTCAATTTGCTGAGATGATTGCTACATAAAAGAACTGGCTCAGACCCAGAAACCTATGTTGCAAAAATTAGAAGAGCAATCAGGGCTTAGGAATGAGCATTTGCCTTCACTTGAGAAGGATAAGGGAGAAGCTAGTACAATCAAGCATAAGTCAAGGCTTGGAAAAGAGCCTATAAATGTAGACGATATACCAAAGTCTTGGTATGAACCTGCAAAGACTTATGATCCTAAGCCTAAGAAATCATTTAAGCAAACTACTAATGTCCCTTTCGAACCTAATTTTGATGGTTTAGATGGGGATAAGGGTTTTAAAAATGATGATTATGGGTTTGATGAGTATAATTTTACCCCAGCAAATCATTTTCCTGATAGGGTTAGTTTAAGGAGGCCTAATCCAGAAACTGGAATTCCCAAGTATCCAGGAGTACCAGAGATGGGTAGGGTACATTTGAACCACCTTTATGAGCCCTTTGGGAGGCAAGAAGGAAGTTTCAAATAGCCTAGACCTTTTGATGGTCCTTATGAGAGATTTCCAGAGGACCACGTGCCTAGGAATGTGAATTGGAACCACCTGCCAACCCAAGAGTTCCTTTAGGAGGAAATACTGCCCTTCGAGATGAAATACTAGGCCTTATGCAGGAAGTTTATGGCCCTCTGAACCGGGGGGTACAAACTCAAATATATAGAAAACCTTATCCAGAATGGATAGATAGACAGTTCGAAGTCCCTAGGGGGTTGAAGATCCCAGATTTTACCTTATTTCATGTAGATGGAAAACAATCAACAACTAAGCACATTGCTAGATTTACTGCTCAGTGTAAGGAATTGGGTACTAATGGGTTCCTTAAGTTGAAGTTATTTTCTAATTCATTGATAGGAACAGCCTTTGAATGGTACTCTAATTTGCCACCAGAATCAGTTCCAAATTGGCAAAGGATGGAAGAATTATTCCATGCTCAGTTTTATCAAACTGAACCTGAAATTACCATGGCTGATTTAGCAAGGTTGAAACAAAAGCCTGATGAAAAGGCTGCTCAATTTATTGCTAGATTCAAAAGGGCTAGGAACAAATGTAAACTTCAACTACCAGAAGTTGAATTTGTTAGAATTGCTCAAGATGGTTTAAGTAGGGAACTTAGGAAGAAGTTTGATTCTACTGAATTTAGGGATTTGGTTGATTTAACTTACAAAGCATCAAGATATGAATCTTTGCTTGAAGAGGATATTGATAGAAATAACTCTTCTTACTCAACATATTACAGAGATCCTACTTATGAAATTGATGCTGCTGAAATTGTTGAACATGATCCTTGTGTGTGTGAAAATTTAGTCCGAAAAGATTCTTCTATAGCACCAAGGACTAACAAGAAAGCGACTAATAAAGTATATTCATTTGATGTTTCTAAGGCAGATGAAATTTTTGATTATTTGTTAAAGAAAAAGTTTATTAAACTCCCTGAAAATGTTAAGCTTCCAACATTGGAAGAAATGCAAGGGAAAAAGTATTGCAAATGGCATGCTTCTTGGACTCATTCAACTAAAAACTGTAATATATTTTTCGTGACAGGTTTCAAGAGCAGATTAAGAAAGGATCATGTTTCCAGAAAAACCTATGGGTATAGACAATGATCCATTTCCAAAGATTGAATGAAGGACTGGCGCGTATGAGTTCAGAGCTAGACCACTTCTTGAAGGCATTAGTTGGTTAATCATTTACAACTGTGTAACTACTTGTAACTACCCGTAACTACTTGTATTGAATTCATTTCTTGTTTTCTGCAGTTTATAAGGGAATAGATGTTGTTCGTCGATTTCATTCTGTAATCTTGAGAGTTGTTAACCAAGTGGACGAGAGTTCCTCTTTGGCAAAGTGAACGAGAGCTCCATTTTACTATCCAATAAACTTGTTTCTTTTTCATCAATTCTTTCTCTTGTTCTTCTGCAAGTTCAATTCCACCTACAATTCTCGTTCTTCCATTTCCATTTCCACGAAAACTATGGTGCTTGTATCACAGTCCCAGAGAGTTGAGCCCCAAATTTGTGGACTTCACTGCTGCTTGGACGCCGGAAAATCGCTGCTACTTCTACATTCGAGTGGGTATGTATAATTTATCTTGCTCTCAGCTCATTTTGAGCTTTCACTTGATTTTCGCTTATTTCGTATGCATTTTTGTTTTCGTTTTGAATTTTTGCTAATTTCATTCCCTAAATCGATGAACGTTAAATCGACTTAACTCATCTCCATCTCTGGCTCTGTTTCTCTCTCTCCCTTTTTTTACTCTCCCCTCAACGGCGTTGTGGCTTCTCCGGCATCCTCTATATACCCTAATCTCCAGTCTCTCACAGTTGGTGTTTTAACGGAAGCGAAACAACATGTATAGATATTAACAAAGAGGGCAAAAATCATGTCCCCTAGTTTAGTGCTTTTGTTGGAAGGTCCTCTTTGAGTCATAGGAAATAAGTTTGGTATATCAATGTCAGGTCGTTTGACCACCTTAAGCAGAAGTCTACATTTTGTTTTTCATTTTGAATCACTTATGGGTTGGTGAGTCAAGAGAAACAGTGTGGGAAGGTACTTTCTTCTTCTAAATTATACTATAGTTGTTGGTAGTTATCATGAATGTAACTGACATGAGAAAACCTTTCGGTTTGTGGAAAAAAATGGGATGGTTCTTGTTTTTATTAGTAAGTCCTTATAGATTTAGGTAAAATATGAGCTGCCCTTACAACATGCCTAGGAACTTTTGCGACAGGTACATATTGAATTCATTAGCTAAACTAATGAAATCCAACGAAAAAAGGAAACTCAAGCATATTAGCCTTGGGTGGAAAATACAAAGCATCAACCACTATCAAGTAATCCGTACGGATTTCTACCCTGCAAAACCCCCTTCTTTTAGCCCAAAGGCTTCAAATGCTCCTGTTATCTGTTTTGTTATCGGCAAAGCTAATGTTATCTTGAGCATGGTTTTTCCTAGTGATCCTTGTCGGACCGCTTTTTAGGAGAGAGAGTGGAAAAGTGGTCCAACAATCCTGAAATCACCTCAGCATGTGACTTTCCTCTGAAGGAAGGGCAGTGATGGATCAATTTGGTACTTATTCCAAACCAAGGTGCATAAGTATAGTTCTATGGCTGCAATAGAACAAGTAGAGATAGTATTTTCCTTTGGAATATCCCTCTTGAGCGACATAATTTTAACTAGGGGGATATGTTGTACTTCTACAAATCATCTGCTGCATTTCCTTTGTCTCGTATTGTCAGGACTAGTATGGAAGCTTTGGGGCAGGCCTTACTTTCTTGGATGGAAAATCTTCGACTTCAATCACTGTTCCTTTTATGAGTCGTTAAAATCATGAGACCGTTGGGCATTTATGGAAAGAGAAAGTCTAGAAGAATGCCCCATCTTATGGTAAGCTGGATCTCATTTGTAAGAAAAACGCCATCTATGAGCCATTTTTCGGCAAAATCTCTAGACCCACCTATTGCAATGAGAAAGCACCTTTTATGAAACCTTTTGCAATGAGAAAGCATCAATGACCCATTGTTGTATCAGTTTTGTTTTCTAATCTTAATTTAACTGTCTTACTTGCATAAGGGATGGAATGGGACACGCCGTGTGGCCTGCCCATTGAGGGGTGGGGAGAAGGATAGAGATTTTCTTGATTCGTAGAATAAAATCAACATGGTTTCTAGATACTAGTCGTCAGTCTTTTTTACTTTGTTGGGGTGCTTGAGATTGTGGATTCATGTTCTTGTATTCGTGCTGCAATAGTACTGGGGTTTGGATCTTTAACAGTGAGTTTGTGGTTTAGGTCTCTAAGTATGGTGGTCCCACATTTCTTCTATCTGCTTGTTAAGTCCTTTGTGGCCACTCCTTGAGGAACCCGAGGGGCTGTGGTATCAAATGTATTGTTGTCCTTGATGCACACCTGCACCCTGTTTAGGGGTGCTAAGGGATCGCACAGAGGTTGGTTTTTTTGGGAGATTTGGTTGTCGCCATGTCTCCCTTCTTCTCTTGCATTTCGGAGTAATTGTCTAGGGTTGTCTGAAACTGTTGTTAGACCGGATAATAGCCTGAAGACAGAATTTGATCCTCCGACCAACCCCACTTCCTATGAACCTTGAATTTATGTTCCAAAGTCGACTTATTCAACCCAGTGAATGCATAGATAGCCGTCAAGAGATTACTTTTGGACGGATCAAATCCCATTTCCGTAATATTCTCAACAATTTCCTTGAAATGGTCTGTGTTTCTCACAAACGCTCTAAGTTGGGTCCTGACGAAGAATGAAATCGGAGACTCTGGAACCCCAAGGCCTCGCATAATTCTATATGGGGCACTGTATACTTTTTCACATCGTAATTTAGTATCCAACTAGACGTTTTAATAGCAGGTACAAAATTCTCATTTGTGTGAAGTACACTCTTGAGGAAACTGTATGAAGGGAGTACTTGGTTTTCGTGGCAGCGTTTAAGAAGAGTTGTGTGTGTCTAGCGTGATTATCTTCATAAGATCAGTAACTTTAGCTATTTGCATTTGTTTGTCAAACTAGAGCCAAATGTAGATTTTTATCATGATAATTCATTTTATTGCTGGGCCAGAGGGCCTCTAGATGCAAAATTTTCCATAAATCTGCATTGTGGAAGCATTTAAGCATATGAAAGTAGATCATTTCATGCGAGCATGATTATGAGTACTATATTTTTATGTTGCAACTTCAGAAGAATATTGTGTTTCTCCCTTTGGTTTATTGCTGTTAGTTTTTGTAGCACAGGAGTGAATTAAGTTGTACCCTTTCTTTTTGTATTTAGCGATAAATGATGTCTGAACTAGCCTACCCACCTCGACTCGGCATCCTATAATTAGAAGAACACGCAGCTATGTGTTGGCTATTGAGCTAGATATGGCATTTCTAACGGTGGACTTTGTTAGAGTAGCTTATTAATATTGCTCTATAGTGTCTTTGTCCCACATTGACTAGTCAGGTAATGTGTCTAGTCGTATCATAATATAAATAAAGGTTCTATGTGTAAGGGTTGATTTAACACCCTATACACTTTTCTCTCTCTCTCTCTCTCTCTCTCTCTCTTATAACATGGTATCAGAGCTAGGCTTTTGGAGGCTTTTGGACAAGACTCTATATTATTGATGGTTGGTTCCCCTTAGTTTGTCGTTGATGGTTGATAGTTGTGGTTTGTGTTGAATCGTTGTTTATCTCTCCACGTGCGGGTCAGGGGTCGCACATGCTGGGAAATGTTAGAGCTTGTCCCACATTGGTTAATTATAACCTCCAAAGCTAGTATATGAGCCTGGACGGCCTCTCCACTCATTGCCAATTGGTTTTGAGTTGGATGCTTTGACATGGTATCAGAGCCTCACCTCGATCTACCACCATAGCCGCCACCAATCTCTACTGTCAACTACCGTCTAAAACCTAAAATTACCATAGCCGAAAACTAACCTATCATAGCCGAAACCCTAAACCACTACAGCAGCCACTGCCGTAACCCTACACCATAATACCCTGTTCAGCCGCCCATGAAAGTTTACTGTTGGTTGTCGGTGGGTCTTTACGGTCAAATTTAATCCTGATGGCACTGTTGAGCGGTATAAGGCCCGCCTTGTGGCCAAAGGCTATACACAAACATATGGGGTTGATTATGCAGAGACTTTTTCCCCCGTTGCCAAGATAAACTCTGTCCGAATTCTTATTTCTCTTGCTGCTAATCTTGGTTGACCGTTGTTTCAATTGGATGCCAAGAATGCCTTCTTACATGGTGATCTGCTTGAAGAGGTATATATGGAGCAACCTCCTGGGTTTGTTGCTCAGGGGGAGCGTGCTCAGGTTTGTCGTCTTCGCAAAGCTTTATATGGTCTAAAACAATCACCTCGAGCTTGGTTTGGTCGGTTCAGTGATGCTGTGATACAGTTTGGTATGCGTCGATCTCATTCTGATCATTCTGTCTTCTCTCTTCAGTCAGAGCGTGGAAAAATAGTGTTAATTGTGTATGTGGATGACATCATCATTACTGGGGATGATCAGAAAGGCATTGATGAGTTGAAGCAGTTTTTACAGCGTCAATTTCACACTAAAGACTTGGGTAAGCTACGGTATTTCTTGGGTATTGAGGTGGCAAGATCCAAGGAGGGAATCAGTTTGTCTCAACGAAAGTATGCATTGGATATTCTTGAGGAAACAGGTTTATTCGGAGCAAAACCTGTGGAGACTCCGATGGATCCTAATGTGAAGCTTTGTGTTGATCAGGGGGAGATATTTCCACATCCGGACCGGTATCGTCGCTTAGTTGGCAAGTTGAATTATCTTACCAATACACGTCCTGATATTTCATTCGCTGTCAGTATGGTGAGTCAGTTTATGTCAACTCCTCGGCTTCCACACTGGGAAGCTTGTCTTCGTATTGTGAAATATCTTAAAGCTCATCCTGGACGAGGTGTGTTTTATCGGTCTAATGGTCATTTGCGTGTTGAAGCTTTTACTGATGCTGATTGGGCAGGATCACCATCTGACAGACGGTCTACTACTGGGTATTGTACTTTTGTTGGCGGCAATCTGGTCACATGGAAAAGTAAGAAACAAACGGTTGTTGCAAGGTCTAGTGCAGAAGCGGAGTATCGAGCCATGGCACACACGACTTGTGAGATCGTCTGGTTAAGAGCTTTACTCATGGAGTTAGGGTTCGGTGTGGAGTTACCTATTCCTATGTATTGCGATAATCAAGCAGCAATCCATATTGCTTCAAATCCAGTGTTTCACGAAAGAACAAAGCATATTGAAGTGGATTGTCATATTGTTCGTGAGAAGATAGATGGTGGTGTGTTATCTACTCCATTTGTTTCTACCGGAGCTCAATTGGCTGATATCTTCACCAAACCACTGTTTAAACCACGTTTAGAGTTTCTATGTAACAAGCTGGGATTTTGTGATATTTATTCTTCAGCTTGAGGGGGAGTGTTAGAGTAGCTTATTAATATTGCTCTATAGTGTCTTTGTCCCACATTGACTAGTCAGGTAATGTGTCTAGTCGTATCATAATATAAATAAAGGTTCTATGTGTAAGGGTTGATTTAACACCCTATACACTTTTCTCTCTCTCTCTCTCTCTCTCTCTCTCTCTCTTATAACAGACTTCAATGTACAATTATTTATATATTCACCAGTCAGAAACTTGCGTTTTTCCAATGTTCAAGTTTATACATCCAAGCAGGCAGGTGACACGAGCCAATAGTAAAAAAACGTTGCTCAGTAAAACATAACCTTGGTACTGCTGCCACTTCAAAGCTTGGCCAATTAGAGTTGTTAGTCGTGACGGCGGAACCACGGAAACCTCTGCAGTGACAGCTTAAAAAAAATGGAATTAGTGCAAATTTCATCATGCTATAATCAGTACATAACTCATATATGCATAGTATTACCTGAATTGGAGTTCTATGAGCAACTTACTTTACATTCATACCAGGTCACATAAGTGAGAGTGGCGGAGCCGCAATCACATGGAGAATCTTACCGGAACAACACTACTTCAAACTTGCACTCACTAGAACAAAGCAATGAAGGGTCAAGGACATCAGTTAGAGCAGGTATATTCAATTTTATATACAAAAACGAAGTGTATATAGTTGTTCTACCTTTTATTTTCCAAGGAAAATAAATTTATACAGTTACTTGCATTTACTTATTTATGTTCATTATTCCATATTATTTACTAGCTTCCAACTTGGGACAACGGAGAGCCAGGGTCAGAGGCCCTGCTCGTCCATATTCTAAGTGGGCTACAAGAGAGAAGTTTGTAATCGAATTGGATGACAATGGTTTATCAATAGGAGACACGGCAAGCCCATTGCAAAGTCAACTTGGTATTTTACCAAGGAATGGGAATTTGGCACCCTTAACCTTTACTGATTGGAGGGCTCGAGAGCTAAGACCATACAAGGAACACATATGGGCAGAGGTTAAGGTATATGAGCCTGGGCAATGAGTGGAGAGGCTAATTATAACCTCGAAGCCTCTCCACTCATTGCCAATTGGTTTTGAGTTGGATGCTTTAACATGGTATCATAACCCAGTTCGAAATCAACCCTTATGTATCTTCAAAGCCCAAATCCGACATTGTTGATTTCTTAATCAGTTTGTATATACACTCGTATACACTGGATAGATTTCGAAGTCTCTTAATAGTAGTCGAAGTTGCTGTTTCAGTTCGTGTTGGTACTCGTAAGTTCCCGTCAGCTGTCAGATAAGTGGTTACGCTGCCCAGTTTCTGTTCGATTTTGTCCAAACTCTGGATTGGTAGTCAGGTTGGTTGAGTATACATCTCTTGATCTCGTGATTTCTTCGTTGTTTTATGAGGTATCGATCTTCATCTCAGTTTATTAATGCCTATTTCGCTCATTGATTGGTGTTCTCCATCAGTTGTTGTTGGTGTATGCTAATCAATAGTATCGGTAGTAGTTTGGGGTATGTTTTGCTCAGCAGTTTGGTGGAAGTTGTTGAGTCATTGATCTGTTCATTGGTGGTTAGTGATTGGTGGTTATTGAGTTCATACAGTGGTCAAGAGACGAAGTTGAGTAGTTTGTTGATTGATCGGAAGTTCTGATTGGTTGGCCCTGACTTGGTACTATTGAAATTATTGGGCTTTCCTCTTTTGATGATATTTGTTTGTTTCGGTGATTTGTTAGCTGCAGACTCTATGGCTGATTTTCAGTTTATGGTGGTTGTGGTTGAGACCTAATAGTTGTTCCGTCGATTGTTCGGTTGTTCCGTTACTGTATGGTTGGTTGATTGTTGATCTATCTAGTTCTATCTTGGCTATTCAGTGTGTTTACGATGGACCCCGGTACTGGTTCCAAATCTATTTCTGGTTATGGTCGTTTTGCTGGTCCTTCATCCAGCCATGGTTGTGGTCGCATGTCAGGGGGAGGTAGTTCTCGTCGTGGCAGTTCTGATTATGGTACTCGACAGTGTACCTATTGTGGGGGTACAAATCATATAGTTGAGTATGTTATGATTTTCATGGTTTTCCCCAGGCTCAACCGGTTGCTATATCTGAGGATGCTAGACAGTTTACTCATTCTTCTGCCAACAGTAGGGTGACTATCTCAGCAGAGGAGTATCAACAGTACCAATGCCTACTGTCACTTCATACAAATTCTTCCATTGCTATGTTATCTCAGACAGGTTCCTCCATTGCTTGCATAGCGTCTTCTCATTCTTCTAATCATTGGGTTATTGATTCTGGTGCATCTGATCATATGACTGGTACTCCTTCCATTCTCTCCGGTCGTCAGTCTCTTGGTAAACCATCTCGCGTTACCTTAGCTGATGGTTCTATTACCAATGTTACTGGTTTGGGTTTTGTTCATGTTACTTCCTCTCTTACTTTGGACTCCGTACTGCAAGTTCCTCGTTTTCCATTAAATCTTATGTCTGTTAGTAAACTTACCAAGTCTTTGAATTGCTCAGTCACATTCTTCCCTAATGGTTGTGTGTTTCAGGATCTCAAGACGGGGAGGAAGATTGGTGGCGGTGTTGAACGTGGTGGTCTATATTACTTTACCAATGATGTTCACCCTAGCTCTATTGCTCTTCAGTCATCAGTGTCACCATATCAACATCATTGTCGTCTTGGTCATCCATCACTTGAGAACCTTAAAAAGCTAGTGCCCTCATGTAGCCGTGTGGATGCTTTGCCATGTGAAGTCTGTGAGTTTAGCAAACATCATAGAGTGTCATTTTATCCTAGGGTTGAGAATCGTGCGTCACGTCCTTTTGAGTTAGTTCATCCTGATATTTGGGGTCCAATGCATGTTCCTAATATTTTTGGCTTTCAGTATTATGTTATTTTTGTTGATGATTTTTCTCGCGTTACCTACCTTTATCTCGTGAAAAAAAGGTCCAAATTATCTTCCATTTTTACATCATTTTATATGGAAATTAAAACCCAGTTTGATACTTGCATTCGCATATTTAGTTCTGATAATGTCCGTGAATATTTTAAAAATACTCTTTCTCAGTTCTTTGATGATCACGGTATTATCCACCAATCCTCTTGTGCTCGGACTTCACAACAAAATGGAGTTGCCGAACGCAAGATTCGACATTTATCAGAAGTTATGCGTGCAATGTTATTTCAAATGCAAGTTCCTAAGTCTTATTGGAGTGATGCAGTTCTTACTGCTTGTTATTTGATTAATCTTATGCCCTCTACTGTTCTTAAAGGCCAAATACCCCATGAGGTATTGTTTCCCGGTCGTCCCCTTCATTCATTACCCCTTCGGATTTTTGGGTGCATGATAGGCGCGTAAATGGTCACATTAGCGACCCCTAATTTATCTTTGTTAGGTACGTTTAAATGGTTACTTGGAGTTTATTTCTTGATTTTTGTCTTGTAGGCATTTTGGAGGATTATCATGTTAATTGAATAATTTGGCCTTTGGATTCAAAGATTGGCCTTGGAACCGTCAGACGATTACCCAATTATGGGCCCACCATTACTATTCAATTGAATTCCTGGGAGAAGAAATAAAAGTCGTGCAATTATATACCCAATTGGTTTTGCACTTGGTTTGTCGTGGGGCCCAATTTAATTACATGAACGTGGGACTTGATTGGAGAACAAGGCTGCCTTTACCACAGGAATTAGGAAAGAAAAGAGGAGGTTTATTCGGCTTGGAGATGGGCTCATGCTTAACATTATTATAAAGAGGAAGCTGCGGATAAAGCAGGGCTATCACGTTCACGGCCGGGGGCATCAGTTTACAGGGAAGACAGGCTGCGGCTTCTCTTATTTAGAAACGAGGGACTGCTGCTACTGTGTTCGAAAGTCACAATGGCCGGCTAATCATCTTTCTTAGGGTGTAGATGAAACCCTAACCAAGTAACTATGTTTTTATGTTAATTTTGGATTTTGATTATCGAAACGACGGTTGTATAACTTTGAGACTTATTTTTATGATTCGATCTTATTTTTCCTATCTAGTTTTATGTGTTTGTTTTCTATGAATACAAATACATAGTTATGCAACGATTTTCTTGGAGCGTGAAATTGCGAATTAGGATAGTCTATGCCTAGGGAAGACGAGTCGTGCCTAGATTAATTAGTTATAGAATCGAAGACGATTCATGCCAACCGAAGATAGGTTATGCCCGGTTTTCAATTGCATGCTATTTTCTTGTCGATATCGCTAGGGCTTATAACTTCTAGCGAGTGATTGTCGTTTCGGTAATTGATTTTCCCTAAATTCAAATAATTACTTGGTTGCGAAGTTAGGGTGGATTCGAAACCCTAAGACTTTTTTCCAAGTTATTTAATTCACCACCTTTCTTACTTTTAATTATTTAGATAATTTTAGAAACCAATCTCAAATCACTTTTTCTCGAATTAATTTAGAAATCAATTGAAATACTCGCAACTTAGCCTTTAATCCCTGAGGACGATACCCGGAATATTTGCCACTATTCGAAAGAATAGTAGTAATTGTTCAGTTTAATTAATTATTTTTGGTGTGAAAAACGACCTACCAAATTTTGGCGTCGTTGCCGGGGATTTAAAACACGGTTGCATTGCTTCAATTGATTTTTATTTTAATTCATAGTTTAGGTATTTTATTTTATTTATTTATTTATCTTTTTTTTTCATACTTGTTTAATTGTCCTTTTTGTTAGCATTTTTTTTAGCAGACTCGGGAGGTAAGAAGTTGCAGTGCACCGAGCGAGAAACAAGTTGTCCATTTGCAGCTACAAGCGCAATCATTCTAATTTTTACTTTCTCCAAGCACTGTGAGTTGTCTTATTTTCTTTTATTTTTTTTATTTTTTATTTTTTGTTTTTTATTCTAGTTAGGGCAATTTGCACTATATGCTTGGGCGCCGTTCTTGTCATCCAGACTTAATTCCTTTAGACCCAGAGATAGAACGGACTTTTAGAGCCAATCAAACAGCCACACGTCAAAACCCAACCACAACACTTATTACAATGGGTGATGAACGAAGAGTGGCTGTTGAGGACCCACCAGCAATCCGGGAGCACTTTCTCCCATCCACTTACACCTCACCCTCGTGTATAACGTTGCCCACCACTGCGGCAACCCAATATGAAATCAAGCCCAGTTTACTTCAAACTCTCCCATCATTTTATGGACTTGACCACGAGGACCCATATAAGCATTTAGATGAGTTCGTAGAGATTTGCTCCACTGTCAAAATCTTGAACTTCACTGATGATGCCCTTAAGTTGAAGCTATTCCCCTTCTCACTTAAAGATAAAGCCAAATCTTGGTTTAAAACTCTAGCACCAAATAGCATCACCTCTTGGGATCAAATGTATAATGAGTTTTTGAAAAGGTTTTTTTCCATAGGCAAAACGAAAGAGATTCGCCAAAAACTCACTAGCTTTTCTCAGCACGTGGGCGAACAATTTCATGAGAGTTGGGAGAGATTAAAAGAGCTTGATAGGAGTTGTCCACACCATGCGGTCCCTAAATGGCAGTTAGTCCAAGGTTTCTATGATGGACTATCTGAATCAAACCGACAAATGGTGGATGCCTCATGTGGAGGCACATTTATGCTAAAGAATGAGAATGAAAATTGGTCTTTGTTTGAACAATTAGCAGAAAATTCACGACACCACGCCTCATCCTCTCGCACAGATAGGACCACATCTACATCTTCCAAACAGAGAGGCCTTTATGAGGTGGGCCAATATAATGATCTATCCATGAAAGTGGATGCCTTGAGCCGTAAGCTTGACACTTTCCTATCTTTAGGCCAAGGTCCATCGTACTCTTCCCCTCCGCCTACTGTGGCGGAGGTTTGTCAATTATGCTCCAGGCCGGGCCATTATGTGAGTGAGTGCCACATGGCATCTCAATTTCCTGAGTTTGTTCAGGAGCAAGTGAACGCAGCGCACGGGTTTGGTAGGCCATTGACTGACCCATTTTCAAACACCTACAACCCTGGCTGGAGGGACAATCCTAGACTCTCATGGCGAGAGCAAGGGCAAGAGCAACATTCTGCTCAACCATCAAGGCCATCGTATCCAAATACATCCAATCATCAGGCCTACCATGCGCCTTCCGCACCACAGCAATACCAACAGCCCCTTGCTCCTCCTTCATCCTCCCAAAGAACACCATCTTTTGAAGAGCAAATATTGAAAGCCCTGGCTGATCTAAAAGCTGATAACCAACAAATGAGAGCTGATTTCCAATTGGTGCACTCCCACTCTCAATCCATTGCCAAGATAGAGACCCAATTAGGTCAACTAGCTAACGCTCTCAATCGTCGAGAGGAGGGTAAGTTACCAAGCCAGCCAGTGGTTAACCCACGAGGGATGCATCACATTGACAATTCGCAAGTTCACGAACAAGCGAAAATAGTTGTCGCCCTCATAAATGGGAGGGAATTAGAGACCCGACCTGAGGAGGTAAAAACAAAGGAGAAAGAGTCTCCATCTGTCACTAAGGGGTCAAAAGTGGACAAGCAGTTCAATGGGAAGGAGACAAGTCCAGTGCCCACATCTGATGAGGGGCCATCTGAGGCTCCATCTTATATCCCCAAGGCACCATTCCCAACATGCCTTAACTCTCCATCTCCTTTTAGTAAAAAGTGCAATACTATGGAAAATATGATGGAGGTGTTTCAGCAGGTGAAAATCAACATTCCTCTTCTCGATGCCATTCAACAAATCCCCTCCTATGCCAAATTTCTCAAGGACCTGTGCACCCAAAAGCGCAAACTGAGGACCCATGTGTCCAAAAAGGTCTTTCTTACTGAGCAAGTGAGCTCTATCATTCAGCATAACACTGTTCCTAAGCTCAAGGACCCAGGTGCTCCAATTATCTCCTGTTTTATTGGTAACCATTCTATCGAGCGAGCGCTCTTGGACTTGGGAGCAAGTGTCAATTTACTTCCTTATTCGTTATATGAGCAATTTGGACTTGGTGAGTTGAAGCCCACGCCAGTCACCCTTCAATTAGCCGATAGGTCGATCAAGGTGCCACGTGGTATTGTCGAGGATGTCCTTGTCAAGGTTGAAAATTTCTATTTTCCAGCAGACTTCATAGTCCTTGACATGGAACCGGTGCATAACCTTAGGAAGCAGACACCTATTATTCTCGGTCGCCCCTTCTTAGCTACAGCTAATGCTAGCATCCATTGTAGGACAGGGGCGATGGATGTCTCCTTTGGTAACCAAACCGTGCGCTTAAATGTTTTCAACGCCGCTGAACAACCTCATCAAGCGGTTAACATGGTTGATAACTTGGTAGATGAGGCACATAATAACATTGGAGTTAAGGATCCCTTGGAGACGCATTTGGTGCGTGAGGGCTTAGATAGGGTTGATATTGACGCAGACCATGATTCTCTTGAGTCGACAACCCACATAGATGAATTTCAGCGGAGTGACCCATTCATTGAGCCGTGGCCTATACTTCATAATCTTTCTCCCTCCCCTCTAATAGAGGTGGCACCGAGAGTTGAGCAGAAACCACTTCTATATCCTTGCTTGAAACCGGATAACATCTTTTCTGGTGATTGATATATTGCAACATTCGGTTTGTCTGGCTGAAGACATGAAACTTAGCGCTTCTTGGGAGGCAACCCAAGTGTCATTTCATTGTTTAGTGTCATATTTGAGTCCTTTCTTTTTCTAGTTTGGATTGTTTTTCTTTTTGAGTTATTATTATTATTATTATTATTATTATTATTATTTATTTTTATTATTATTTCGTTGTCTTCGAGACTAACAATTGCAGGTACTACGCTTCAAGTTGGGGGGTTTCCCTCTCGCCATCTTTTACCCTGCTATTTATTCTCCTCTACCAGGGTGATACCTTTCCTCTCTTTTACTTTCTCGTCCTATCTTTTAGTTCATGATTTCAATGAGGACATTGAATGGTTTAAGTCGGGGGGATGGATCACTTTATTTTTATGCTTTTTAGAGTCTGGAAAATTCAAAAACAAATTCAAAAAAAAAAAGAAAAAAAAAGAAGTGAACCAAGGAATTTGGATGCTTGAGTGCACTTACTCTTGATTGATGGCTGCTGATTAGGGTTGTGATGATTGTTATGTGAGTTGACGTCTTGATACGAGTTCATGAATCGATTTAAGCTTGTGAGTGAGATGTTGATAAAAAGCACTTGGTTAGCCCGTATCATCTATAGTTGGATAGTGTTTGATCACTTGAGTCCATGCTTTTTCACGCGCACTGTCCCACTTTGAGCATTCACTGACCTTGAATTCGGTTTACATGTTATTGATATTTCGGTGTTAGTTGATCGTGCCCACGGGCTAATCGGAACCCCTTCCCTACATTGTGCGCTAAATTGATATTGCTTATCCGGGCGTTCATTGAGTAACCGGGCAATCGGGGTTTGCTCCCACCGTGTTGTTCGCGTCAAAGATGGATAGACCTTGTGAAGGCATTGGTTGAATGTGGTTAGTTTGGGTCTCTCCCTAAAGCCTTTTTTACTCGAGCAATTAAGTCCGAGGGGTCTCTTTAAACCTGGTACCCTAAGGCCATCTGTCTTGGGGATGACCGACCTAAAGCTCGTTACATGGGTCAACTAGAAAGCCCGACAGACCCAGGCATTGCACAACCACCAAAAAAAAAACAAGAGAAGAAAAAGAAGAAGAAAAGTGGAAAAAAAAGAAGAAGAATAGATTAATCGTTAGCGGAAGGGGTGAGTTTTCAGAGACACACCGGGCTATCGATAGTGTGTCAACTGTTTTCGATGTTGGTGAATTTTTATGTGTGGTTCTAACTTACACGCATGCTATGTGATAATTCTCTATCCGATGGTAGGTGAAAAGACTAATTTTTGTGGTAGATTTAATACGAGAATTTACTTGTTTAAATCTTTGCATGAATAAAGCATCTTGTCTTTGACTTACATGGCGGTCACTGCGGTACTTTGAGAGGTTGTCGGTTGGGTATGAGTTGCATTTGAGTGTCCAATTCCTTGTGTGTTTTGTGGGTGATCACTGCTGAAAACCCTCACGAGACTTCACTCGTCCTACCGGGGCTGCCCGGGGGTTTAAAAGATTTATCCATCTTAGTTCTTTTCATTAGTTGCATTTGTTTTGTTTTGCTAGGGACTAGCAAAATGTAAGTTGGGGGGGTGTGATAGGCGCGTAAATGGTCACATTAGCGACCCCTAATTTATCTTTGTTAGGTACGTTTAAATGGTTACTTGGAGTTTATTTCTTGATTTTTGTCTTGTAGGCATTTTGGAGGATTATCATGTTAATTGAATAATTTGGCCTTTGGATTCAAAGATTGGCCTTGGAACCGTCAGATGATTACCCAATTATGGGCCCACCATTACTATTCAATTGAATTCCTGGGAGAAGAAATAAAAGTCGTGCAATTATATACCCAATTGGTTTTGCACTTGGTTTGTCGTGGGGCCCAATTTAATTACATGAACGTGGGACTTGATTGGAGAACAAGGCTGCCTTTACCACAGGAATTAGGAAAGAAAAGAGGAGGGTTTATTCGGCTTGGAGATGGGCTCACGCTTAACATTATTATAAAGAGGAAGCTGCGGATAAAGCAGGGCTATCACGTTCACAGCCGGGGGCATCAGTTTACAGGGAAGACAGGCTGCGGCTTCTCTTATTTAGTAACGAGGGACTGCTGCTACTGTGTTCGAAAGTCACAATGGCCGGCTAATCAACTTTCTTAGGGTGTAGATGAAACCCTAACCAAGTAACTATGTTTTTATGTTAATTTTGGATTTTGATTATCGAAACGACGGTTGTATAACTTTGAGACTTATTTTTATGATTCGATCTTATTTTTCCTATCTAGTTTTATGTGTTTGTTTTCTATGAATACAAATACATAGTTATGCAACGATTTTCTTGGAGCGTGAAATTGCGAATTAGGATAGTCTATGCCTAGGGAAGACGAGTCGTGCCTAGATTAATTAGTTATGGAATCGAAGACGATTTGTGCCAACCGAAGATAGGTTATGCCCGGTTTTCAATTGCATGCTATTTTCTTGTCGATATCGCTAGAGCTTATAACTTCTAGCGAGTGATTGTCGTTTCGGTAATTGATTTTCCCTAAATTCAAATAATTACTTGGTTGCGAAGTTAGGGTGGATTCGAAACCCTAAGACCTTTTTCCAAGTTATTTAATTCACCACCTTTCTTACTTTTAATTATTTAGATAATTTTAGAAACCAATCTCAAATCACTTTTTCTCGAATTAATTTAGAAATCAATTGAAATACTCGCAACTTAGCCTTTAATCCCTGAGGACAATACTCGGAATATTTGCCACTATTCGAAAGAATAGTAGTAATTGTTCAGTTTAATTAATTATTTTTGGTGTGAAAAACGACCTACCAGTGCACGTGTTATGTTCATGCTCTGGATCCTGACCAGAGCAAACTTGACCCTCGTTCCATTAAGTGCATTTTTCTTGGTTACTCACGGACTCAGAAAGGGTATAAGTGTTATTCTCCATCTTTACGTCGTCATTTTGTGTGTGCTGATGTCACATTTAATGAGTCACTCCCGTTTTATTCAGAGCCTGCTAATCCAAATGATCGGTTTGCATCTGATTCTGTGTTTCCCATAGCTGTCCCGTCAGATACTGGTCTTCCTCCACCAAAACCTTTGCAGGTATATGTTCGTCGTCCTAAAGTTCCACCAGTACCATCTCAACCAGTGTCATCTCAGCCTGAGCCACCAGTGCCACCAGTGCCATCTCAACCTGAGCCATCTGAGCAAACAGGCCCACCTTTGCCCACCGCTCCGTCTTCTCCTCCGTTGCGGGATCCAGCTGATCTTGATCGTCCTATCGCCCATTGTAAAGGTATTCGGTCATGCACTATACATCCTATTGCTCAGTTTGTTTCATATAACCATCTGTCACCATCCCTTCGTGCTTTTACTACTTCGGTTTCTTCCGTTTTTGTTCCTAACACTGTTCAGGAGGCCTTATCTGTGTCTGAGTGGCGGAAAGCAATGGAGTATGAGATGTCTTCTCTTCATCATAATGGCACTTGGGAGTTGGTTTCTCTTCCTGCTGGTAAAACTACTGTTGGCTGTCGTTGGGTATTCACTGTCAAGTATCATCCGGATGAGACTATTGAGCGGTATAAGGCCCGCCTTGTGGCCAAAGGCTATACGTAGACATATGGGGTTGATTATTCAGAGACTTTTTCCCCAGTTGCCAAGATCAACTCTGTTCGGATTCTTATTTCTCTTGCTGCTAATCTAGGTTGGCCTTTATTTCAATTGGATGTCAAGAATGCCTTCTTACATGGTGATCTGCTCGAGGAGGTCTATATGGAGCAACCTCCTGGGTTTGTTGCTCAGGGGGAGCGTTCTCGGGTTTGTCGTCTTCGCAAAGCTTTATATGGTCTGAAGCAATCCCCTCGAGCTTGGTTTGGTCGGTTTAGTGATGCTGTGCTGCAGTTTGGTATGCGTCGATCCCATTCGGATCACTCTGTTTTCTCTCTTCAGTCAGAGCGTGGGAAAATCGTATTGATTGTGTATGTCGATGATATCATTATTACTGGAGATGATCAGAAAGGTATTGATGAGTTGAAGCAGTTTTTACAGCGACAGTTCCATACTAAAGATTTGGGTAAGCTACGGTATTTTTTGGGTATTGAGGTAGCAAGATCCAAGGATGGAATTAGTTTGTCCCAACGGAAGTATGCATTGGATATTCTAGAGGAGACGGGTTTATTGGGAGCAAAACCTGTGGAGACCCCAATGGATCCTAATGTGTGTACGGGGATAAATCCACGTAACCCTGGATCACGTGCTTCCTTGAATCAACCCTAGATCTGCAAGACAAAAAAAGGGTTAGAGCACCTTTGCCTCTCGTTGGCAAAGGCCCTCCGATGCCTAAGTTAGTATCACGTACTCGAGAGCTCAAAACACAATGCGTATGAAAATGGGTTTCACATCGTACCTTTTGTCATGGTTATTGCCTTGTATTTATAGGTGTAGATGTTCTTCATATTAGGCATCTCGTGCCCCCGTTTCCTATTCTCTTTAGGAATCGTTTTCCTAATAGGACTTTCCTATTAGGGACAAGTCTCCACGTCCTGCTAGATCTCATCTAGCAGGGGTCTTCCTTTCCTTATAGGATTCTTTCCTATATGAGGTATACTCCTTATCTCATTAGGACTTCCCATATCAGTCCCTTATATCATGGGATTGTTTCCTTATCACATAAGGATCCGTTATAGAATATTCTGGAATGTCTCACCGCCTTACTCTTGGCGGTGCCGTGCTTCCACGTAGCTCAGAATAACCCATACATAACTCAGCTCATCGCACCGAGCTGATTTATGTATTCCAGAATGCTATTTGAGCTATACACGTAGCTCACTTAGCTCGGCCGTACCAGGGGTATCCCTTTATGTCTTATGCCGAGCTAGTGCATCCTGATATATTAAATTACTTAATTATCCTGACCTTATTCATGGTCCGGGATCAGCTCGGCACATGGCCCACGGACTCCCTATGTGGTGCCGAGCTATTCACCCTCTCGTGGTGATCGCCATAGGCACGTGCTATGCCTAATAGTAGGATAATCAGATTTTACCCACTCCAATTGCTCCCCAGCTCTGCTACTGCTGTCATTCATCAGCAGTGCGCAGAGCTTCCATGATTCCAGATGCATCTTCTTGCACGCCTCCCCCTCACGTGGGGAGCAACGTTGTCATCGCATTCAATGCGAAATGACCCGTTGGTGGCTTGGATAAGCCCAAAGGACGATCTTGCTGACGTTCCACATATGTCATGTCCCACCTTTATGGGGTTTTGGGCGGGATAATGATCACTTTTCCCCCCTAAACCCTTCGAGTCTAGAAAATCCCCCTCCCTTCTTCATCACTTTGTTTCGACAGCAGCAAAGAAGAGAGATAGTACAAGTCCCTTCCACCGCCATCAGCGTCGCTCAAGTTTTCTGCAACAAAACCATCTCCGATTTTCGCCGGAAAACGTCTTCCCGTCGGAGAGTATCATCCTAGGTTCATTCCTTATCACGTAAGTAGCCCCTTTCTAGTTCTCCATTTCTGTTTCGTGTTTGCCCCCTTCGCCGTTTTTCAGTGCCTGTTCATCTCCTTTCCTGGGTTTCAACTGTGAAACCCTAAATCCTTAGCGAGAATGGGTAGACATAGGGCTCTTCTAAGCACCCAAGATAAGGTGTTAGAGTTTCGTAGGAAGTATGGGATTCCCGCCGACGTTCGATTCCAGTTAGACAACCGTAGTGATATGAAAGAACAAGGCCAGGATGAAAACAAGATCCACATCCCCTTGATTTTCATAGTTGAGGGGGGCCTTAGGTTCCCGTTACACCCTTTTTTTAGGGAAGTGTGCAGTAGGTGCCAGTTAAACCCTATGCAGCTCTGCCCCAACTTTGTTAGGGTAGTTATGGGCACAGTAGCCCTTAATAGGCTGCTCAGCCTCCATCTCGATTGGTGGGACTTACACTACCTCTATAGTGTAGTCCCTACAATCGACAACAACTTCTACTTCAAAGCCAGGGATCCCAACCAGAAGCTTATCACCGACCTGCCAAATTCTTCCAAGGGAGAGGCAGACGACTACCTCGTAGTCACTGGCAACTGGGAGCCCAGAGATGCCGAGGGGAGGACCATCGGCTTTGCCTGCCCCACAACTCCTGGCGGACTGCGTTAGTACCTTCCTTCCTGTATCTTCATTTATTTGCTTTTCCTTAGAAATTACAATTTGATTATTTCTTCTTCATGTTACTTTGCAGCTAGCAACCTCAACCACGGTGGCCGTCTGATCCACGGCAACCTTCATCGCGAGGACATTGCTCGGGCTTTATATTTCGACGGTTTCGCACCAACCCCTGTTGGTCTCGGCCGTGCAGCTCACCTGCTTTTGGACTACACCCCAACATACTGGGGTGGTATCAGAAGGGTCGGCGAGCCAAGATCGAGACACCCCTGGCCTCCAGCTGCCCCGTTAATCGCCACACGCCCACCGGCCGAGCAAAGGAGTACTCGACCCCGAAGAGGCCAAGCCCCAAGAAGAGTTAGGAGAGCTCGGGCCCCGAGCGATCTTCAACAACAAATCACGTTTGCTCACATCCCTGTTATACCAACTGCCATCCCAATCCTCGTCCGCACTGATCAAGAGGCGAGCACATCTGGTAGGGAGGCAGCAGAAGAAGAAGAAACAGAAGAAAGAGCGTTGGATCACCGCTCAATCATCCAATCCTTGTCCGAGCAGGCTGCTCTTCTTGCAGACTCAGACGATTCGTCCGGTTATTCTCCCTCCCCAGATAGAGAGATGCCGCTTGAGCCAATCAACCTGCTTGGTGAGTTGAACCTTGGTGGGCGGGCTTCTCATGCCCCTCCGGCTGTTCGAGTTATCAATCCCCCTGAGGCACCTGACGCGTCTCTATCTGAGAGACAGAGGGACAAGAGGCCATCAGAGAGTACCCATGACGATCAGCCCCCCCCCCCCCCCCCCCCCCGTAAAGGAGAAGGACAGCAAGCTCGGGCCCAAGCCAACGCCTTACTGACTCTCCTCCATTGGTGCAGCCATGGGAGCCTCTCCTGGCCCGTCCTGATGGCACTCCCCTGAATATGATTGACAAGATCTCTTCCACCGAGGTGGCGTTCGGTGTGTCCAGGGCTGCCCTTCTTCCACTTGACATGGAGAGAGAGAAGAGTGGTTCCTATGACACTCTTATGAAGTCGATCTTTCAATCGAGTGCCAAGGTACAAAGGTTTAATAATTGCTCTGTTGCGTTTTTGTTGGTTTAAAGCTGACTCCTCCTTCTACAGATCATGCAGAAAGCTGCCGCCGGTTTTGACCGAGCAAAAGAGGTTGAGAAAGACTTCAAGAGAGAGCAGAAGAGGGCCGATAAAGCTGAACGGGAGAGCGCCCAGCATGCCCAATCATTGAAGGAAGCTCGGGTGGAGGTGGAGGGTTTGAAAGGAGAGAATGCTAAACTCAAAAGGAAGTCTGCTGAGGTCGAGCGCGAACTTCGTCAGCAACTTGCAACTGCAGAAGCCAAGGCGGAAGCTGAATACGATCGCGCTGTTATCGTGATCACCGACAACTATAGAGCACAGATGCCTGCAGTGCAGGATGCTGTTTGGAGCGCGGCTTGGCAAAGGTGCCTTACCAAGCTCGGGGTGGATCCGTCCTCCCCTTACTGGACTGATATGGAACTTCCAAGTGAGGGATCTGCTCCCCAAGCCAATCCTGATGCTGGAGCTCAACCCAGCTCAGCAGCTCAACCTGAGTCCACTACCGAGCTGATTCCGACAGATGAAACCATCACTGACCTTACTATTGTTGGGGATGTTGCTGAAGGCCTTAGGGGCGACAACCCTGACCCCAATCCTGTCATTGATGCTGGTCAGTACGGTGAAGAGGCTTGATGCCTGCTGCTAGTCTTGTCTTTTGCTTACTTGAATCTCAACCTCTGACCCTGCGTGGTCTTGGCTCGGCCGGATGTGGCCTTTTTAATATCTGATGCTGGTACTTTTAAGTATTTTCGTACTTGTTATGCACTCGTATTTCTGCAAGCGTTTTCAAGCGTATCTTTATCGAGTTTTCTTTATGCAGTATTTGTAAGCTTCTTCGTGCTACACTTGTTTCTGCATGCTAGGTGTTCAAGTGTCTTTTGAACTTTCCCTGACCTAAGTGTTTTCATACTTAGATATTTACCAATATTCGTTGGAATTTGTATATCTAAGTTTATTCGTACTTAGAAATCATTGCAGTATTCGTTGCAGATCTAAGCTTTTCGTGCTCAGAAAGTTATTGCAATGTTCGTTGCAAATCTAAGTGTTTTTATACTTAGAGTTTCTTGCAATATCCGTTGCACATATCACTAAGTTTCTTCATACTTAGGATTTTGTCGTCGCAATATTCGTTGCAATTTTGCAATACACGTTTGCAAATCTAAGTGTTTTCATACTTGTAAATTTGTTGCTGCAATATTTGTTGCGTATACACACTATCTGCTCCCCAATAGGAATCCGGATTGGAAGCAACTTGGGTTCATATTTAAACAACATCACAGTAGGGGAAAAATGAAATTTTTATTAATAAAGACAAAAATCTAAATAACTGTTGGTGATTTTATTCGTAATCCCAACAAGGTGCCAAAACAAATGTGAATTTATTCGTATTCACCTCTTAAAAAAAAGATGTGATTGTACTCGTAATCACATAAGCAAATCACTGGTAGAACTTTCTCAGGTTCTGGACATTCCACGGCCGTGGTATAGGATCTCCATCCAGGTCAGCCAAACGATAGGCCCCAATTCCAGCGATTCCCACAATCTTGTATGGGCCTTCCCAGTTCGGCCCGAGCTTTCCATCAAAGGATATTTTGGTGTTAGCCAAGACTTTCCGTAGGACTAGGTCGCCCACTTTGAACTCTCTTGGTTGTACCTTTTTGTTGTAGCTTCTTCGTAGCTGGTCCTGGTATGCTGCTAAGGTAATGAGTGCTTGCTCTCTTTTTTCCTCAGCGAGATCGAGCTGCTCGGCCAGGGCTCTATCGTTGCCCCCTGACTCGATAAGTGCAGTGCGAATGGTCGGCAAGCCCACCTCCAATGGAATCACTGCCTCTGTTCCATAAGCAAGGGAGTACGGCGTCTCTCCCGTAGATCGCCGTGGAGTAGTCCTGTACGCCCGAAGCACGGCTGGAAGCTCATCGGGCCATTTGCCCTTCTTATTCTCCAACCTTTTCTTGAGACTTTTTAGGATGGTCTTGTTTGAAGCCTCTGCTTGCCCGTTGCTCTGTGGGTAAGCTGGGGTGGAGTAATAGTTCCTGATGCCGTACTGAGCACAAAGGGCCTTGAACTTCTTGCCAAACTGTGACCCGTTATCGGAGATAATAGAGTAGGGCACTCCAAACCTTGTGATTATCTTATTCCACACAAATTTCTCCACCATAGCTTCTGTGATTTTAGCAAGAGCTTCCCCCTCGATCCATTTGGTGAAGTAGTCAGTGCCAATAAGTAGGAATTTTCGTTTCCCTGTTGCCATAGGGAGAGGACCCACGATATCCAATCCCCATTGGGCAAATGGCCATGGACTGGTTAGAGGCAATAGATCCTCCGCTGGTGCTCGGATGAGGGGAGAAAACCTCTGGCACTTTTCACAAGTCTTAACGAAAGCCTTTGCATCCTCCTGCATGTAGGGCCACCAATACCCCTGGGATATTGCTCGGTGGGCTATGGATCTGCCACCGGTGTGTCCCCCACAAGTTCCAGCATGGATCTCGTGGAGGAATTTCTGAACAAGGACTGGGTGTACACACAACAAATACGGACCAAGGAAGGACTTTCTATAAAGCTTACCTTCTGGAGAGAGCCAAAAGCGTACAGACTTGGTTTTGATTTTGTGTGCTTCCCTCTTATCTTCTGGCAAGGTCCCGTCTCGTAGGTATGCCACTATTGGATCCATCCAGCTCGGCCCAAACTCTGTTTCCATTACGACTTCTACTGCTCGGCCGATGCTCGGTTCGCTCAAATAATCGACAGCTATTGTACGGCGGTACTCCGTTCTTACTGCTGATCCTAAGCATGCCAATGAATCTGCGTGTGCATTTTGGCCCGAGCTGATTTGTTGGATGTGAGCTCTGTTAAACTTGTCAAGCAAATCCTTGGCCACCTCTGAGTATGCAGCCATCTTTTCGCTCTTCGTAGCATATTCCCCTGAAAGCTGATTAACAACTAATTGTGAGTCACAAAATATCCGTAATTTTGTTACCTTGAGCTCTAAGGCGCTCCTCAATCCAGCGAGCAATGCTTCATATTCTGCTACATTGTTTGTAGCACTGAATCCCAGCCGTAGTGCTTGTTCCAGTACCAAACCTTCTGGAGAGAACAATACTACTCCTGCACCAGATCCTTTGTTGCAAGCTGACCCATCAACATAGAGCCTCCATTCCTCTGGGTCTAGATTGGCCATTCTCGTTGGCTTCTCGGGGTGATCGATTTCTTGCTCCTTCTCGTGGAGGGCTGGTGGAGGTGGAGCCACTGTTGGGGTAAACTCGGCTACAAAGTCAGCCAAAACCTGCCCCTTGATTGCTGTTCTGGGCTGATAATCGAGGTCGAACTGACTTAGCTCTATCGACCACTTGGAGATTCTACCAGAGAAATCTGCCTTCCTGAGCAAGGCCCTTAGTGGGTATTCGGTGAACACAGTGATGGGGTGCTGTAAAAAATAGTGAGGCAATTTCCTTGATGCAACAACGAGAGCGTATACCAATTTCTCCAGTGGTAGGTAACGTGTCTCAGCATCTAACAATGTTTTGCTCATGAAATAGACTGGGGCCTGCTCTGTTTCCTTTATTCGTAGGAGGACCGAGCTGACCGCATGATCAGATACTGCTAAGTATAGTATCAACTGCTCCCCAGCTTCTGGAGTTGAGAGCAAAGGTGGTGATGATAAGTAGCTTTTTAACTCCTGGAAAGCCCGTTCCTGATCGGCTCCCCACTCGTAGCCTTCTCTCTTCTTCAGAAGTTGAAAGAAAGGTCTGCAGCGGTCTGAGGACTTACTGATGAAGCGATTAAGAGCTGCTGCCATCCCTGTTAGCCTTTGGACCTCCTTTGTGGTCTTCGGGCTTTGAAGGCCTTGCAGGGCCGCTATTTGATCTGGGTTGGCTTCAATCCCCCTTTTTGTTACTAGGTGCCCAAGAAACTTCCCCGAGCTAACCCCAAAGGCACATTTGGAAGCGTTTAACTTAAGCTTGTATTCTCTTAGAATGTTGAAGGTTACCTTTAGATCGGCGAGGTGATCAGGCCTCAACTTGCTTTTGACTACCATGTCGTCGATGTAGACCTCCATAGTCTTGCTGAGCTGTTCCTTGAACATCTTAGTAACCA
This sequence comes from Vaccinium vitis-idaea, assembly GCA_963854785.1. Taxonomy (NCBI): domain Eukaryota; kingdom Viridiplantae; phylum Streptophyta; class Magnoliopsida; order Ericales; family Ericaceae; genus Vaccinium; species Vaccinium vitis-idaea. The sequence continues at coordinate 22,089,073 of OY978217.1, read as the reverse complement.
GCCTCTGATAGGTTGCTCCAGCATTCCTTAGCCCAAACGGCATAACCTTGTAACAGTAGAGCCCTCTAGGGGAGATGAAGGACGTCTTCTCTTGATCGGGCTCGTACATAGCTATTTGATGGTATCCTCGATATGCGTCAAGAAAGCTCATCCTCTCATAGCCTGACGTAGCATCCACAAGTTGATCAATTCTGGGAAGTGGGAAGCTATCTTTGGGGCATGCTTTGTTGAGGCTGGTGAAATCCACACAGACCCTCCACTTCCCATTTTCTTTTTGACTACAACTGTATTGGCCAACCAATCTGGATAGCTCACCTCTCGTATGGCATCCGCTTCTAGTAGCCGCTCTACTTCCTCAATTACAGCGTCTACGTGCTGTGGGGCCGACCTCCTTGCCTTCTGCACAACTGGCTTGTGCTGAGGGTCCACGTTCAAGTGGTGGCAAATGACTTCAGGATCTATCCCAGGCATTTCCTGGGGGGTCCAAGCAAACACATCAACGTGATCCCTAAGAAAATTGACCAGATTTCTTTCCTCTAGCTCGGAGAGGGTCTCGCCGACCAGGAAATACCTTTCTGCATCGTCCTCTTGAATCTGTATTTTCTTTAGCCCTTCCACCATCTTCTTGGTGGGATCACCTCCGACGTCCTCCAAAGTTGGTTGGTCTTGAACTTCCATTGCTTGCACCAGCTCGACCTTTGGGGATTTTCCCAGGACCATGGTGAAGCATTGATCGGCCATTTTTTGGTTACCTTTGATGCATTCTATTCCATCTGCTTCGGGGTACTTGATCTTCTGGTGGTAGGTTGAAGAGACCGCCCTCATTTTGTGCATCCACGTCCTCCCTATAATCACGTTATAGGAGGAAGGGATATCTACCACAAGGAAGTCGGTCTTCAGTACTACTGATCCTGCTCGGACAGGTAGTGTGACCTTTCCCATAGGCCACACCGTTTGCGCACTGAAGCCGACTAGTGGAACTAAGCATTTCTGCAACGAGCTCGGTGGGAGTTCCATCTTTTTGAAGGTGTGGTAATACATGATCTCCGTGCTGGCCCCCTGATCCACAAGGATTTTCTCTACGTCGTAATCCCCTATTCGTAGGGTAATTACCAACGCGTCATTATGGGGTACTGATACCCCATCCAGGTCATCATCAGTGAAGGTGACCGGTGTTTCTTTGACTCCTTCCGCCCTCGGCCTCTTCATGCCGAGCTTCATGATTTGTTTTGCCTGCCCGTTGACCCTTTGGATGTGTCTTATCTCATTGTTCGTGTAAGGGGCCACCAATCCATGTATCATATGGATTGTCCCTTTTGGACCTTTCTCGTAGTCCATTTCTTCTATTAGCTCGGCATCGTTCTTGCTGTCAGCCAAGAATTCCTTGAGATGGCCTTCCGCCACCTTCTCGTCCAAGAACTTCTTATACTCCACACAATCCTCGGTCATGTGTCCCCAGTCTCTGTGATAGCTGCAATGCTGATTAGTAGCTCTCCTTTTTTCCGGGTTCCCAGTCATCTTTGGGGGCCGTCTGAACCACTGTTCGTTCTTGATTCTGTACAACATCTTATAGATGGGGATGTTGAAAGTTGCCATAACGCTGAAATATGACTTGGGATCTGGATCAGCTTTGTCCTTCCTCTGCTGGGGGTAATCCTTTCTTCCCGTTGTGAAGTCCTTCTTGTATACCTTTGACTCCACGGTCCTCTTTTCTGGGAGCTGAGGTTGTCCTGCCACGATCTTCCCTCCAGCCTGCAGGATATCATCTTCTACCCGTGCATGCTCCTGAATTCTCTCCATCAGTTTGGCCACAGTCTTGACTGGGTGCATGGTAAGTGATTCTCGTAGCTTACTATGCACGGGCAAACTTGTTTTGAACGTAGCCAGGGCATACTCTTCACTACAATTTTCAATCTCGTTGAAAGTTTCCCAGTAACGCTTTGAGTATTGTCGCAGAGTCTCGTCATCCCTCTGTCTCATAGAGGTTAACGCATCAAAGGTTTTTGGAGCCGCTCGGCTTGTAAGAAACCGAGCAGTGAACTCCTCGGCCAGCTGAGTCCAACACAGGATGGAACCCTCTGGGAGCTTATGGTACCAACTCAATGCCACTTTCCCTAGGCTGGACGGGAACATCTTGCATAGTAGTGCATCATCTTGCTCGTGCATGAACATGGCCTGTTGGTAATGCTGAATGTGGGCCACAGGATCCGTGCTGGTTTCGTATGGGATGAACGCTGAGTGCTTCACCTTGCTCGGCGCCTTCTCCGCGTGGATCCAGTGGGCCAATGGTGATTTGGAGATCTGGCCTAGGGCCTCTTTAGCTGCTTCTCGTGCAGTTCTAGGGCCTTGACCAGCTCGGTCAGTATCCCTCCTTCTCGCATGCTGCTCGGGAATGTGCTCATTGGATCCAGATCTCTCGTATCTGTCCCTAGAATGCTTCCTCTTTTCCCTTCTTTCCACAGAAATACTCTTGTCTCTCCTTTTTCGTGGAGAGGCAGCTCGGTCAGTGGAAACGTTGTCGTGGTGACGACCCTTTTCTTGTTTCTCATACTGCACGGATCTCGTCCGTGAGCGTAAATCTTTTTCCTTCTCTTGGAGTTGCTTCTTCAGGTCCTGAATTTCTCGTTCTCGTCGAGTGACTTCGCGGGCCAATTCTTCTGCCTCTTGTTCCTTTCTGTCGAGGCTATCCTCTCTTTCTCGATTTCTTGTTCGCCTGTGATCATCCCTCCTCGGTGGGCTCCTCCTCCGTTCACGTCGGGTTGAGGCCTCCCCACCTCTTGGTGGTATTTTTGAGCGTTTCCGTCGCTCGTTTGATCTTGGAGAATCATGGTTTATCAGGCGCGTATCCCTAAACTTTGGAATTTCAGGGATATGCCCTATGCTAAACCTTCTGGTGGCAGGCTTCTTTTGTGGTGCTTTTAGAACTGCAGGAGTTTCGTCCACCTTTGCACTTTTTCTCGTAGTGTAAACAAGGGTGGTTCCGCCATCGTCTTCGACATCCTTCCTCTGTGGGGTGCACAGAAGAGGTTCTGAAAGCACCATTGTTGATCTCTGTTGGAAGGGATCAAGCTTTTCTGTCAACTTTCCCACAGACGGCGCCAATTGTACGGGGATAAATCCACGTAACCCTGGATCACGTGCTTCCTTGAATCAACCCTAGATCTGCAAGACAGAAAAAGGGTTAGAGCACCTTTGCCTCTCGTTGGCAAAGGCCCTCCGATGCCTAAGTTAGTATCACATACTCGAGAGCTCAAAACACAATGCGTATGAAAATGGGTTTCACAGCATACCTTTTGTCATGGTTATTGCCTTGTATTTATAGGTGTAGATGTTCTTCATATTAGGCATCTCGTGCCCCCGTTTCCTATTCTCTTTAGGAATCGTTTTCCTAATAGGACTTTCCTATTAGGGACAAGTCTCCACGTCCTGCTAGATCTCATCTAGCAGGGGTCTTCCTTTCCTTATAGGATTCTTTCCTATATGAGGTATACTCCTTATCTCATTAGGACTTCCCATATCAGTCCCTTATATCATGGGATTGTTTCCTTATCACATAAGGATCCGTTATAGAATATTCTGGAATGTCTCACCGCCTTACTCTTGGCGGTGCCGTGCTTCCACGTAGCTCGGAATAACCCGTACATAACTCAGCTCATCGCACCGAGCTGATTTATGTATTCCAGAATGCTATTTGAGCTCGGAATAACCCGTCCTGATATCTCTTTCGCTGTAAGTGTGGTGAGTCAGTTTATGTCAGCTCCTCGTCTTCCACATTGGGAAGCTTGTCTTCGTATTGTGAAATATCTTAAGGCTCATCCTCGACGTGGTTTGTTTTATCGGACTAATGGTCATTTGCGTGTTGAAGCATTTACCGACGCTGATTGGGCAGGATCACCATCTGATAGACGGTCCACTACTGGGTACTGTACTTTTGTTGGAGGCAATTTAGTCACATGGAAAAGCAAGAAACAAACGGTGGTCACAAGGTCTAGCGCAGAAGCAGAGTATCGAGCCATGGCACACACATCTTGTGAGATTGTGTGGTTGAGAGCTTTACTCAAGGAGTTAGGTTTTGATGTGGAGATACCTATTCCTATGTATTGTGATAATCAAGCGGTGATTCATATTGCTTCAAATCCAGTATTCCATGAGAGAACAAAACATATTGAAGTTGATTGTCACATTGTTCGTGAGAAGATAGAAGATGGTGTGTTATCTACTCCATTTGTTTCTACAGGAGCTCAGTTGGCTGATATCTTCACCAAACCGTTGTTTAAACCGCGTTTAGAGTTTTTATGTAACAAGCTGGGATTTTGTGATATTGATAGGCGCAATATCTCAAGATATAAGCGCCTAAGTAGGGCGAATTAGCGCATTCGAGGCGCGATTTATTTCATTTTCCACTTGATGCGGTGTTGTCTTTTGTTTTTGGTGTTTGTGTTCATTTTGTAGGAAACGGGCCAAAAGGAGCACGGCAAGTAGACACAAGGCGATCAGGCATGTTGGGAACCGGTGGGACCCAAGCAAGGACGACCAAACAAGCTTGAAGGGCATTTTAGAGGGCTCGGTATCGATACAGGGATTCCCCTGTATCGATACCCAGGCGACACTGAGCGAACAGAAGCAACGGGTATCGATACAGGACTTCTCCTGTATCGATACCGAGGGCCCTAAAAGCAGCGGTTGACCTTGCCACGTGTGTTGACTTCGGGGGAGGATAAATACTCCGATTTTAGGTCAAATTAGGGTTCGAACTTTGATTTATTTTTCTTCCAATTAGCAGCCGACTTTTTCCCTTTTGGAGATTCTACTTTCCGGGATTATTTTCATTGAAGTTTTGCAGTTTCGTTGGAGATTCAAGTATTGATTGGTAACTTTCTGCTTTATTTACTTTAATCTCAGTTCGCGGGAGTTTGTCTGCGATCTGATTTCGAATCTCTTGTTTTAATTCATATTCAAGTATTAGAGCATGTTTTATTTCAGAATTTTCTTGGTTGTTCTGTTCAATATGAGTGAGTAGTTTCATAAGTATGGTCGCGGGGTGATTAACACGCCGTGGCCAGGGACGGATTTGTTCTTACTCCGATTTTTACACTAAAGATTGAAAAAGCAATTTTAGGTTATTAAAGCGCTTCCGTCGGACGAATCCGAGCTTCGTTGGAGCCCATGTAACGCGAGGAACGGGGGACCAAAACTTGTTCTTCGCTGTACATGGGCAACGGCGGCCGCGAGGATTCGCATCCTTCGGGGTAACCTTTTCTCTCTAAAATCAAACGTTTTCTTGGAAACAACGAATGGAGCATGAAATATCCGGACCTGGTCACCGTGTTATGAACCCTACGACCGTACTTCCTTTTAATTAATTCAAGTAAAATCAAATTCTCTTAGTTTAGGTAATTTCACCAATCAAATCACAAGGGTGGCCACCTAAGAGCCGTGTTAAACATTAGCAACCCGAGTTTTTAGTAAGCACTTTCCATCTTCTCTGTGGATTCGATTCCGGTCTTACCGGGTATTATGCTACACCGGTCTCCGCCCTACGCTTGGGGCAACCCATTAAATTAGGTATAGGATTTCGGTCAAGCAGATATTTATTCTCCAGCTTGAGGGGGAGTGTTAGAATAGTGCGTATTGTCCCACATTGCTTATCTAAGTTGTGTAACGTGTTGCTTAACTATATAAATAATATTCTCGCGTGTTAGGGTTAATTAACACCCTACACTTCTCTCTCTCTCTCTCTCTCTCTCAAACAACAGTATTTATTCAAATATATTAGCCGATGTTGCGATGCTGTTGTTGGTGATTTATATATCATCTTTGAGGCTTCATGCCTTGAAAGATGTCCTAATCATCTCTTATTGCTGAATCTGTCTTTTAAGGTTGAATTTTTTATCACTTGAGCTAATGTTGTTGCTGCTACTGTTGGTGTTTAGTTTATGTTAATGCAAGTTCTAGTCATATGTTTGTTTGGCTTTCTGCCTTGTGATGTTAAGAACTAAGAGGTTTTCCACTTCATTTCAATACATCACAGTATTCATTTGAAGTACTTGGTTGCAGGATAACACAGATGCACCAAATGTGTTCAAACATAATTGTCTGAGGTCCCTCGGAAAGAAATGGAGGGATCGGAAAGATGAGTTTAAAATACTTATGACATGTATGATAATGATGAAGACCATATGGCGAATTGTCTGGATAGGGCCAATTCTGATCAATGGAGTATTCTTGTTCAATTTTGGGGCACTCTAGATGTTGTGGTAACATATATCTCTTGTTCCTCTCTCTCTCTCTCTCTCTCTCTCTCTCTCTCTCACACACACACACACACACACACACACACACGAGGTAATATGCATGGTGCTATTTATCATGGTCATTATATTCTGCTACCAAATGAAGCTACTGGATATTCAGTTGTCTGCTTTGTAAAACTACTTACCAGTTTATTGATGGTATTTGAATTTAAAACCATCTAATTTGTGTAACATGTCATCAGGTAATTTTGATCTGGTGGGAAACAATTTCCCGGTCCTCTTTGTCCGGGATGGTATGAAGTTCCCTGACATGGTCCATGCTCTAAAACACAACCCTAAATCCCATATCCAAGATAACTGGAGGATCGTTGACTTCTCTCCCACCACCCAGAAAGCTTGCACGTGTTCATTTTCCTCTTCAGCGATGTGGGTGTTCCCCAAGATTACAGGCACATGGAAGGCTTAGGTGTCAACACCTATACCCTAATCAACAAGGCCGTTAAAGCACATTACATGAAGTTTCACTGGAAACCCACTTGTGGAGTAAAATGCTTATTAGAGGAAGAGGCAATTAAAGTAGGTGGAGCAAAAATTACTTCCCTTCACGACATAGTTCTGTTCGACATGCTGAGATTGTCCCAATTCCTCCTGCTATTTACACTGGAAAGCGTGACAAGGTTGGCTTCTGTTGTTCTATTGTTCTTTCGCTATATAACAGGAATAAGTTGAAGGATGGTTGATTTGAGTGGTTTTGTGTACGGATTTTGGGTAGTCTCTTTTGACGAAGTTGATTTAAGTGACTTCAATTCGTTCTATTTAGCCTAGTTCTCTTTCTTTCTTTACACAGTGTATCATTGAGAAGGAGAATAATTTCAAACAGCCTAGGGAGAGATATAGATCCTTTGATCAGTTGCATTTTCTATGGTGGTTCACAGACTGACAAATCTCTTGGTCAGAAGCTGGCCACTCGGCTCAACATGAGGCCTAGTATTTGAAGGTGAAAAGCCCCTTTACAACGACACTTTAGCTCCGAAGACGAAGCTATGGAGTTGGTGTTAGCCAGTTCAACATCTTCGTGATAATTCAATAACCTCCTTTGTTTTGTATGGCGTGTCCGAAGAAACTGGTTCCGTGACTGAAATATACTGGCAATGTGTCTTTTTGATAAGATGCAGTGTTGATCATTTCACACCAAATTCCCCCTCCAAGCCAAAAGATGTGGACAGAAAACTACGTTGGATGGTAAAATATTGTCTATATGGTTTTAACTTGTGTATAATGCATGGGAGCAATCAAGCATTCAATTCATTACACATATGTGAGATGTGGAGCACATCTCAAATTATGGTACAGGTTCCTTGCATTTGGGTATGCCATTCCTTACCGACCTGTTGAGGACTTGTCTTTTGATGTTGCTTGCTTTTTCGAAATTGGAGGCACTTTCTAGAACTATTACATGGTGGGCCTCACAAAACTTACCCTTTTGATACTCCAATTATAGTGATTCAGATGTTGTCACCATAATTTAGTTCATGTATCTTCTTGCAGTATTTTGGTGGCACGAATTTTGGACGAAAAGCTGGAGGCCCTTTGACTGCAACAAGCTATGAGTACGATGCCCCACTAGATGAATATGGCAACTTATATGTTGAGCAATGCCCAACATTTTGGATTGGGGAAGCTAGATTGGGTGAATCGTAATACGGTTATCTATTTGTATTTCATATTTTTGGGGCTGAAAGATGAGTTAAGCACGTTATGTTTTAGAGAATGTTTCTAATTCTTTAGTTATCAATAACAGAGTCTTTTTTCCCTTTAGGGGATGATTTTATTTTTTTCCAATTGTGTTTAATGATTTTTTTGCTGGAAATTTTTTTTTTTTTTTGGAGGTAGAAGATAGATAAGATGACAGATTATAGGCCATTTATGTTAGTTTATAGGCCATTTTATGTTAGTGAAAAAACGGGCCAAACACCGACATTACCTTTAATTTTTTCACCTCACTAAAGAGTCGATGCTTCGAGCTAGACCCATATCCTTAGGCAATCCCGCCACTGATAGGCGCGCAATATCTCAAGATATAAGCGCCTAAGTAGGGCGAATTAGCGCATTAGAGGCGCGATTTATTCCATTTTCCACTTGATGCGGTGTTGTCTTGTGTTTTTGGTATTTTTGGTTGTTTTGTAGGAACAGGTCGGAGGAGCACGTAAAGTGGACACAAGGCGGTCGGGCATGCGGGGAACCGGTGGGACCCAAGCAAGGACGACCAAAAGGCTGAAAAGTCAACTTAGAGGCACCGGTATCGATACATGGTTTCCCCTGTATCGATACCGAAGCACCATTTAGCGAACAGAATGTCTGGGTATCGATACAGGTCTTTCCCTGTATCGATACCGAGGGTCTTAAAAGCCAGAAATTGACTTGCCACGTGTGTTGACTTCGGGGGGAGATAAATACTCCGATTTTAGGTCGAATTAGGGTTCGAACTTTGTTAGTTTTTCGTCTAGTTTTCGCAGCCGTTTTTCCTTCGGAGATTCTACTTTTCGGAGCTTATTTTCATTGAAGTTTTTGGCGTTTCGTTGAGCATTCAAGTGTTGCTTTCGGTAACTTTCTACTTTCTTTACATTAATCTCAGTTTGCGGGAGTTTGTCCGCGTTCTAAGACTCGAATCTTGTGTTTTAATTCGTATTCAAGTAAAATTGCATGTTTAATTTCAGAATTTTCTTATGTGTTCTGTTCAATATGAGTGAGTAGTTTCTTAAGTATGGTCGCGGGGTGATTAACACGCCGTGGCCAGGGCTGGATACGTTCTTGCTCCGATTTTCACGGTTAATAACGGTAAAAGCAATTTTAGGTTATTAAAGAACGTCCGTTGGACGAATCCGGGCATCGTCGGAGCCCATGTAACGCGAGGTACGGGGGACCAAAACTCGTTCTTCGCTGTACATGGGTAAACGGCGACCACGAGGATTCGCATCTTTCGGGGTATCTTTTTCTCTCTAAAGTCAACTGTTTTTGGAACAACGAATGGAGCAGGAAATATCCGGACCCGGTCACCGTGTTATGAACCCTACGACTGTACTTCCTTTTAATTAATTTAATCAAAATCAGTTTTCTCTTAATTTAGTTAATTCACCAATCAAACCAAAAAGGGTGGCTACCTAAGAGCCGTGTTTAAACTAGCATCCCGAGTTTTTAGTTAAGCACTTTCCACCTTCTCTGTGGATTCGACTCCGGTCTTACCGGGTATTGTGCTACACCGGTCTCCGCCCTACGCTTGGGGCAACCCAGTAATTTAGGTATAGGATTTCGGTCAAGCATTTTTGGCGCCGTTGCCGGGGAAGGCAAGAGGTGTTAAGAATTCGGGTAGTTAGCGTTATTTGAATTTCAGCTTTAATTTTATTTTAAAATATAAAAAAACAGTTAGGTAAATCTTTAGTTGTTACTTTTAAAATTGAGTCAAGATAGGTAAAGGAAGGAAGGGCTCACCAAAGGAGGACCCGCTCTTCTTCCGAGACCCGTCTAAGCGTCTAGTTAGGATAGATAGAGAGTCGTTGGTGGAAGTTCCACTTGAGTCTCAGTTTGAGTCAGTAGGATTCCAGTTTGAGTCTAGTCAATCTGAGTCCGAGTCTTCCGTAGGTCCACCTGAATCCATTCCCATAGACGACATTTTCATAGAATTTCCCAATCCATTGTTCGTCTTAGAGAGTGAACCACCGATGGCGGAACAGAGAACTATGCGGGATTACATGCATCCCGAGAGGACTACTCCTCGTGGCCCAATAGTTCTGCCAACTGAGTCTGTGGAGGCATGCAACGCTTTCACTGTGAAACCAGGAACCCACAATGCCCTTCCTCTCTTTTACGGGAGGGAGAATGAGGACCCATATGAGCATGTCCGCCACTTCGAGGGGTTGGTGCGCACCCTAGCCACCACTACCCAATGGGAAAACGCTTGCCTTAAGCTTTTCCCTGCTTCTCTGAAAGATGGGGCGGACAAGTGGCTCAGAATGCAGAAGGAGCAATCTCTCACGACATGGACCGCTGTTAGGGAGCTGTTCTATAGGAAATACTTCTCAGAGAGCAAGTCACAGCACCTGACTCGCCAAATCCAGTCATTTAGGCAAAAAGAGGGCGAGTCATTTCTGAGGTGCTGGGAGAGGTTTAAAGACTTGTTGTTGTCTCTACCCCACCATGGGTATGAGAAACACCAGTTGGTGACATTCTTCCAGTTGGGCCTAAACATTGCGACGGCCCAGCAGATTGAGTACCTCTGTAAGGAGGGAGATTTCTTAGATAAGGGCCTAGATGAGGCATGGGATTTCCTAGAGGAGTTGGCCGATAAGTACCGAAGTTGGGAACCTTCCGACCTCGCTGACAGGGCCATTGCTGCACAGGGACCCAGTGGGTCCGGTATCTTCCCCATGAGTGTGAGAGACCTTACCGTCCAGACTCAGTTGGATAGATTGACCAAGCAGACGGAGGACTTGCGGATGAAGCAAGTCCAACAGGTGAATGATGTGAGAGTTGAGGAGGTGTGTGCGCTTTGTGAGTGTCCGGGGCATTCAGTGACAGCTTGCCCCGCTTTTCCGATGGTTAAGGAGGCATACCAAAGTAACCAGGCTGAGGTGAATGCGATGAACCAACATTGGGATCCGTATTCAAACACCTATAATCCGGGCTGGGCTCATAACCCAGCCCTGGGATGGAGAGATCCTAAAGCACCAGTGCCACCCCAGGCACCACCTCAGCAACAGGTGCAACCATACCGGCCTCAGCAAGGCCAAATGTCCCAATATCGTTACCCCTCACAGAATCAGCAGGGGTACGGTCCTTCATATTCTGGACCACGCCCAGGCATAAATCATCCACCGAGGGATAAGCAGACTGATGACATGTTAAAGGCTCTCATGCAGTCTCAACTGAGCTTTACTGAGCAGACTAAGCAAGCAATTGGAGACATTAGGTCTCAATTAACCCAGTTGACGGCAGTAGTTGGGCAAAACCAACAGGAGAGGGGAAAATTTCCCTCTCAACCTCACGCCAATGCTGTCGGTTCTAATTATCTGGGAGAGGGGTCAGGCACGAGTAATTTGAACCCCGGTCAGGAGGAAGCAAAAGCGATCACCACTCTCAGAAGTGGGAAGGTGATCGATAAGACTATTCCTCTGAGGCAAAAATCGGTTCCACCTTTGGTTCCGGTCGCTGCACCAGTAGTTGTCCCGGACGTGGGGAAGGGTACTGAGGAAGAGAGAGAGATAGAGTCACCTGAGGTGGTGGTGCCTGCTCCTGCGGCCCCCACGACTCCTTTGCCACCCGTCGCACCATATCCCCATCGCTTGGTGGCAAAGCCAAGCGTCAATGTGAACTTCCAGATCCTTGAGTTGTTTAAGAAGGTTCAGTTTCCTATCTCCTTGATGGAAGCCATTGACGCTATTCCTCAGTTCGCCAAGGTGTTAAAAGAGCTGTGCACGTCAAAACGGAGAACTAAGAGTCAGTGCAACGTGCTACTGACGGAGCAAGTGAGCTCCATTCTCCAAGCTGATATTCCGATTAAGCGGAAAGATCCAGGTTGTCCCACTATCCCTATAGCTATTGCTGGCCAGAGTTTTGAGAAGGCCTTACTGGATTTGGGAGCGAGTGTCAATTTGCTCCCATATTCGGTATATCTGAGATTAGGCTTAGGTGATCTTAAAGCCACACCGGTCACGCTACAGTTGGCTGACTGGAGTGTGAGAATTCCTAAGGGGGTAGTGGAGGATGTGTTGATACAAGTTGGGGAGTTTCTGTTCCCCGTGGATTTCATTGTCTTGGACACGTGTCCAATCCCGGAAGTCTTTGAGAAGACTCCCATTATCCTTGGCCGTCCGTTTTTAGCCACCTCCAGTGCTGTAATAATTGCAAAACTGGACAAGTCCAATTATCATTTGGGGACTTGAAAATGGAGGTGAATGTTTACAATGTCGATAGTCGAGTAGAGGATGATGAGGAGGTCTATGAGGTTAGTCTGATCGACATGCTGGTGCAAGAGCATGTCGAGAATATGTTGTATAAGGATCCTCTGGAGATAGCGCTGACCACCGATGAGGCGTCATTTTTAGATTCTCCAGAGGTAGGGAGTTTGATGGAGATGCTAGCAGTTGAGGATGTATGTGGCGCCGTTTGGGACCCAGTTCTCGAACCGCTGGGCGCCCCATTATCTAAAGCTCTCCCATCATCGGTCCAGCCACCGAAACCTGATTTGAAGCCTTTACCGGATACGTTGAAATATGCCTTTCTTAAAGGTAATGATACGTTTCCGGTAGTGATCTCCTCCTCCTTGGAGGTGGATCAAGAGGCTAAATTACTTGCCCTGCTGAGAGAGCATATAGGGGCGATTGGCTGGACGATAGCAGACCTACAGGGTATTAGTCCTACGGTGTGTACACACCGCATTTTTCTAGATGAGGATGTGAAGCCTTCTAGGCAACCTCAGCGCCGTCTGAACCCCAATATGAAGGAGGTGGTTAGGACGGAAGTGCATAAGCTGTTAGATGCGGGTATCATTTACCCGATTGCCCATAGTGAGTGGGTAAGTCCTGTGCAGGTTGTGCCTAAAAAGGCAGGAGTGACTGTAGTGAGGAATGAGGAGGGTGAGTTAGTGCCAACCCGTGTTCAGACCGGGTGGCGCGTTTGCATTGACTACCGGAAGCTCAACGCGAGCACCCGGAAGGACCATTTTCCCCTCCCATTCATTGACCAGATTTTAGAGAGAGTCGCGGGCAGAGCGTTTTATTGCTTCCTGGATGGATACTCTGGCTACAATCAGATTGAGGTAGCCATGGAGGACCAGGAAAAGACCACCTTTACGTGCCCATATGGTACTTTTGCCTACCGTCGCATGCCTTTTGGCTTGTGCAATGCTCCCGGCACCTTTACACGGTGTATGATGGGAATTTTTAGCGACATGGTAGAGAAGATAGTGGAGGTATTTATGGATGACTTTTCAGTTTTTGGGGATTCGTTTGACGGATGCCTCGAGAACTTAGGGAAAGTCTTGCCTAGGTGCGAGGAGAAGCGCCTTGTGCTCAATTGGGAGAAGTGCCACTTCATGGTGACCCAAGGTATTGTGTTGGGACACATTGTCTCATCTGAGGGTATTGAGGTGGACAAGGCGAAGATAGACTTAATTGCGAATCTTCCCACTCCGAAAACTGTTAAGGATGTCCGTTCTTTTCTAGGTCACGCCGGTTTTTACCGGCGATTCATTAAGGACTTCAGCGCCATCTCCCGGCCTTTGTGTCAGTTGTTAGCGAAAGACACACCCTTTGTGTGGTCCGACGCTTGTGAGGGGGCCTTTCAGAAATTGAAGCGGAGTCTCACAACTCCGCCAATCGTTCAGTCCCCAGATTGGAGTTTGCCATTTGAGCTTATGTGTGACGCGTCCGACTATGCAGTCGGAGCAGTTTTAGGTCAGAGGCGAGGGAAAGATCCCTGTGTGATTTATTATGCGAGCAAGACATTGAATGAGGCACAACTTAACTATACCACCACTGAGAAGGAATTATTAGCGGTTGTGTTTGCCTTAGATAAGTTCCGGTCCTACTTGGTGGGGTCGCAGATTGTGGTATATACCGATCATGCGGCCTTGAGGTATTTGATGACCAAGCAGGATGCGAAGGCTCGCCTTATCCGGTGGATTCTTTTGCTGCAAGAATTCCACCTCATCATTAAGGATAAGAAAGGGGTAGAGAATGTAGTGGCTGACCACCTGTCTCGTTTGGAGTTTGAGGACCCCACCTCTCATCTCCCTATTGTGGATACCTTTCCCAACGAGCAGTTGTTTGCTGCTAATACGTGCCCGTGGTTTGCAGATATCGCCAATTATTTGGTGACTGGGCAGATTCCACCCCATTGGTCTACATCTGAGAAGCAGCGATTTTTGAGAGAGGTCCGGCAGTATATTTTCGATGATCCCTATGTGTTTAAGTACTGCGCGGACCAGATAGTGCGCCGTTGTGTCCCCGAGGTTGATCAGAGGGGAATTCTAGAGTTTTGTCACTCAGAAGCGTGTGGCGGTCATTTTTCCGCCAAGAAAACCACCGCCAAGGTTCTTCAGTGTGGCTTCTTTTGGCCAAATCTATTTAAGGATGCATATGTTTTTTGCAAGTCTTGTGACCGATGTCAAAAATTAGGTAAAGTCGGCCCGAGAAATATGATGCCCCTCCACAATATTTATGTGTTGGAGGTCTTTGATTGTTGGGGCATTGATTTCATGGGCCCATTCCCAGTGTCACATGGTTTTGAGTATATCCTCCTGGCGGTGGATTATGTGTCTAAGTGGGTAGAGGCGATTCCTACTAGGACCAGTGATTCTAAAGTGGTGCTTGAGTTTTTAAAGAGTCATGTTTTGTCGAGATTTGGCATGCCACGTGCCATAATCTCTGATCAGGGCACCCACTTTTGTAATCGGTCCTTTGAGGCATTGATGAGGAATTATGGCATCTCTCACAAGGTGTCTACGGCCTATCACCCTCAGACAAATGGCCAAGCTGAGTTGGCCAATCGGGAGATTAAGGGAATCTTAGAGAAAACAGTAAACCCGAGTAGGAAGGATTGGTCCCTGCGACTGATTGATGCGTTGTGGGCCTACCGCACTGTTTACAAGACTGTGTTGGGTGCTTCACCCTATCGACTTGTTTACGGTAAGGCCTGCCACCTGCCCGTGGAGATGGAGCATAAGGCCCATTGGGCCATTAAGACGGTGAACGCAAGTTTGCCAGAGGCAGGTGCCTATAGGAAGCTCCAACTGTGTGAGCTTGAGGAAATTAGGAATGACGCGTATGAGAGTACTAGCATTTACAAAGCTAAGGTTAAGGCGTACCATGATAGGAACATCCAGCGCAAAACCTTTAGTATTGGGCAGAAAGTTTTATTATATAACTCGCGCATTCACTTATTTCCAGGGAAGTTGAGGTCTCGCTGGGATGGGCCATATATAGTCCATCAGGTTTACCCAAACGGTTCAATAGATGTCTGCGACCCTAAGGATAATCATATTTTCAAAGTTAATGGGCAGCGTCTTAAACCATTTTTAGAAATCATCGACATAGGTGAACCTGAGGAGGACTTAGTTGATCCGGTTTACTCGGATACTCCCGTTGTTTAGCCGTTGGGCTATGTTTTTACGGGTAGCTCACGCGTACCATGCTCTTCATTGAGTGTGGACCCGACTCCTAGCAATGGGGGTACCCATCATCGACTTGAGTATGTATAGCTTCGCACGCCGCTATTGAAATAAGGATCGTGTGCCCAGCTCCGGTTAGTAAGGGCGTTTTGTGTATTGTCGTGTCTGTTTTTAATTTTTAAAAAAATAAAAAAATAAAAAAATTCGGTCCGGTATAGCCACCTAATTTCTAGCCTTAAATTTGTGTATCTGGGTTTCTAACAATCTTATTGCCGTGTCTCGGATAGTCATAAAAGATGATTGGCTCTGATTTCTTTAAGGAAAAACCTTGAGTGATTTAACCTGTTGAGTCATGACTTACCCGGGATTGTTATGATGACCTTCTCTACACAAATTTAAGTGAGAAATTCGGGAGAAAAGTAGTACCCGTGTCTTTCACGTGACGGAAATGGTGGTGTATTTTCTTTTTCTGTTATTGCTTTTTGGTTTTTCTGTGTACGCCCGGATACCACGTGCCGGGCTGGACTGACGTGTTTTGCAGGTTGCACGGTGAGCGTACCTGAAATTCCTCGTATATCGGCCGAGGTCATGGTGGTTGGCTGCCACCCGGAGGTCCAGTTCTTCCCCTTGTTCTTTCAATTTTAATGTCTCCATGCTCTGGGGACATAGCATGTTCTAAGTTGGGGGGGAGGGTGTACATGTTTTTCATTTTGTTTTGTTTTTCCAAAAAAAAAAAAAGGAATTTGGATGTTTGGGGTGTAACTATTCTTGGTTGATGACTGCTAATTAGCGCTATAATGGTTGTTGTGCGAGTCGGAGTCTCGATACGATTTCATGGATAGACTTAAGCTCGTGAACATGATGTTCAGGAAGCACTCAGTTAGCCGTATCATCTATAGTTGGATAGTGCTTGATCACTTTAGTTCATGCTTTTCACGCACACTGTCCCACTCTGAGCATTCACTAGCCTTGAATTTGGTTTACATATTATTGATATTTCGGTGTTAGTTGATTGCGCCCACGGGCTTATTGGAACCCCTTTCCTACATTATGTGCTAAATTGGTATTGCTTATCCGGGCGTTCATTGAGTATTCGGGCAATCGGGGTTTGCTCCCACCGTATTGTTCGCGTTACAAGATGGATAGACCTTGTGAAGGCATTGGTTAAATGTGGTTAGTTTGGGTCTCTCCCTAAAGCCTTTTTGACTCGAGCAATTAAGTCTGAGGGGTCTCTTTAAACCTGGTACCCTAAGGCCATCTGGCTTGGGGATGACCGACCTAAAGCTCGTTACATGGGTCAACTAGAAAGCCCGACAGATCCAGGCATTGCACGACCACAAGGAAAATGGTGAAAAAAAGAAGAAAAAAAGATTAATCAATAGGGGAAGGGGTGAGTTTTTAGAGACACACCGGGCTATTGATATTGTGTGAACTGTTTTCGGGATTAGTGAGTTTCTATGTGTGATTCTCACTTACACGCATGTTATGTGATAAATCCCTATCCGGTCGTAGGTGAGAGGATTAACTTTTGTGCTAAGTTTGCTGCGAAGTTCACTTGTTTAACTTTGTCCATGGATGAAATGTCTTGTCTTTGACTTGCCTGACAGTCACTGTAGTATTTCGAGAAGCTATTGACTGGGTTGAGTTGCATTCAAATGTCCGAGTTCTTTGTGTTTTGTGGGTTATCACTGCTGAAAACCCTCACGAGACTTCACTCGTCCTACCAGGGCCGCCCGGGGGTTTAAAAGATCTATCCTTTTATTTATTTGTTTTATTCTTTTCGTTGCTCGGGACTAGCAACCTTCAAGTTGGGGGGTGTGATAGGCGCACAATATCTCAAGATATAAGCGCCTAAGTAGGGCGAAGTAGCGCATTAGAGGCGCGATTTATTCCATTTTCCACTTGATGCGGTGTTGTCTTGTGTTTTTGGTATTTTTGGTTGTTTTGTAGGAAACAGGTCGGAGGAGCACGTAAAGTGGACACAAGGCGGTCGGGCATGCGGGGAACCGGTGGGACCCAAGCAAGGACGACCAAAAGGCTGAAAAGTCAACTTAGAGGCACCGGTATCGATACATGGTTTCCCCTGTATCGATACCGAAGCACCATTTAGCGAACAGAATGTCTGGGTATCGATACAGGTCTTTCCCTGTATCGATACCGAGGGTCTTAAAAGCCAGAAATTGACTTGCCACGTGTGTTGACTTCGGGGGGAGATAAATACTCCGATTTTAGGTCGAATTAGGGTTCGAACTTTGTTAGTTTTTCGTCTAGTTTTCGCAGCCGTTTTTCCTTCGGAGATTCTACTTTTCGGAGCTTATTTTCATTGAAGTTTTTGGCGTTTCGTTGAGCATTCAAGTGTTGCTTTCGGTAACTTTCTACTTTCTTTACATTAATCTCAGTTTGCGGGAGTTTGTCCGCGTTCTAAGACTCGAATCTTGTGTTTTAATTCGTATTCAAGTAAAATTGCATGTTTAATTTCAGAATTTTCTTATGTGTTCTGTTCAATATGAGTGAGTAGTTTCTTAAGTATGGTCGCGGGGTGATTAACACGTCGTGGCCAGGGCTGGATACGTTCTTGCTCCGATTTTCACGGTTAATAACGGTAAAAGCAATTTTAGGTTATTAAAGAACGTCCGTTGGACGAATCCGGGCATCGTCGGAGCCCATGTAACGCGAGGTACGGGGGACCAAAACTCGTTCTTCGCTGTACATGGGTAAACGGCGACCACGAGGATTCGCATCTTTCGGGGTATCTTTTTCTCTCTAAAGTCAACTATTTTTGGAACAACGAATGGAGCAGGAAATATCCGGACCTGGTCACCGTGTTATGAACCCTACGACTGTACTTCCTTTTAATTAATTTAATCAAAATCAGTTTTCTCTTAATTTAGTTAATTCACCAATCAAACCAAAAAGGGTGGCTACCTAAGAGCCGTGTTTAAACTAGCATCCCGAGTTTTTAGTTAAGCACTTTCCACCTTCTCTGTGGATTCGACTCCGGTCTTACCGGGTATTGTGCTACACCGGTCTCCGCCCTACGCTTGGGGCAACCCAGTAATTTAGGTATAGGATTTCGGTCAAGCAACCACACTTTCAAATTTACGCGGAAAAAAAAATGATAGTTGGGACAATCATTTGGTGGGAGTTGAAATCTGGACTGGGTTAGAATAAAACTGGTTGTAATTGAGAAAAAATGAGAAGCATCAATAACTTAGCTTTTTTGCATAAAGCTTGTCGGATTCTCTAATCTGAAACAAATGCTACTTGTCGGATTACATAATTTGAAATAAATGTAATATGTCGGATTCTACAATACAATGTAGAATGCCACGTAAGCAGAAAGCGCGATTTGGAATCGAGCTTCCTCACTTTTCTTTTCTTTTTTTCATTAAGTGCGTTAAATGGAAAAAAAAAATAAGTGAGAAAGAGCAATTCCAAATCGCGCTTTCTGCTTACGTGGCATATTACGGGGCGGTGTGCTACCGCGGCACACTTAGCGCAATTTCGATTGACGTTTTATGAGGGTTAGCGCATCAAATTGCGCTAAGGAGTATTTTTACAAATAATTTGAAAAGTAAAGTACATTGGCAATTAGTTTGGAAAAAGAGACTATTTAGCCGAAAAACCCTCCACAGAATTGTCCGCCGTATGAAGACAGATTTAGAGATTTGTCGACAAATCAATAAAGTGCTTGAGGGGGTTGAGAACCAAATTTTTTCAAGTAACTTGATTTTGTACTTTTTTTTCCCTTCATGGCTTTGTGACTGGAATAAAGGAGCTAGAAATTGGTATGAATTTGATGGCTCCTTTGTTTGGGATTAAATGGATAGGTTGCGAATCCATGAAGAAACAACAATGCACTGCAGGATGAGATTAAGGAGTCTCAATACCATTATCGGATTCTAAAATTTGAAACTTGATAAATACAACGTATTTTAATATCCGAAAAATACATTCGTTTTGGATTATTTAATCTGACAAGTTACATTACTTTCGGCTTATACAATCCGACAAGCTAAACCATTGTGAAATGCCACTTCGATTCCAGTTGTACCAGTACCATACCAGTACAACCCCAAAGCAGCAACACAACTAACTCTTGAGTACCCTTTGTACCAGTACCATACCAGTGAAACACACCTATCAGATTCTACAACACGAGAACTGATAAATACATCGTATTTTAGAATCAGACGTGTTATATTTATTTCAGATCATAGAATCCAAAAAGCTTTATGCAAAAAAACTAGGTTATTGATGCCTTTCATTTTCTCAATTACAACCAGTTATATTCTAAACCAGTCCAGGTTTCAACTCGCACCAGTAATGATTGTCTCAAAATAGCTACCATTTCTTTTTCGCGTAAATTTGAAAGTGTGCCGTTGTTGCCTAAGAATGATTCATCTAAACAGGTATTACAAACAAACAAAGAAAATTCATATAAACATCCCACCCGTTTGACAACAAGCTAGGATGATTCAAAGAATCTACATCAAAGAGTAGAAGAAAAATCAATACAAAAGCTGATGATGCATCCTTCATCAGGCCACAGCCGATCCTTCAAGCAAAGCATCCTCTCTAGGTAGCATGACAAACTTGTTCTTCATTAGTTCCATGTCTGAGATAGTAACCAAGAATGGCAACTTGGATCTCACGGCATTCAATACTTGTACATTTTTTGAATTCCATTTTTTGAATGTCCCTCACTCCTCACCTCCTTCGAAGCCAAAAACCAAAGCACCACCATTTCTTACTCTAAATAAGTACTTTGATTCGATAGAGTCGGTTTCTTTTAAAAAAAAAATACAATAGGACTTAAAATACGTCTATATTGGCTCCAACTCACATTTTAAAGGAGACACGACCAAGCTTAAATCTTTTCTTTTTTTTTTTGGTAAAAGACGATATTATAGAAAATTAAACATAAACAGCCCTGGGGTATTTGACCCCTACAGAATCATCGGCTAATTGACAAGCCAGAAACAACGGAGGCTCCACTAAAGAAACATAATTAAAATTACATAAACTAAAGGAGTTCTTGGCAAGCTTAATCTTTACAATAGCACATCTTCGCATGACCAAGAGATGTTAAACTAATACAACATGTCAAACACACCCTCAACTGAAATTGACAATTGACCTGCTTTCTTGCTGAGACAAGCATTGCACCCTCCATACAACAAACTTGCTTATCTCGTTCAATTGTCGTGCAACAAATTCAAAAGATCTTCAACTCACATTCTTTGAGATTCTCCCACACAAAACATAGAACACAACCAAAAAAAAAAAATCAGAAATCAAAAGTTTTTACAATGATAATACTTAATAATAATAAAAAAAAAACCGTAACAGTTGATATATCATTATCAAGCAACCGTTGTGCTCATGTTGGGTCAACAAAGAGTTAAGGGGCATACTGTAGAATACAAAATTTGTTTAAAGACCAAAAAAGATCATTACGAAATAAATCCATGATCATCTTCACCAAGATTGAGCCTCATGAGAAAGTTTAGTGTGTGATTGAATCGTTAAAACCTAGATTGGCCCACAAGATCAGGGTATCGAGCCAGCATTTAAGATAAAGTGTATCCAAATTTTCCTTTAACTGAACAAAGACCATATTAAAAAATAAGGGCTTGCAAATTTCGAAATTGTGTGCAGCCGATAGCATATCCAACAGACAATCAAAGCAATTTTCATCAGTTCAAAAAAAAAAAAACAATCAAAGCTTATAAATATTGGAACTTGGTGCTAATCAAGCTCAGCCAACAAACGATCAAGTACAATACAGAACCTTGCTTTCTAAAAATGACTGAAATCTCTGAAGTTTGGAAGTGCCCAATACCTTGAACTGTGAACTAATAGTTGTATGATGCTTTAGTCCATCTCCATCTCCATCTTTAAGTCCCTGAAGATTCTGTTTACAAATGATCCCAACTCCCAACCCCATCAAACTTGCTCCCACACCTGCAATGGCAAATCAAAGATTCATGCAGCTGAGCCCTATCAATTAAGACATAAGGCTTAGTTTTATGGTTAGTTTTGCAACATCCTAGATACCAAAGTGGCATAACAGTGCCAGTCACCTGATCAGGTTACAAAAGCTATCCAACTAAATGTTCCTTAATTGTTCAGCGCTTTAGTGAAATGACATGTTCCTTAATTGTTCAGCACTTTAGTGAAATGACAGATTAGGTCCGACCAAGTTGACTAGCGGCATCAAATCTGGCACATAACAACGTCCATTTGACATCCGTAAAACATTAATACATGTAGAGATACGAGTCTGATTAAGAATGCTGAACTTTAACTCAAAATAAGAACAAATCAAAAGCTATATTCTTGTACAAGTTATGAATCAGGGTTTTCAACACATTAGGTAGGTCCGTAAGTCCTAACTCTTACTGAGAATACCTTGATTTAGCCCATGATTATGATTTGTGCATTGTGAGTGGGTAACTCATATCTGGCTTTTACCGTGCAGGGTTAGGTCCATGATGGCCAACATTTTTTTCTTTCTTTTTAAAAAAAAAAAACTCAATGGTGCTCAGGGTTTTTCCCCATACTTGTTCCTCGATATCTTTAAAAAATAAAAAAATAAAACCCCTGGACATGAAATCTTTTAGCCTCTGACCGAGAGGATAAAGGTTCTAGTTCTACAATATCAGACTAATCTAGTGTGGGCCTCACAGATATAGCATGAGATCTGCAATTAAATCCCACTTATATAGCATGTAGCTCCAAAAAAATTCAAAGTGCTGCCACAAATATGCTGCTTAATAAAGCAGTTAACTACGGTAATACACCAGGTAAGTTCCTGAGGTAGTTCATCATATGGTTACCATCTGTATAGTTTGGACCAAGAAAGATAATGATCTTAAGCTGTAATGTGCAATATAAATCAAATTCCACAGAGACAACCCACGTGCAGAGAGTAGGTAAGTCATAGATCATGTGTGTTGGGTATATCTACACAAAGAATACTCCAACTTCATGAAGTAGTGAACATACACATATCAGCCCTACAAACAAAGAATGCCATAGATATGTACATAGAGCCGCATAATTGCACACGAAGTAGACTTTACATCTGCATGCATAGAAACAGAGACATTCACTCATGTAAGAAAGGGGTTTGCAAATAAAGCTTACCTGGACAGTTGCCAGAAGCGAGCCAGTACCCTTAACATATCGATAGTAGCTTTTTGTAAAACACAGCAGCGCTTCGAATCAGGGTAGACGATATCTATACTATTTTAGGAAATTTTCACAAGGAGCCATGTGTGTTCAACAATATGAATTTATGAAGTATTATAGCAATCGGAAGAAAAAACTAGGATACCCATCGCAGCTCCCCATCTTTCTATCAAGTTTGACGGTACGAAGTACTGGCTCGCACTGGTAAAGTCAGATCCATTTCCTTCATCGGCTTCAGAAACTTCAATAGAAACCATGGTTGTGAGATTCAAGGCAGAACTCATTTCCACTTGAATGGTAGGATTCTTAAACTCTAGAAAATTTTCTACGGGCTCGCAAGCTGGAAGCCACTGATCGTAGCTCGCCTGAGGTTGATTACATTCGTGAACCATATCATCATTGTCAACTAATGGGTCTGGGGCCCAAAGCAGCTGGTTGATGAAGAGTGGACTTCAAAAGGAAGAAGGTTTTCTCTTGGCCTGCAGTGTAAATGCTTCATGTTAGGTGTTAATCTACCACGCCAGGGTACAACATCCTTCCCACGTCCAAATAATACATGTCTGTGAGAAACCAGAAAATACATCAAAATCTCTGGCTTATATTGGTGAAATAGCCATCAATCAGCCCGACATCCAATCAAAGAACTTCCAGGTCTGGTGAATAGTTTTTGCCAACAGTAGCTTTTATATATTTGGTTTTCTTATTGGCTTTTGCATGCTCTGATTTATGCATGTATTCTATAGTATAGACTCAAGTAATTGAGAAAGAGATCGATTACGCTTCTCCAACGACGGGTTTAAACTGTTGGCCTCAATCTAAACAGTTAATACAGCCTTTGAAACCAAATACTATTGGTTAGAGAGACAAACCTTAGTAGGGGGTGGGAGGAGGCAGTTGAACTCTGTGCCACTGCTGTTTCTACTCTAAGCTGCATTTTCTTCTTTGTCAATATCGCATGATCCCGAGTGGAAATTTGACAGAGAGCTGTATTAATGATAACCCAGTCTGCAGTCAAAGTGGCTACCGCGGCTTCAAAAGCTGTTTCATCAGCTTGATTAGCTCATACGTCCTCACGTCTTGGCCAGAATAGAGGCACAGGTCAACTGGTGTTAAACCATCCTGAAACAAACAATTTATTAGAGTGGCAGAAAAGGAGTAAGATACTGTATGACAACATTAGCAAATTGTCATGTGTATCAAGTAAATAGAAGTACACAAAAGTCTCGGGTTTTGGAAAACTTAATTATTTTGCGTTCGACAAGACAAGGGTTGACAAAGAAGTAAACGACTCACCAGGCCTTTTCTTCAAGCTTAGATGTTGGACTCAAAATAAGCTTTTAATACATTAAACAAGACCATGTGAACTAAATTTCTTCTCCCATCTGAACGGAAGAGATCAATAGGTTGACGCGAACAAAACAAATCACTAATGAAACTCAAAATGTGCTTTAAGGGCAGCCACCTACCGAGTGAATGACAAATTGATAAGTGAATTTCATAGAAGATTCCTGCCAGCATCTAATCTGGGAAAATGCACTAAGCACCCATACCAGAGAACTCAGTGCATGAAGACAAAGGATCACTCAAAAGCTGAATTAAAAGGTTTCATCTTCGGATCACTCACCTTTTTCGCAGCATTAAAAGAAAAAAAAGAGATCTAAGCAGCTACAAAAAAGAACAAGTATTCGGATGCCCTTTCCGTGTCAAACACTGGACTCGTTAGACAACTGGCATTAGGGGAAAACTTACTGGTTCTTAAGAAGAAGTCAATTTTCTTACTTCTAACCTGTTTGTAGATAGACACACGTGAATAGGTATTTCATAGACATAACTGCTGTGATTGCCCATTTTCCCCCCTTTTTGGCTTCTACCTCCCACTGTATCCATATCACCACAATACTGCTGTGAGTCTTGAAAACTAGCTTAAACATGTCATAGTTTATGCATTCAATTCCTTCTGCATGGTAAATTGCCAAAAACAGGCTTGGCTAATGAGATCTTGTAGAACAGACAAGCCAATATAATAAAGAAAGACCAAAAGAAAACCAAAATATGCCAAAAACTCCTAGGCAGCAAATATAATAATAAAGAAAGGCTGAGAAGATTTAAATGAAAGCTTAATGGAAGTTACAAAGAAGTATGTGTAGCGGTTGCACCCTCAACTCTTTATTTTTTATAAGCGCAGTTGTAGCCTCAACCCAAAGACTCCTACAACTGTAAATTTCTCAATTGTTGGGTTGTTTCCGTAAGTTCTGTCGATGGACAAGTAGAAAAACTCAGATACTTAACTGAAGATACCTATTGGTCAACAAATCTATTGCAGAGCCACTCTAGACTATCTAAGGGGATATTCGATACCTCCATTATGCCCTGAATCTGGCTTGAATTTTAATTGAAAGTTTTTAGTTGCTCACAGTCGCTATATCATAGTTGGACCCCCTTTCATATCTAGCCCTATTGACGATCAGATTTTTTTCTTTCCACCCATAAGCCCTTTGATATTGCGATTGCAAAATTAATGTCCTTCTGACTTGCAAATCTAACGAACCACTGATACAGGGTACATTTGCTTCTCTTAAAAGGGATAAAAGCCTCCGCGATCTTCCCAAAGTTGGAGAAAAACTTTCTAAACCAAGGGATACCACTCCATTGGGCAAGTATAACCACAAGATGTGTGGTGTGGTTAAGCACAACGACATAATGTAAAGCATCGTGGCAAGAACCAATCAATTGAAATTTAAGACTAATACAAAGAGGATAGTTTCAGATAATTGGGCAGATATTTAGACTGACATCCCATGCTGTCACCTTTAAAGGAAATATGGGAAACAAAAAATACCCAACATCTAATAGAGTAAGATATTGCATCCCTAACCATCCATGGATGCACGAGTCTCGTGAAAAGAATGAAATTAGCTTTATGTTAGAAGAGAATATCATGTGCGACAAAGGGCCAAGGCATTTCCTCCAGGCGTAACTAACTATATACAAGAAATGATTATACAGTTTTGGAACTACTTCCCTTGAAGAAAAATTATGTATCCCCCAAGAGATTCCAATGAATAATATCATCACTTGCATTTTTTGAACCAGATCACAAAGGATGGCAATGTATTCTGACCCGAAACTAAATAATATCCTAGAATTAGGGGTTTTAGGAATAGGATTTCGAATTAGTTGGTTCAATTTAGGGGTTCCAATTAGAGTTTTCGAATTAGGTTTCTCATATTGGAACCCTAGTTTTTTCAAGCAATAGGGTTTCTATTCTAAATTGGGGTTTTCTATGAATGTGAGAGAGAGGGAGAGAGAGAGAGAGAGAGAGAGAGAGAGAGAGAGACCGACCATCGTCTTCGGGCTGGTTGGGAAGAGAGATCGCTGCTGCTGGCCGTCTGTTTCAGAGGGAAGCTGTCGTTGCTGCTGGTCGTCTGTTTCAATTCATTCTCTGTATTTGGTCCCAAGAAAGGGAATCCGATCTGTTTGTTTCAAAAAATTTGGGGGATTTTTTCAAAAAAAATGGGGAATTTTTGGAGTGGACTGTTCTTCATTTGGGTGGGAAGACCCTCCTATTTGTTCAAATTTAGGGAATTATTCTGTGCAACGAGTTGTGCGGGAGGAATAGAATAAAATGTTAAAAATGGACCCCCGAGGCCCATGTGACATTTTTTTCAACGATCGGAACTTTCAATATTTCAAATATGTTGGATTAGATCACAACTTCCAATAATGAAGTCTATAGCATTTCGATTAAAGGGTGATCAAACACAACAAAAAAATAACTTACTTACATTAATTTGCGCATCCCGATAAAGGGCTTCCCTAAAATCGATACGCCCAAAAATTGTTCACAATCATTAAAACATCAAGCGAAACAATGCAAACGGTCTCGATCGTTATTATTATGTTGTGTTTGTATGACTACAATACATTAGACTAATGTGCAACACCTTAGTCCATATGCAGTGAGATTGAACGTTTAGAGTTTAAAGGGAGTTATCGAGTAAATTTTTATAATGATCGATCCAACCGTTCAAATTGCACATCCTATCGATTATATAATTGTCGCAAAAATAGGTGACAATCGGATGTCGAAAACCACTTCATCGGAACACATTTGGCTTCCATAGGCATTAAAATCCTACAATGCAATGCTCAGGAAAATTTCAGAAAATCAAAACCGTCCATCTCGTACAAAAGAGAGATTTATTCATTCCACGAAAAATTCATGTGAATCGGTTATGGTTACGTACTTGATCGCATGCAACAATGCAGATTTTCATTTAAAATAAAGAGTTTTTTTTATCGATAACTGTACTTCTAAAACCTGATGGGAGCCCAAATTTTACGAAATTAACTAAATCAATAATACCAACCAAATGAACGTCCTCGATTATTAAAATTATCCATTTAACGAGGTCCGTTACATTCAACTATTCGAAACAATATATAACATTTAATTGTTGCCCAAATGTTAACCATGGTTAAGAATTAAAAAATACAAAAAATAAAAGGATTTTCAGTTTGGTATAACATGTTATACCCTTTAATGAACATGTTTCCAATTTGGTATAAATGGTTATACCTCTTACAGTGTCCCCTTTTATGGTATAACACATGTTATACCATAACGCGTCATATTTATACCACCATTATACCACTTTTTATGGTGTCCCTCCCTAATGGTATAACATGTTATACCATTTTGGGGCATGTTATACCATAAATGGTATAACACTGAAACCATAATTTTTGACCTGCAAAATTACTTGTTATACATGTCATTTTGGTCTAGTTAAGCCTCTGTGGCAAAATCTGGATTGTCGGATCGAGGGATACTATATGCCATTTAGGCTGGGGGACATACAAGTCATTCCCATATAACACCAGAACTGCAAGCTAGATTCTCAGGTTACCATCCCCTTTGTTCTTGTTTTACATAATTAATTTTATAATCATACTTGTAAAAAAATCATGCAATCACAAGATTCACAACCATATGTAACTCTTTATATCCCCTTCTAAAATAATCCTCCCTCCAACCATATTTCCCTATATATTTCCCTCTTATCATACCCTATTTTTCCTTTCAAAACATATCTCGCTACAAACATCTATATTACAATGGGAAGCGGTTTCTCTGTTACAAATTAAAACGCAAACATATAAAAATAAAGGAAATGTCAGGAATGGGACCCCTTGAATGGGGCTTTTGGAATGTTGGGGTAAAAGTGTAGAACAGTCGTACACTCCCAAATAATTGCCCCCCTAAGGCATCTTCACCCACCCTTCATAATTCCATGTTTGCCTCCATTTCTCCATTTTAGAGGAAAACCTCTCCCCAACCCATCCTCCATTTCTCCCTCCATTTTGAAGGATTTTTTTCATCCTCCAAATATGGAGGATCAAAAAATTATGGAGGATCACCTCCATTTCACTATTCATCATTTCCAAATTCCTCTTATGTCCTCTTTTTGTCCTCACCCTCCAATGATAAAGCCAATGTGCATGAGAAATGGAGGAATGAAGATTATTGGGTTGGAGCTCACATGAATAGTGAAATCCTTCAAATTCACTTTTTGGATATAAAACTATATTTTGATCCTCCAAAATGGAGGAATGGAGGTTATTGGGTTGAAGATCTCAAGCAATTTTTCTATGATTTTGGAGCACCAGATGTAGTGTTTCAATATCCTTATCTACTAGAGTATGAAGTATTTTCCAAAAACATGTGCGATGAATAATGGTGTTGGACATTTGGCAGTGATACTATGGAATAATTACTCCTGAAGCTCGCCGGGCAAAGCCTTCCTACTTGTAATACCCATTATAGCCTTCCTTGAATCCTTGTTCCTTTGAGCTACGAGTACTTGATACTTGGGAGGTGGGACACATTCCATGATTTGGGGGGCAAATTTGCTCTTTTGAATGTGCAAATTGTTTTACTTTTTTTTTTTTTTCTTTCTTTCTCTAAACATAAAGAAATCTATTCCACTGTTCCACTTTGTTTGTCAATTTATTAAAACTTTAAGATAAAACAATAATTACCATGAACTTTTCTTGAGTTCCCAATAATACCCCCACTTTCTAACATTAAATGATAGTGCATATTTTCTAATGAGTAATTTTTTACAGTAAAAGTAAGAGGGCACTAAAGGAATTTTTACAAATCGACAGTATCAAATTAGACAATTATTTTGGTACATTTGAAAGAAAAAAGGAGACAAATAAATTGGGGCGAAGTGAGTACTTTTTTTGTGGCGAATTACTCAAAAATCACTTCTATAACAAATAAACCCTATAATTTTAATTATAACATTTTAAATCACGTATTTTCTTTCTAAGCACAATCTCAGGAATACGTTTAAAGTCTAATGACTTTTTCTTGTGAGTCCATATTGTCCTAGTAAACATCCAAATTTGAAAATTGCTCTAGTTCTTATAATATAACTAGACGTTGTTTCATACCTTTTGTTTCAAACCACCAACATCACCACCTCTCTCATATTTTCCATTTACCACACTTTTACTTATGCGCTCTAAGTCGATTTCAACTTAAATAAAATGGTGAGAATTTTGATTATCACTTGAAGGAAGTAAATAGAAGTGTTAGCGTGGATTCAGCATTAAATAAAACATCCCGTGGGGAATCCAATTTCGACACACTAAGCTTGATGCCTAGCTAGCTATCTGATTCAATTGTCATGTGATTAAGCTTCAAACTTGAAGATCGAACAGTTGAACCACAATTAAATTTAAAGTTTCCACGATCTAGAGTTCCACGATCCGGAGCCCTCCACTGGGAATTTCTAATATTAGACAGGGATTCCAAAACAAGCAAATAGTGTAACGATAGGGCTCCATAGCCCTCATCATAGTAGCCATAGGAGGATCTCGGATCGAGCAGAATTGAAAATATTATCGAATAGTTTTTTTTTTTTTTTCACTTCAATTTTTGTGTGGGTTTGAACATGAATGTGGGCAGGAGCGGAGGAAGGGGGTCAAGCGGGGTCACTTGACCCCATTGAGGTGGAAAATTTTAATAGGATATATATAATATTTTTTAGAATTTTGAATTTTTTCCCCTTGTATATGGTATTTCTTTTGCCCCAAATACCTGCCCTCCTTACCACACCAAATCATTTTTTCTCCAACTCTAACTCTCTCCACTGCTACTTGCCGACCACACCAAATCATATTTCCAATAACTCCCATACTCTCTCTAGTCTCCACCACGAAAAGAACCAGAGTCCAGCAATAGCAAATCTGGGTTCCCTTCGAAATGACAAGGCAGTAGATTAAGGCATAGGGCTCAAAAGTGGGTTATGGATAAATGTATTTTGAATCAAAAGTGTTTTATGGATAAATGTGAATACTAGGGTCACCATTCGGTGTGTCCCTAGCCATGGGTGAACGGAGCCCACGAAATCCGGCAGAAGGATTAATTCCCTATAAAAATAAAAAAAAATGAATATTTTGAGAAGTGTATGAAAATGGAATATTTCATGAAAGATATGGCATTTTGGTATAATTGGATACTTTGATACGCTTTTTTGAATATTTGGGTATTAAATTTGACACTTGGATACGTTCTTGGACACGTGAATATTCCTGGGGATACTCGGACACATTTTTGGACTATCCTTGGTGTTCTTAGCGAAAATTGACTTTTGGTACACGCTATTGAGAATTTGGTGAGTACTTGGGCTTTTGATGGACATTTAGGCTATTTTCGAACATACCGGCATTTCCTTGGACACATGGATCCTTGTTGGAGGAAGTGGAGGATTGCACTATGGTTTGTGAAAATGAGAGAAGGCGGGATGGTAAAGAATAGATGAGACGTTACAAATTTAGGATGAGTGTGTGTGGTTGATAAGCGGATATGTTTTAAGATAGAAAGAGTCACGTTATAATAACGTTGGTCTATTATTACCAGCGTAGCTGGGCATGGTGAACGTG
Organism: Vaccinium vitis-idaea; assembly: GCA_963854785.1. Classification (NCBI taxonomy): domain Eukaryota; kingdom Viridiplantae; phylum Streptophyta; class Magnoliopsida; order Ericales; family Ericaceae; genus Vaccinium; species Vaccinium vitis-idaea. The sequence continues at coordinate 22,058,500 of OY978217.1, read as the reverse complement.
GCATGTGAAACACAGAATATATTGTTATTACCAGCGTAGCTGGGCATGGTGAACATGGCTTGTGAAACACGGAATATACTATTCTTACAGGCTGGATAACAATATTTGGGACGTATACACCCTAGTACGGGTTACCAGACCTGAAACTTCCTGATATATGTATAGATAGAGTTCATAGAGGAGTTGAAGTAAAAAGGGAGTTTAAGTACTTAACACGTATGAAATAATCAAGATTTAATAAAAGAAGTTTTCATGAATGAAGATGACAAGTTTATCAATGTTAACACATGGACTTTTAACTTGATTCATATATCATTCATGAGTCATCACTTTTCAATATGAAACATCGTATTTGTCGAACCACCGTGTTTGTCTCATGATCATTTCACGTGCATTTATCATCTTTATACACCTAGCGTTAGTAGAATGGTTTTCCTACTGGGCTAGTGTAGCTCAACCTATCAATTTTCAGGTACCCATCAAGGAGCATGACATGGAGTGCATACATACATTGGTTTTGAAAGCTAAATGGAGGAGTTACTTAGTCATCTTAGAACTTATATTTTGTTAAGGTGATTTTGTAACTTAATCAAGTTTTCTCTTTTGACATTGGATTGTAAACACAATTGAAACTTATGTATTTGCATATTGGGGTTTGCGGGTACCCTTAGATTACTGTAACATGTTGATTATTATATTTCTATGTCTTACGTGGAATTTGACGTGGCTCGTGGACTTGGTTGACCGTTCACGTATAATTTTCTTTATGAATTATCCTTTAAATTTTCGAGGGTGTGACAATAGATATCTATTTTAATTCCTTTCTATTTCCCATTTTGCTCTCTTTTTTTTCTCCTGTTATTATGCTTTAAGAATTTGACCCCACTATTTTGCTCTCTTTTTTTTTTTCTCCTATTATTATGCTTTAAGAATTTGACCCCATTGATATTTATTTCTGGCTCCGCCCCTGTTACGTGGGTAGTTTTTGGGTTTGAACAGTTTGAAACCTCCATGGGGTGGGGCTGTTGTAGGAACTTGAGTTTTTTTTTTTCCATAAATCTGAAACACGTCTCTCTCTCTCTCTCTCTCTCTCTCTCTCTCTCTCTCTCTCTCTCTCTCTCTCTCTCTCTCTCTATTTTTGTAAATAAAACTAGAAAAACGGGAAATACTAAACCAGTGGAGTATATAAGTCCTTCCACATACCATATACTCCTCATTAGAAAAAAATACCAAACTACAATTGGTGGTTAGATAGAGCTCTTGGATGCCTCACACTGCATTCCAGGATCAGACCTCATTCTCCCATGTAATCGATTAGGAATGACAGAAAAAATAAATAAATAATTAGTTGTACCAGACAGAGTGCACAATAGGTACGAACTTGAAATCCCAAAATCCCTGTATTTGTCTTTAGCATCATCTATTTCAGATGGCCTCTAAAAACAAACCCTTAAACAAGTTCACGGATAGGCTTTTGTTTTATCCTTATTGTCTTTAGCATCTGAATCAGATGAACATACATCTTTTGTAGTTTCCAGGCATACATTTTGCAAAACCAGACCCAGGCATACACATGAAAATCCAAATATACCCAACCATTTTGCGTACCATGTTAATAGCTGCATCCAAGGTTTTGGAGGCCTATTTTATTGCATCGTTCCACAGCTTGGGCCTTGTCATTCAGCAGCAACCTCATATATTTTTTCAGGAAGTCCTAAACCTCCAACAGACAAACTAGCCCAATTTCCATGCTTACAATTCCCAACTTCTCAGAAACTTTGGAACAATAAAGTCTAAGTAAGTACAATCCCACTATAACTGAAAGGAAATCATATTACATCAAACATTACATCGATACAATCCCCAAGCACCTATGCTGAGACAAAATCAAACATGCCTGTTTATGATTTCCACCAGGTAAATACCAATTTATGAAAATAAATTTTGGCGGTCAACGGCTCTTCCAAGAACTGAAAAACAGAAAGGAATAAAATTTGGAAAGCTACAAAAAAATATTGTCACATTTGATAGCTATCAAGCACAAGAACCACAGAAACACCAACAAGAAGCGTACATATGTGTATATACATTTTATAACATCATTGACTTCTGGCATATTACATTTAGACTCGGGGCTTATGGGACTGCAGGGTGCAGCTTGCCAATACCCAGATCTCTCGTTAATCAGAGCTATTCATACTATAGGGCTCCTCAAATAAAAACATGCCCAAATAGCATGTCCACATAAAAATTCAAATTAATTGGGCACCTGCAACCACTTCATTGAAACACTTTTATCTAGGAAAAATGGACGATTTAACCATTTTTTTGTGAAACTTAAGTGTTCCGATTAAGTGATTACAGGTCTCTAACCAACTTGAATTTCTGAGAGGATGTACTATTTGACGAACCCTACAATATGAACAACACCAATCATCGAGGAGGGATCCAGGAGTGTGCAAGCCGCACTCCTAAAAGAATTACAAGGGCAATAAATGATGTCATATACTAAATTAGAATCGATGTACCCACCTCCGCGGACCTCTTTCTTTCTCGTTCTTCATCCAACAATTTTGCATCCCTTAAGTCCCAGATCAGGTCATCCACAAGAAGCAAAATAATTAGCCATTGATCTTTTGTCACATCCAATGGTGTTGTCTAAAAATCATTACACATGAATGATGCTTAACTTGAGCCCTAAATTACTTGACTGAAGTTAGTTACAATACATCTAACCTTATATACACTTGATTATTTCAAATTTTTATCCATGGATTGAGATGAACCTTTTCCATAGCAGTGATATTGACCAAGCAACGAAATATCATCTGGAGACAACATCCAAGCACCATTACTCAGGTAGTTACGAGCAACACGAACCCTGTAGTAGGAAATTCTTCAAACTCTTGAGCGAAATTCATGACATGTCCTAAAATATAGCAATTTACAAGGTGCAGGAATTCCTGAAAAGTACATACCTTTTTTGTTTTGTGTTGTCAATGCTCTCTGATAAACGGGAGGCTTCTGATCTTGAAATCTGGCCCAATGAAGAAAGGTATTCATAGAATGATGCATCACCTTTTATGGCCAAGTATAACCTTGATGGAACAATGGATCGAATAACAGAGGAAACACACGAGTCCAATTCACTGCACCACAGAAACAATGAAAATGCACCGATAGTTACTGAACACATACTAGATTCTTCAATGACTTGGAGTAAAGCAAATTATTGAAGAAATACTTCTTTGTACATCACATTTGTGGTTTTCATCCCCTAAGAATTCTCCACCAGTTATTGAAGAACATCCACCAATTATTAGGTTCTTTTTGTAGTTGCCATTGATCAGAATTTCCAGTTGCCTCTTTTGTTCCATGCATAGCCTGTACTTGCATCCCAACTTGAGTGTCTTACTTCATTTTTCTGATTATCCCATATTTAAACGTTATGATGAAAATTAAGGAAATTATTTGCATCTACTTCACAAACATATGCGTAATTTCAATGCCATAGGAAAGCAATCACTATTTCTCAACTTTGCTAAGAGCAATTTCAGAAGGTACTTCAATTTAGATCGACTTGCATTTATTGTAGATTCTTTTGACTTCGTGCATTTTCAACCATGACATTAATTCCTGATAATGTACAACAAAACCATGGATATATGTTCAGTTCCGTCTTTCCCCAGGCAAAACTAAATTCACTAAATTAAAACCTTCATGGAAGACAAGTATCCTATCAAAATAAGTGCAGAAAACCTTCACTGAAGTGGTGCAAATAGAAACACCTTTTATATTTAAAGGACAAAAGAAAATTTGATTGGTTATTCAATGGCAATTGTATTTTGGATGCTGAGTGTAATGGTGTAAGCATTAAGCAGACTACTATTAACAAGCTTTGTTTTCAAAGAGATACTATTAACAAGTTGAGGGCCACAATTCTATACCTTAGTATGTGACTGACACTATTCACTGATCCCATCCGGGAATTCTCAATTCCCATATCCTGACCAACCAACTTCCCCAAAGCCATCGTATTACTTGAGGATGCTAACATCTCTGAGGCCAAATCCATTTTACTCACAGAACCACTACTTGAAACTACAGCAGCAATCTCTTTTGAGTAGAAGCACATCCCATGTTGTGCAATTGTGGATGCCATCCATAGTTGATCTTCATACCAGCTGAATGAATGTGTTTTCTCATGAGGAACCATTGATGGTTCCAATGAGTCCTGGAAAAGTACACTGACCCATAATCGAATGCACGAGGTGTGAAATCAAAAGATAAAATAAATGTTGATGTAGAGACCAAATAGGGGAACAGACTTACGCATATTAGTTGATGGCAGTCACCAAGCAACTCATCAGCTTCTGATAGTAGATTACACATTCCATTGGCAAGTTTCAGGACTAGGGAAGCGTTTTGCTCTTCAAGGGTGACATACTGTCTTAGATCTGTATGAGAACCGCGAATTCTTCTCCATGTTTCTTGAACAGAATTCATTAACACTGAGGAGCTGGGCTTTTCCTTGGATTTGGCACCCCTACTGAAGTCCATGCGGCTACACTCGTCCATCACTGGATACCCTCTCAGAACAGCTCCCACATGCTCATTGTTAGTGTCTCCCACCTCCTCTTCATGTGCTGATTCCATAGAACTATTAAAATTTTCTACCATTTCCGGATTATTGTGTAACCAAGAAACATATTGGGTATGGTTATTTGTCTCAACTGCGTGCATGTTAAGAATTGAATCATTGAACATAGAAACTTCTTCCATTACATCACCATCATGACAAGAAGAGACTGTCCTATTAAACAATGATGTCCCACCATCAACCTCAGTCTCAGGAACAAAAGATGATTCAGGCACACATGATACATCAACTGATTTCTGTATTCCATCAATCTGAGTATATAGTGAACTTCCCGAACAGAGAGAAAAAATTTCCTCCAACTTCGCATCAGAATTAAGAAGCTGCTCAGGTGTTGGGCCAAAGCACATTCCGGTTTCTAGACAAGAGGGAGATTTTCTATCTACTTCAAGTAACGTTCCACTGTTTGTATGTTCATACGGTTTATCCCTGATAACGGGAAATTTGTCATTTACGTCATCGCTTCCAGAATCAGAAGAAGATACTGTTTCAAGTTTTCTTCTAGAATTTCGCCGGGTGAATGCAACTGGTGACCCTGAGGAACTTGAAAATTCACAAGCACTAGTAAATTGAGTCTCTAATTCATTCCCGTCCTGCAGAGGACAGTGCCTTCTTAAAATTGCTTCTTTCTTGGCCTCAATACCATCAGTCTCAGATTTACGCCTCTTTGATCGTTTCCGCATTGCATTTATGTTTGGGTCTCCCTCCACAATTACCTCCATTAATTTTGAACTTTCTTCCATCATCAATAATGAATTAGTAATCTCCTTCTCCACAATTTCAGACAATTGAGAAGGATAACACCAGGGGATTATCTTTGGCAATATCTGATGCCCAGCGTCAAGATCGAAGAGTAGTGGACCATATTTTCTCTGCTCTTCACTACCTGGGAAAATTAAAACCTGAGATTTGCTGTGTTCTTATATAGCACAATCAAAAGTATTGACACGAGAATTTTTTGTAAGAAACGACTTAACTTCACTAGAAGCACCCATTCACTAAGCAATCATTTCAACACAATCTATATTCAACATCCCAAAACAATATGGACTCTGTTACTTAAGGCCAATAGAACACAGACGACACGAGGGATAACCACAGTTGAAGATTAGGGATCAGAGTCTTCCGACAGTTGATAGCCCAACCTATGGACAGGGGTGGACCCACTACCAAAAAAAAAGCAACTCCCAAGTAGATCAGAATGAAGGTTTTGCTGCTTTTTGATAAGTGAAACCACTGGCGACATTCCAGATTGGGGATTGGTTTTTGTAGTGGCAGTGTGGATTTAAACAAAATATTCAGTGTCAAATTTGTTGAAGTTACAAATTGCTAAGCAGTAGGTGTAAAGAACTTTTCGAGGTTTACCTAAATACAAAGTAGTGGTTTTATTACTTGTGAAGGAGAAAGGGTGGAGTAATATAATAGAAATAAAAAATGAAAGATTGGAGTAACAGGGTCGGATTAGGAATCGTATGAAACTTGTTAAGTACATAAACTTTGCAAGAAAAGCAAACTCTTCTTACTGTACATTCTTATGAGAAAGTTGATGGCGATATAAACTCAAACTAGCTGGGGAAAAAAAAAAGAACTACTCCTGGAAATCTATGCTACATTCCTTCATGAAGTAAAACCGTTTGTAACTAATCACAAGAAAAAAAATCGAACTACTTCTTTCCCATACAAAATATAGTGGAGGGAAAACAAAGGTACTTGTTCAATGTCCTTCCTTTCCATTTGCTGAAATTATTTTATTTAAGAATGATTGACTGAAGTTGCAGTGGCTAATGACTACTGTCCTCAATCCTTGTGAGGCGTAGTTCATTCTGAACCGTACCAAAAATTGAGCTAATGAACAAGACCAACCCAGTTCAATGGTTCAACCTTTGGGTTACCCAGTTGAACAGTAGCTAAAAACACTGTCATTGCTATTTTTCATTTGTTTCTAAATATAAATTCCTTGCTTTCGCAAATAAATATCCAAGTATCTTATCAACTTGATGTAGGAAAACTTACAGAGAGAACGCTGGTTGAGTACTATAAAGATGCCCTGGTTCGAGCCATGTAAGCCTGTTTCTGATTTACACAAATCATTTAAAAAAAACTAGTTGAGACTCCGTTTACCCAGCTGGTAGCTAAAATCGCTGCTCTAGTCCAGTTCTGATAACAGTTTTGGGATATAACAGTGCTGGACAAACTGCTGATTTTCTTTGCAGTTCAACTCAAAGTGATATAACTGTGTACGATTAGCTTAATTTTTGTAAAGCTGGTTTGGTGATCAGCCTTAAGTCTTTTTCCAAAAGTAATTCACGCCCATGCTTGTATATTCACTAACATGTTATATGACAAAGAACTGAAAGAAGTATAGCTTAAGCAAAAAACATACGATCCAAGATAGTGTTCTGTAAAATATTCATTCAACGGGTACCTCTTGTATTTGTACTCATTAATTGCTAACATTGGCAAAAAGAGTAATGTGTCACCACTGTTGATATTCATTGCATTCGACATCAATACAAGGTGTCCAGGGGACTGACCTTTTCTCTCCCTTTGTCCCTGGCACCAGAATTGGAGATGCATAAGGGTTTTACGAATATCTCCTCCACAACATCCAATAAATCTCTCCACTAAGTACGGTTGAATTTGTGCTTTTTCTGCAGTACAAACCTACAGATCAATTACAAATGATGTAAGCACATCTTCGAGATGGGGAACTGGGTAAAACGCAATATAATAGTATACCATATGCACGTGACAAAGGAGCTCCTTCATTGATGGTACAGCAAAACTCAACTCAAGCCTGTCCAAATTATTGGGCAGGACAGGACTGTGATCTGGAATGCATCACAATAACGGTTATCAAATCTTGGTACACAAACTTGATTTGAAAATAGAACTACTTCAACCAATTAGACCTCTTACTGTTGCTAGTCAATATAATTGGCCGCTTTGCTGTTTCCGCAAGTTTTTGTATAGTGGCAATAAGACCATGATCTTCAGAAAGAATAGCATCAACGTCTTCAAAAAGTATCAAGGGTTTACTTGCAGTTTGATCGATAGAAGTTCCATTTTCCCTGCTGACAAATTTCTCTGGTGTTCTGGTCTTATTTTGTGTCTCTTCTTCCTCATCTGATAAGGGTATTAGTTCAAAAACTTCATTGGCAGACCCTTGTACTTCTGTGGTATAAGGAAAGAATGGGAAGGATTTCGGTATAAGCTTGCTCTCTGTAGCCACGGGAGTTTTGAGTATACTGGAAGAAAGAGAACCGATGGTAAAGTGGATAAATAGACTGGGAATAAAATTCAGTTCAAAAAAAAAAAAAAAGAGACTGGGAATAAAAGAAGACAATAGACCGGGACAAGTAATTACACAATTGTTACATTTAAAATGTATTGTGTTTTCTCTGGCACTTTGCTTGGTTACATGTTCAAATACTGAATAGCAGGCAAATTCGTCATTGGAAAAATCAATCGGTACTATCCTGAAGCATGCAATTGGAATACAACCCCTTCTTTTCTTTTCTTTTTTTAGGTTAAATTCCATGGAGACCCCCTCATCTTTTCCATTTTTCCTAAAACACCCCCTAACCTTTGAAACGTCCACAAACACCCCCTCATCTATTCAAAATTGAAAAAACCCCTTACACCGTTAACGGAAGTAAAAAAATGACAAGTTTACCCTCCCATTTTTATACACAACCACACAACTTTCAACAAAAATCCGGAAAAAAAAAAACAAAAAAAATGAGAACTAAATACAGTCTTCTTCTCTCTCCTCTTCTTCCTCCACCATTCCCAAGCCCAAGACCCCCGCCCCAAACACCACTGGCTACACCTGCTCCGCCACCAACCAGTCCTCCTCCACTTACCCGTGCCAAACCTATGCCTTTTACAGAACTTGCTTGAATACGCTGGCGGATTTCCCGATGAACTTGCTTGAATATGGCGATTCTCAGGTGGACTTCGGGTACCTTCTAGAAGCCTTAAACGACGAGCTCGGCCTGCCGCTGACAGCCAAGCAACATATAACGGAGACTGGTCAGACCGATTTTGGCTACCATGGGGACCGATTCGACAAATAACGGAGACCGGGTCGAAATTTTCAGACGAAAGGTAGAGACTCTGAGAGATATATCCAACAAATTACCTTTCCATGGCAGAACATTTATTCCCAACCCTCCTCCGAAACTCAGCGAAATTGATGGTATCGCCGCCAAGACCCCATTCATCGCTGAATATTCTGGCAATAAAGCCAACAACAAGGAGTGACCCAATTACTTTACAAAACCAGACAAAGTGTTTGAGTCCTCCATGTAAGCTTTTATATAAGACCCCATTTGGATTTTGCACTAATCTTCTGTGTTTTCTAGTGCTCGCTTTTGTGGGGATTTTGTAGAGGCGGTGAAGAAAATGATTTTGTGGCGGTGGGAGGATTGTGGATCTGGAGAAGGAGAAGCCCTCATTTTGTTTTTGTTTTTTTTTTGGTTTGGAGTCCAAAACGACCAATGATGGTTACAATGCTGGTTTCTTCCAGAAAGCCTGGGGGGTTGTTGGACATGATGTTATAGCTGCCATTAGAAACTTTTTCAGATCTGGTAAACTTCTTAAAAAGGTCAATTCCACAATTGTTGCATTGGTCCCCAAAGTGCCTAATCCATCCAGGGTGGGAGATTTTAGACCAATATCTTGTTGTAACACTATCTATAAATGCATTGCTAAGATATTGTCTAAAAGAATCCAAATTGCTCTCCCCCACCTTATCGATCCAGTTCAATCTGGTTTTGTTAAGGGTAGGAGAATTTCAGATAATATCTTCCTCACTCAGGAACTCATGAGAGGATACCACACCTCCTCTCCCACTCCTAGATAAGCTTTGAAAGTTGATATCATGAAAGCCTATGACAATGTTAGATGGGAGTTCCTATGGGATATTCTCACTAGCATGAATTTTCATCCCAAAATGATTCAATGGATCCAAGCTTGTGTCACCATTGCTAATTACAGTCTTAACATTAATGGTGAACCCACAAGCCAAATTTTAGGGAAAAAAGGTCTTCGCCAAGGGGATCCTCTATCCTCTTATCTCTTTGTCATTGTAATGGAAACCCTGACATGCATATTGAAAGAAAAGGCTAAGCTTCCCGACTTCCATTTTCACTGGAGATGTGAGCGCAATAAATTAATCAATCTTTGTTTTGCCGATGACCTCATGATCTTCTGTAAAGGGGATCTGAGCTCCATCAAGCATACTCAAGCATCTTTGTCTGAATTTGAAGCATTGTCTGGTCTTGCCTCTAGCCCTGGCAAGAGTAACATTTTCTTCTCTGGAGTTAACTCCTCAACTAGACATGATATCCTCACACTACTTGGCTTTAAAGAGGGCACTCTTCCCATCAAGTATCTTGGTGTACCCATCCTGTCCACCAAACTGAAGCAAATTGATTGCAAACCACTGATTGACAGAATCACTGCTAAGATCAAGTCCTGGACCAATAGGGATCTCACTTATGCTGGTAGAGTGCAACTCATTAAGAGTATCCTCTTCTCTATGCAAACATATTGGTCTTCTATTTTTATTCTCCCCAAAAAAGTCATTAAAGAGGTGGAAGCCATTTTAAGAGCCTTCTTTTGGTCTGGCCCTGATCTTAAAAAATCAGGTGCCAAAGTTTCCTGGGATCACCTTTGCTCTCCCAGGGATGAGGGTGGTTTGGGGTTTAAATCTATGCACATATGGAATAAAGCTGCTATATCCAAGCATATTTGGTTCCTCATTTCAGGAGGTGAGCAGTCCATGTGGTGCCAGTGGGTCAAATCCTATTTAATGAAAGGGAAAAGCTTCTGGGAAGTTAAAATGCCAAGTAATCCCTCATGGGTGTGGAGGAAATTGCTAAATCTCAGAGCAATTGTCCAACCACACATCAAAGCTATAATTGGCAATGGTATGAACACATCTTCATGGTTTGATAATTGGCACCCCATTGGTCCACTTGCTGAGAAGTGGTGTCCCAGGATACTTTATGAATCTGGCCTTCCTAGAGATTCTAAAGTATCTGCCATCATAAAAAACTCCCAGTGGTCTTTTCCCATTACCCAATCCATTGAGCTCAATGAGGTCAGATCCACTCTGTTCACACTCCCTGAGCCCAATTTGAATGCAGATCACCATAGATGGATGCTCACCTCTAATGGTCTTCATAGTATAGCGTCTATGTGGGACCATTTGAGGACACATTACCCTAAGGTCCACTGGCATCACAGCTTATGGTTTCCTAGTCACATACCTAAGTGCAGCCTTTTTGTTTGGGTTGCTGTGCAAAATAGGTTGTACACAGAGGATAGGTTGGTCACATTTGGGGCCAAAACACAATCTTGTTGTAGCTTTTGTCAAGGTCAGGAAAGTCATGATCACTTATTTTTCAACTGTCCCTATACCTCTCAGGTCTGGAATCAGATCACTGGATTACTTAATGTGGTTTGGCCTCCTAAGACCTGGACCAGCTGGGTTTCTTTTATCTCATCCATCAAAGGCAAGTCACTTAAGAGTCTAATGATTAAACTGGCTTTTACCACTTCAGTATATCACATTTGGATTGAAAGAAATCATAGAAAGTTTCAAAATGTGTCATGTACTGAGCAAGTTGTAGCACATAAGATCCATTCCATGATGAGACAAAGATTGATGTCCCTTAAGGATCTCCCAAAAGGGCCTCAATCTTCTTGGCTCCTCAGGAAATGGGATCTTGATTCATAATTCTCATATTTACTACTACTGATTCAGATACAAGTAGTTCATTATGCAGGTACATAACTGCTAAGGATCATGGGCAAGTTCATGTCATGTGGCTCTAAGGCAGGCTGCTTGGTTCACAAATCAGTTCAGGAGTATTACTTCTATACAAATGGTATGCTATCTTAATCCTTTCAGCAACTTACCCGATTGTTTGCTAATGCCCATTGGAATTTTTATTTGAGAGAGTGATCTACCATATTGTGTGCACCTCAGTGAGCTGTGTGTTTGAGCCCCAGAACTTCCTTTCGAGAGGAGGTAATAAATAGCGGGGTAATTTTGTGAGATTAGATGAGGGGGATAGGAGCCTTAGTGAGAGGTCTTGAAGTTGTGAGGATACGAGGGTGAAGAAGGGGAGACACAAATTATCTAGGTCCACAGATTTTCACTATGGCCATGAGTTACTTTATATGGTTACTTATTCAATGTCTCATCTGCTATGGTGGGCTGCCATCATGTGGGCAGAGCTTATGCCTTTTTCATTACTATTTGGATGTTCATGTATGGCTGATTTTCAATGTTTCATTTGCTATTGTGGACTGCCATTACATGGGCAGAGCTGGGGTACTTCATTTAGAAGGTTTCATACCTTTTGCCAAAATTCAGACAGAACGCTGTCCAATTTTTCAGAAAATCCTATATTTGAGGTGAATCATGTTGCCCAGTTATTGTATCGAGTTCTGCTCCCTGGTTGTCTAAATCCTGATGCTTACCGCTGTTATGGGGGGCTGCATCAAGTCCAAGCATATACTGCGCTTCTGCTCACGGTCGCTTGCAGTCCATATGCTGCACTTCTGGATCCCGAGATATATGGGCTGCTCCTGAGTATGGTTCGTGATACATACCAGTATTGTTAGTGAAGTGCTGCCTGCTACTACACTATGTGCCAATCTGGTTACTTAAAAGCAGAGTACTTTGTCTACCACGACATGTTCTGTTCACTCAATTGCGTCGGCTGTTTCCTTAGAGTTTCATCACACTGCCACCTTCATCAAATTTCAGAATTCAGAATTTTGAGTGTTTTTAAGTGTTTTTTCTTCATCTTCTTAGATGGGGTGGAAACACTCCATGTTGTCTTATTTCGCTTTTAGCTACCCTCTCCCCATGTTGCCGTTTGGCCCTCCCACTTTCTTTGGCTTTTCGCCCTAGTGTTTCCTTTTCTTTTGTTTTGTCCTCCCTGAGGTATTCCCCTTGTAGGCTGTATATTCGCTTAGCCTCTTTTAATTTCACGCTTATTTACCCAAAAAAGAAGAAGATGGGAAACTGTGAAAGATGAGGGGGTGTTTGTGGACGTTTTCAAAGGTTAGGGGGTGTTTTAGGAAAAATGGAAAAGATGAGGGGGTGTCCATGGAATTTAACCCTTTTTTTATTGGCAAAGAAAGAATATGCAACCCCTTCTTCCACACAGAGATACAAACATCAACACATAGAGCTAAGAATAATGCAAACAACACTTGAATCAAAGATCACCCTAAACCTAAGCTCTAATACCATACTAGATCATCACTTGTCCTGAAAGATTGAGCAGTAGGAAACAGTTTCGACAAGGGATATCACTCTCCAATTGCAATGTCTTATTTGTGTCCTGTTCTATTATTACAAAGATATAGATGATAATTTGAAACATTCAAACTGATATTAGTATTCAAAGTCTGCAAGTCTCTCCTTTGAGGTGTTAGTATGTTGGAGTGGTTATTATCAAGTCTATGAGCACTTATTAATCTCCCCCAAGAAGCAATATGTTTTACTCAAGTCATACATAGACATGTTCAGATACGCTTCGAACACGTGGGCCACACCTATATGTGCTTGTATGTGCTCCTACATTTTTTGGTCGCATGGTGGGGAGATGTTAGGAGGTCAAACGACAAATGTTTAAAATTTGGAATTGGATAAAATCGACATAGATGCTTAATTCATGAGTACTTGTTGAGTAATTATTTTCATATGTCTATAATATCAATATGACGTATTTTCTGACCCTAATTAGGTAAAATCATATACCTATTAGTATGCCTGTGTAATATATATATAACATATACTACCTCTGTTCCAAAAAGATTGTGCAGTCCCGCAAAACAAGGGCTGAAAAAGAATGCATTTTTGTAATCAAATTTGTTTATCATAAAAAAAAAAAAAAATGAACTCTTTGATATCTAGTAACAAAAAAGCATTACTTTTAACTTCTTGATTTGCGAACTGAACAATCTTTTTAGAACAGAGGTAGTATTTGTTATCATATTAAACATGTCCTCACCATGTTTGCTGTAGCAACCCGCTCCAACTGACCTGCTAACTTTTAGCCTTAACCACGTCACTCAAACTTTATAACTCAAGTTAACAGTGGTGGGCATTGCCTATTAGACCACTTAATAGTTCTCTAACTTTCCCGTGTGGAATATCACAATATCCCCCACTTAGGATCGCAACCTCCTCGTTGTGCCCTATGGTCGAACAACTTCCACCCACCAAGCGATGTGAGACAAGAACCTGCTTAAGCATGTCAAGCTCCTCAAGTGTCTCATGTGGGACCCGCCCAAGCACCTCAAGCTCCCCCTTTGTGGGGCCCACCCAAGCACGTCTCCTCGCGGTTGGTGTAAACTCTGATACCACATGTAACAGCCCGCTCCAGTCAACCTGCTAACTCTTAGCCTTAACCAAGTGGCACAAAAGTTATAACATTAGTTGGTGGGCATTGCCTACTATGCCACTTAATAGTTCTCCAACTTTCCGATGCGCGACATTTGCGTCCTAATTTTTGAAATAACTAACGTGTCCGCATTCCATGTCTATATCCGTACTTTTCAGGATCACCCATTCAATGGGTTTAGTTTAAAACAGTTTGACATTAACTTTGTCCGGCTTTATTTGACTCTTGAGAGGGTAAAGTTCTTAGCCTTCCTTATTTTTTCTTTTTGTTCCCTCCTCGTATTCATTGAAGGCTACTCTTAGACCTTGTCCCACATTAGTCAATATAACCTCCAAAACAAGTATATGAGCCTGGGCGGTCTCTCCACTCATTACCAATTGGTTTTGAGTTAGATGCTTTAACATGGTATTAAAGCTAGTCTTTAGGAGGCTTTTGGACAAGAGTCTCCTAGTTGACATTGTTTGTGCCATAAGTGCACCTTGTTTCGCTACAATTCCAGTGTTATGGATCATTTGCTTACTTTTGCACCTGTGGTTCAGGGTCACACGTGCAGGGAAGTGTTAGAGCTTGTCCTATAGTGGTTAATTATAACCTCCAAAACTAGTATACGAGCCTAGACGGCCTCTCCACTCATTGCCATTTTGGTTTTGGGTTGGATGCTTCAACAGTTACCATTAAGGAACATTGTGAAAATATTTACCCAAAAAAAAAAACATTGTGAAAACAACATGCACAACCAAAGGGAAAATCAAGTTGAATGATGTTATAAAATAGTTATATCTCTCAACCTGCCAAGGTAAACCCAAAACCTCTCACACCGAGTTGGGTCTGACAAATGCTTAGGTCTAACTTCTAGGATTGACCAGTTTTTGGACCACACCAACAATAAAAATCTGTGTTGGCATCAAATCCTATGAAGCCTGAACATGACTAACAAGGTGTCGTGCCTGGTCACATGGCACAGATACTTTCAGAAATGGTTGTCCACGTGTTGCGCTTCCTACTTTTTTTTAGTCCAGACTGCTACCCAGAGTCCCAGACATGTAAGACTCCACCAGCATTGATTGGATTAGTATTAATTTTCATTTGCTTGGTTATATAAAAACAATTTTTTGCCATATGCCCCCGTGTATGCTTCGATGTGCTCCATTTCCATACTGTGTTCATGTCCTGCTTCATAGGATAAGCCGATAAGGCCATTAAACCTCCGTCCAAGCATTTCTGGATGCTAGCCTTCATGCTATCATCAATATTTGTATTGCATCTGCTCCTAAGGTTGCTTATTTGTATGAAAGTTGTTAGGAATTCCATATCATTTAAAGACAGCTAACTTTAAAAACAAGACAGGTCAAAATTAGGAATAGTTGAAGGCGAAAAAAAATGTTCAGGAACATGAAAATACCGCTCCAAAACAAGAGCTAAGTTGGAAAGTCGAGCAAGTTTTGTGTGGCAGCAAAGAACAATGAATTTAACCTACCGTTGAACTGAATGTGATTCTACACCACCCTCAAATCTTTGCATCACAAGAGCTCTTGTTCGCCAGTCTGATGCACTGACCTAGAAGACAGCAGACCATATGTGTCAGCTTTGCAGTGCCTTCAATTGTCCTAAACTACAGACTTCAAAAATTTAGCGGTGGTGAGATTACATCTAAGGAATAAGATCTGACATATTTTAGAATTATTAAGGAAACAGTTAAATGTAATGCATTGAATGTTGAACTTGCCCATGGATACATCTGTTTGACTGATATAGGGCCATCGCACTTACATTGCATGGAGCATGGGCCATTAATTTCCAAGAATACAACGTGTAAAATGGTCCAAAACAAGGATATCACCATTCACCAGTTTATTAGTACCTCAATGACATGAAAACCTTGCTCTCTCGCACAAGCATAAATAGCTGCTGACTTCCCACTCTGCAATTAAGGAGGCATCCATATTATCCACCATGGTCAACGTTGCACTTGTATTTAACAGATAAAATTGGTTGCATGGGAATAAAAAACCCGACAAAAGAAAGTTCTAGCAACGAAACCTACGAAAGAAGTTCTAAACAACATCAGGCAACAAACTGTGGATGATTATGTGTGTGTGTGTGTGTATACATACGTATGGATATTATGTATAAGCACGCATATGAAGGAAAGCACAACAAAAATCTATTTCCCCAAGTCTACTCTTCTCACCATGTAGATGGCAAAATCTGATTTCACATGTTCATGAATTTACTCCCCGAGATTTTGCGTAAACCATGCAGTTCCCTATGAATTGGAATTTCCACATAAGCATTTGTAACTAGGATGGCATCCAAGATCTGTATCCAACTCACAGACGCATTTGAGAGTGGAACAGAAAATCCAACTATCCTTCTAAACTGCAAGGATATTACTTTAGCAGCAACCTAGTATGTAAAACCCAAAAGGCTAATGGGTTCAAAATCAAGCGACTCTGTCGCACTGCCATTCTCCTAATTCAGATCAATAAAAGAAGCATTAAGGCGTTTCTCGAAAGATCCCACACAAATAGAACTCGCATCAGGGCCAAGACATCATATTTCAAAACCGCAAGATCTTGCACTGAAACCTTTGAAATACCATCAGAAATGGATTCTTGTTTAGCCCTGTAACTGTTAAAACCAATAACACTTCCCATTAGTGAAGTATAAGTCATTGTCTGTTCTCTTTTGAAATCCTTGCCAAATGCAAGCCATCAACCGAGCATATGATTGCAGGACTCCAAATAGCAGGCCTCATAAAATGAGCTTCTCCCACCATTATCTCATCCTCACTCCACCTCTTACCACAATCAAAAGACCAATATGGTAACATTTCCAATAAAGTTTTTCTAATATAGGGAAAAAAAAATCTGTCCAGTCATTCTCTGTTCTCTCTTGAAATCCTAGCCAACACAAAGCCATCAAACCAAAACCTTTAATAACAGTTTGTAGAGGGTCTCGTGAAAAAATGAGCTACTTGGCCTTCATATTCTCATCACCCCAAAGTCTTGTCCCGTACGTACAAGACAAATGACTTCAGATTTCTAATAAGGAATCTAATCTGGGGATCAACAGTCAAATCTCTCTCTTTCCTCATTAAAATCCTTGCAAACTTGCAAGCCATTAAAGCAAAGCCTCTTATTCGAGACCAAGTCAATAAGAAGTTATGATAAATCAAAAAGAAAATTGCAAAGGTGACCGTGACACAAATGTACAAACTGCAAACATATATTGCATTTCATTATTTCTGACTTAAAATTGTGGATGCGTGTGTGCGGGGGAGTATACATATGCACAAAAGAAAAGAAATCTAGGCGTATACCCCAACAGGACCGGTAACTAAGAGAACATTCTTGAGGCTACTATCCTCATCTCTATTCTCAGAATCGCAGTCACTTTGATAGCAGTCATAATCACCATCACGCACAGCCAAGTTTTTGCCAACACTAAGATCTTTGCTGGATCGAGAACCTCTTTCATGCCAAAGTCGAAGCCACTCACTTAAGAAATTCACAGATTCTCCATTGCCACATACCTGCATAACCACATTACACAGCACATACATAATTATATAGGTGGAATGGACAAACGTTAAGAAACATGTTTTACTTTAATAGAATGTAGCATGTTAAGCAAAGGGCAGTTCTTGCTAAGAGATCTGGGTTGTTCTAGCCTCACAGTTAAGTCAATGTCATATCTTCGAATAAGGGGCTTGAATGATCAAAACCAAAAGGAAGGTTGTTGAAGCTATGATTCAATGTTGAACATACATACGGTGTCATGTTTGTGAGAGACATAAAAGGCAACATCAGTAGTAGATTTGTTCATTGGCAGTAGTGCGGATACTTCTTGTTAATGTGTAGTTGTTGACACTTCTTGTTACACTGGAAGTGGATGACACTTCTTGTTAATGTATAGATGTTGTGGGTACTAGAAGGCCCTCGCCATGGGGCACGTCAGTGGGCCCATGACCGACCACGTGTAAAGCAGACAAGGGTGCTCCGTCCTTCCCTTCATATAATTTCAAATGGATCTCATGTTGCTCTAACTCCCAATGCAAGGGACTCTCATGAAGCCTCCAAGTACCACAAAAACTTAAAGAGATCTCTAAGGAATCTCCTACGTATCTATAACACTCGAATAAGGCTCTATTCATCCTAGCGAGCTATGACAACAAGATCATCAAGGATTGCCCTCCACCTATGAAGCACGGATACTCTATTTTGGCCTCCATATCACGTATCGTACGCGTATCGGATACGCTCCCGATGCGTATCCGATACGTTTTTTAGAGTATCCATAATTTAATTTAATTTCTTTAAAACCGGATACGTTTTGGATATGCTCGGATACGTTCCGGATACGCTTGGATACGTTTCGGATACGGTGGGATACGTTCCGGATACGCGCAGGGGTAAATTTGTTATTACTTGAAATATGTGGGTGAAAAGTGTAAATAGGGCTTTATATTAAATTCCCCCAAAAGGAGCAATTTTTTTCTAACACATGAACAAAAGGAGCAAATTTTGACTAAATAAAGATCATAAACCTTGATTTTTTTTTTAACACATGAAACATTGAAACCCAATAGGACAGTACCACACAACACAGGTGCCATTGTTTTTCCTTACTTCCTTCAAATAATCTGTGTTCTTTAATAAGCTTGTGTTTTGTCTAATTTTAGTGTTTTTTAAATTACTCCTTTGTTTTTGCTCGGCATGTGAAATTGTGAACTTGTGTAATGGAATTTTAGGAATTAAAAATTATATATATATAGATAATATTTATTTTTATATTTTTATATTCAACGTATCCCCCAACGTATCGTATCCGACTTTTTGGAAAAATCATGTATCCGCGTATCCGTATTGTATCGTATCCGTATCTCGTATCCGTATCCGTGCTTCATAGCCCTCCACCAAGGGTGCTCCACCTTGAAAGGTCATATATATATATATAAAGTATATTTGGAGCTCCAAGCAACCCTTGAATCACCTGCAAGTGAGTCTCATCCCCTAAATATTAAGAGTTGGGAGCCCCGTGACAGACACAACGAAAAGCTCCATCGCCAAGACAAGACTCTCTAAATAGAAAAACTAGGAGAAAAGACCCTCGTTGCACGAGGTGAGGGTGGGGATGAAGGCTGGGGAGCAGAGGATCATGGAACTCCTCGTTTGGAAGTGTCGGGGGAGCATCAAGAATGATTATACAAACAACTATGTAATCCAAGAAAATATTATAATTCGTTGTCAAATGCACATATTTTTAGCGAATCATATTTATATTTTCTCTAGGCATCTTTTAACTTTTGTTCATTGGGGAATTATATCCTAAGAGGTTCTATCCATTGGAGAGTCTGACTTGGGATGTAACCCCCATGTAGACCACTGGCCCAGTACCTTGATTATGATCCACAAGCCAAGTCACATGGCCAAAAATGCTTAAGCCCAAGATAGTAGTAGTATCTTACATGGTTTATTATACGCCCAAGATCACTCATGTAGACATTTGATGTGGGACAAGGTATCACATGGGAGCGCAGGAGCAAGGGTTCTGAGGAGGATTCGTCACCCCGATAGGAGGTTCCTGCAAGGCTGCAACTAAAGGAAAGACATACTAAACGCAGCTGTTATGAAGGCGCATTCACTCAAGACGAGTGAATGCACGCGTGGGACATTAATGTGGGTATCTTAAAGGCCATCACCACGGGGCACCAATGGGCCCATGCCCAACAATGTAGAGTAGAGTCACTAGACAATGGAGACCAGTCCTTCCTCTCCATTTCACTCCAAACAAGTGAACTCCTTGGGCTTGTGTCCTTCTATCTCCCAATCCAAGGGAACCCTCCGTGGAGCCTCCAAGTACGCCAATGCAAACACTAAAAGAGATCCCCAAGTTATCTCCTGCCTATCTACCCAATCCGAAAAGACCCCATTGAGCCATGTGACTCAACAACACCCTACGTCAAGAGCAAGGCCTAGCCACCTCTCTCTGGACCAAAGAAGGCATGCAATATAGAGGAACGAGCAAATGAGTTGTTAAGGCTCACCCTCCACAAGGGGAGCTCCACCTTAACCAGTGAGGAGGGAAAAGGGAGACCCCAACCAAGACGCTAGACATCTCGGAGCACGTATCATACTTACCCTGAAAAATGCATGACTTCGCACAAGATTTGAAAACTCAGGTCTGGCCCTAGGACTTGTAGAGGAGGTTCTATCACCTCCAATCCTCTAAAAATAAGCAGGGGCCACATGTCTCAGGTGAGTTGAACCCTCTACCCCACCTATATGTAGGGAGGTCCAAGCCACATGTCCTCAAGTGAGTTGAACCCTGCTCTAACCCTCCTCTATGTAGGGAGGTCCAAGCATAGAAAGACAACACCACTTCATTCAACCTAACATATCTCTCTCCTCAGGTGAGTTAAACCTTCCTTTAACCCTCCTATATGTAGGGAGGTCCAAGCATAGAAAGACAATACCACTTCATTCAACCTAGCATCCATCTCTCTAAGCTCTCTCCTCCACCATTAAAGGCCTCGAGCAATTTTAGAGCCCGTTTTCTCATATCCCAAAGACCTTTCAAGTAAACTTCCAATACTAATATCGGTAATGTTCAAACACGAACATTCCTTGTCCCATCTTCTCTCAAAAGCTCTTGGGTGCTTTTTGATCCAATTGTTCATTGCAATACCAAAGAGTTGTCAATGGAATTTACAATAGAGAAGAAAGGGTTGAAGTAGGAAGGGTGTCCTAACTAGTATTCTACAAATGAGAGCGTTTCAAATTGCACCGAATCTTTTGGATTGAAGCATTTTCCCTTGGAGAAGATTAAGACACATTTGGTGCATCAGTAAGGATTCACCATCCTTTTCTAGGATTGATAGGTTCCCTATTTTGTGTAAGTGGGAGCAATTTTAGTACATAGCGCAGATGTAGGACATCTTTGGATACAAAAAATATGCTACCTATCCATGGTTTATTACTAAAAAAACAAGACAAAAAGTTGGGCATTAGGGTTTTAAACCCCATGAATAAGAATCTTGGATTTTAAGTGAAGAACAGAAATAAGCCAAATCTTCAAACAAGTACGTCGCTGCAGTCAGTTTATTCATTTTGGTGTAAAATCAATGGCCGGCACCAAAGGGCAACCTAGAAGTGAGGGTTTACAAGGACTTAACTGTTGGAGTGTCTGAGCAGCTGCCAATTTATTGGCTTTGATGTCAAATTAAAGGCTACACACCAGGGCTGGGTAAGAACTTAAGAGTATATAACTTCTTAATTGTTGGAGTGCCTGAGCAGCAACCAATATATTGGCTTTGGTGCAAAATCAAAGGCTAGATACCAAAGGGCAGGGGAAGAAGTTAGGATTTATAAGGTCTAAACATAGATATCAGTTTGAAGCTGAATTTTAGGTTATTCCAGGGAGCTTATAGCGACGACTGAACAATTTATTTCCCTTCTGTTGTATGTTTCGGTTCACATGGTCAACCTTGATAAAACGATTGATTCAGCTGGCTAAGGTTTGATTTTAGTGTTGAAAACAATACCATTCAACGTCTGTTCTGAGTACAGAGAGCAGGAAAATGGCTGGGATGAATAAATAAAAGAAGAAAGAAAGAAAAAAAAAAAGGAGTCTGAATATTACTAAAATCCTTAGCTCATCTTAGTACCAATGCCTAAAAGGATACTTTCAAGATTTCGAAAAAACAATTTTAGGATACCTCATGGGCTCACCTCAATGGCCTTCTCAGGCAGGTATTTATTTGTCCATAGGCTATTCACCGGGTGATTGCCACAAACATCATGGTATGTCTTCATCCTGTGTGGGCAACAACAGAAAGCAAAGCAAATGGTCAATAACACGCAATGTTGTGCATGGATATAAACATGCAATCCATAAAAGCCAGACAGTACAAGGTCAAGTTTAAGACAACAGCTTGCTGATCAGGAAAAAAATACTACTATGTTTTAAGACAACACAGCAGTTATACTCTGTCATTGTGGCACTCTTTTACTGGATGAATCTATCCATGTATTGAACAGTCCATTGATGTGGTAATGCCATGTGTGCATTTAGTGTAATAGTTGGTACACTAGTTAGTGCCTGTAGCATTTCTCATATATGAGTCTGGGCGGCCTCTTCATTTGTTCCCAACTAGTTTTCATTTGGATTCTTCAACGAGGTGGTAGGTTTTGTAGGCATTTGAGCAAGATTCTCTAGATAGATGATTTTCTCCTTGGTTGATGTAGCAAACACATTGTGTTGCATAGCAAATCCAATGTTCTAGATCTTTTGTTTACTTCTCCACATCAAGGGTTCATTAGTACTGCTGAAACTAGTTGAACTTAGGTGGCCTCTCCACTCATAGCCAAGGCAACTCATAGCCGGTTTGGTTTAACTTTAAGTTGGATGCTTTAACACTAACACAGAAGTAGACTGTTTCTAGGACAGCGACAAAGACTCCCTTTGTGGATTTATTTCAATTCATGTGGTTGAAATTCATATATCCCTGGTCAATGATACATCCTCAACAGACTATAAACAAGCCTCGTACATAAATGACAAAACAAAAAAACAAGACAAAAGAGCATAAGATAGAGAGTTTTAGCAATTAGATTGTGGCAGAATGGTTTCTCAAATGGCTTATTATTGAGTGATCACTAATGTTCAAGCACATATAAAGTCTATTACGGGAATAAACATCCAAAGGACATAAAACAAACAGTCTGGTTTACATAAGCACAAAATAGTCCATTCCACAAATTTACCTAAGGCAGTTAAAAAAAAAGACTTTGGGACAAATATACATGAAGCAGATTTCAACGCACAAAAGAACAAGTTTGTCTTATTAGATTAGAGAATAACAATGGCAAAACCATGTTTTTAGTAGGAGAGAGACTAGGAAACATATATAGGATGACCTTAAAAGCACAGATGATGGATGTTTAGGTAATATCCACAATCGGACTTCATTCAACATAAGGTTCCCTTTTCTCCATTGAAAGGGCAAAGCAAAAAGAAAATTTCACCTCCAAGGTAGAGAACATATTGCAGGAGTTTAAATGGATGTGCCATGATACAACTGAACTAGATCATTATCTAGCAAATGAACTTAATATATTATCCCATATCATACCCGATCAAAGGCAAAAAAAAGGTTCCATACATCTTGCCACCCCACACACTGCATCAGTGGAGTCTCGTGCACTCATTCAAAAACTAGGCATGGCTCCACAAGTGATGCTTGACACCGCAGAAAATGGAGTTGAGGGAAATATGGGAAATCAATTTAATCCACACTTTTCCTTGAGATAGTTTCTGCTTTTAATATTTATTACGATACAGTGTTCCTTTAACCATAGTAAACTGTAAAACAAACCCAATGAAACTCTTAAGAAAATACCTTTCAAACCTCGTAAAGGCAACGGTTAATAACTTGAACAACATCATAGTCATCATGTCAATTTCAAAAGGAAATTGTTACGAATATTATAATCAGAACTACAACAGATTCTAGAAATAATACATACAAAGTTGGAAGTAAGAGAAATCAACTATTGATATTTCGAGTGAAAATCCTACCAAAAAAAGAGATAAAGGAAATGAAAAAGGAGTGTTAATGTCCAAAACGAGGAGAAAAAAAGAAAAGAAAAAAAGAAGAGCGAAGACAGCTCAACCACAGATAGATGCCATGAAGATTCAAGAAAATCCTCACC
The DNA here is from genome assembly GCA_963854785.1 of Vaccinium vitis-idaea. NCBI lineage: Eukaryota > Viridiplantae > Streptophyta > Magnoliopsida > Ericales > Ericaceae > Vaccinium > Vaccinium vitis-idaea. The sequence continues at coordinate 22,034,693 of OY978217.1, read as the reverse complement.
TGTCATGAAGAAATCTTCCCTCGCCCTCAGCATCTGAGTTTCTTATATGGCCAGCATGCCCATGACCCTGTTGAACACAGAAAAACATTGGGAAAAAGTTTTTCCATTATGGCAGCAATAGAATTCATTGACTATAAAGAAACAGTAAATCCAGATTTTATTTTGTTTTATTGCCGGACCAGTAAATCCAGGTTAAATAAGGACTCATATGTACCACATCAAAATCTTCAAAGAGCACCGCCGGGGCATCAGCTGATATTGCCAATATTGCATGCCTATGTTCCTGAACAGGAGACTGATCCAAATATATGACTTCCTCACTTTGAGGCAATGATGCTCTGCTAGGATATAGAATTAGGGAGTCATCAAAATGTAAGGAATTGACAGATCCTTCAGAAACTGCTGAGCATGCAGTTTTGAGATCGCAATTAGAACTGTTAAAGCTTCTTTCAGAAAGTATCCAATTCCCCCAATCAAGGGTGCCAACATCATCCTGAAATGCAAAAAATGGATGACTGAAAGGAATCTAGCAGTGACAGAAAATCTAGGGTCAGTTACGACAGAGGACATACCTGGACCTTTTCAAATACATGAATAGGGCTGAGGGTAGGGCGTTTTTCCTTTCCCACAACTGAGCACCAATTTCTCTCCAAATCAGTTGTCTCCTTGATATTCTTGGTCATCTTTGTTGATGAGAAAAATGGGTGTATTTGCCTTCCACCAAAAATACGTACATCTTCCTGATAAAGTTAGAAGAAGGGTACTTAGCGTCATAAAATATATCACAGCAAGAAAAGGGTGCAAAAGCACTTGTGTGAAACGAATTCAGCATATTCAAAGCAAAAGCTCTTGTATAATTGGAAATATTGATGAATATCGAGAAGCACCACAAACAAATAGGGTTTCTTCAAAATATCAAGGAACACAAACAAATTGCTCTGATCAAAGTTCAGCAACAAGAAATGAATATAAGAGAAGGTAAAAACAAGATGCAAAAGGGAACAAAGCACAGAAGCTTGACTAACCTCAGCTTTCATTTTTGCCTCCAACCAAAGATCAGGAACTGGTTGAGTCAGATTTCCACTCTGTGTGTCTGATACGTGCTCAAGGCATGATTCTTTTAGGCCACTGTTCTTCATACACTTTTTTGGTGTAGTTTGTGTGTGCTTCTTCTTTGGTGTTGAATTCACCCGCCGTTTCAATTGCCGAGGAGTCTTCATGTCTAACACACATCTAAATGTTAATTCGCAAATGGGAATAGCGTGTTGATATCTGATCAAAGCATGATTGGAGAAACAAAAGTGCTCTCAAAGAGTTAGTTCCCGAGTTGCAGACTGTCCACATAAAGGTGTGAAATTCTCAATACAAGTGACTACAAGCATTCTCATAATTTTGCATTGATACGAGGTTCATTATAAAAATGCAAAATTGCTTGTTTGGAAGAACCTCTTTCTTTCCTGTGTTAACAGGTGGTGAAAAATCTACTTAGGTAGCTTAGCTCGTTTGAAGCGGAACTGAGCAACTTTCCTAAGGAAAGTTGTTTACTTTGTTTAGTGAATTTTATGCTTTAAGTTACCCTACTCTACCTTCTTTTAGAACTTAAGAGATCTCAGTCCATCAGAATGATCATTTCAAAATCCTAAAATCAGCATTCTGGAGTGATTTAAAATGATGACATAATTAGAATGCAAAGATCAATCAAAATTAAATCGGAGAACACATTAGAGGAAAAGAAGCATACAGGAAAGCAATTTTGCCTACTATTGGCCAACTTTTGGAACATTCAGGATGTAACCAATTCAGTTATCAGTATATTAGCTAAACCATCTGAAGAGAAGGATGGCTGGCATTCCCACGTCAAATCTATCCCCGCCCAGCTTTACATAGATAGCACCCCCATTCTAATGCAACCCAAGACAGTCCCCAGACTCCCCACCTTATTTCAAGTATAGGCTAAAATAAAATGGATGCACACATCAGAGATTTTGCCTAACCAAACTTACCTCCGCCTGTCCTATAGTAATACAATCTGCCAGTTGGGGGTGCTGCACCGCGGATTGGTGAGCACATTGTAGAACTCAGTTTGAATTCGGGTGTAATCACAGACTAATGTTTTGGAGTTTGCTCATCCATTTCCTTCATGACCAGTTCTCAGTGTAATCCTGGTTTGACTAGTATGCATTCTTAAGTGCCTATCTGTCCTCCCAGCAGTGAACCCCATAGGTATAAAAGTCAAAATCCAGCAGTCAACCAAAAGCACTAAGCTAATGTTCGCGAGTTGTTTCATTTCAGTTACCTATTTTATGTCTATAGACTTTTTGCACGAAGTTGTACAATAGTGAAATTTTTTAAATGTTACGAAAAAAGTGTGAATACGAAATCCAGCTTATTATATACATATTGATTTTATCAACAAGTTGTTTTTAAGTCTATTATGCTGCAAAAATAAGTATGTGATATTATGATATCCACGTTCTCAAGGTGCTCTCAATCTCCAAAATTGTGAGAAGTGACGCTTTCATGCACTTGCACTCGCACACGCTCTGTGTGACATAGGTTAACCCCTCTCTGGGAAAAAAACAAGGAATAAAAATGTTGCGCTTCCCACGTTCGGTTGGTAATTGGCTTCCAGCACTAAGCAGTCTTTCTCTTCCATATCTAAGCCATTTTTTTTTCCCTCTTCAAACCTATGTGACGCAAAAATCTACAGATAACTTAATCTGGAGGCACCTAATTTAGGAAAATAAACATACTAGCTGCAGCTTCAACTGGAGAGCAGGTTCTATCGTTTGCTTCAGGTGAAACAACACATTGCTGCTCTTCTCGTGGATGTTGTCCTTGTATCTGAGAAGCTTGTAAGAAGACATCGGACTCTGCACGGAATTCAGCCATGTGATCGTATACAATTTCCACCCTTTTTGTATTTCATTTTTCAGGATATGAAGCAAAAAATGGAGATAGAAAATTCCAGCATATTCTGCACTTACTAGCAATAGGTGGAGAATCTTTCTCACCCTCTCTCCTGGTCGGGATCCCTTTGCCGATGACAGCAACCTAATGAAGTTGATACATATAAACGGAACTGCTTTAACTTCAAACAGCAGCAATAAACAAAAACATACGATGGCCAAGTAATTTTCAAATGGGAAATGCGCAATCCAGAAACTTCATTTCCACAAAAATGGAAAGGTTTAGGAGGGATGACAATAATGAGAGAATGAAACATTAATTCCAAGCAAATAATGAAGGCAAAATTACTTTGAATTATAAAATCTTCTGTAAAGGTTTTTCTTTCAGTCACCCACTATGTAAGGACAAAAAATCTTTCTGTTTTGTTTGATAATTACATCAAACTGAATTATTACACCACGACATTCATTTACTTACTTTGAATTAGGTTTTTTTTTTTTTTTTGGGCGAGTACTTTGAATTATGTTGCTAAGAGGTAGTTTCAAATGTTGAGGTTTGATTAGCTTTCACCTAGCCAACTAAACCTGAGATAAACATAACTACAAACCAATTAAACACCTATGTACATTAAACAAGCTTGAGATTAAACTTAAAAAAACTTTTCAAAACCGCATATTTATACAGTAGTAGACTATAATTTCCAAATTTTCTAGTGAAGTTGTTTTGGGCATGACAAAAATCAGTTCACCAAAATCCAAGCTACTGGATCCTAGAATGTGGGTTAGCCTTATTATTCTGATACTATAAGACAGTGAATTGGCTTAAGATGGCTCCCAATAAGCCAGTGAGGAAAATCACATTTTAGACAAAGGAAGGGGTTAGAAACCTACAAGTACCAGTTTCTGTATCGCAAGGGCCAAAGGGCTCACATAACCAAAGAAGAATTCGCATCACGACACAAACAAACTTACATTCTTAGAAGATGTCGTCGCCTTTCCCTTTCTGTTATTCTTCTTCTTGTCTTGATTATTCTCTTCTTTACCGCCGTTCAAGTCCTCTTGATCGCAATCTTGGTCCTCTTTCTCCGTCGCAGTTTCCGGGGACTTTTGCGGGAAGAGTGTGGACTGAACCAACCTCCGACGAACTCGTGGTCGTTCCTCCGTCTGCCGTGGATCACCAACTCCGGCAGCCGGCACTTCCTCTGGTTTGGTGTCCATTGGATTGGATCGGATCAGCTGAATTATTATTAGGGTTTTTAATTTAGGGTTTTTGTTTTTGTTCTGAATGAATTTTGGAGGGTAGGGAGGCGGAAAGCAACAAAAATCTCATGTGTTAATGGAGGGAGATCGAGCGATGAGGGGGTTGGAGGGAATGCGGCCGTTGTTCCCGCCATGGGAATTTATTCCGGGTTTGCCTGTTTTGATTTTTTAGTACTCTTATTTTAAGAACTTTTTGCTGAAATATGCAAAAATAAATATATATATATATATATATAGGAAGCCGATCTATTGAGTGAGTCCTCAAACAAAATTCCGTGCGGACCTCACCTTTTTTCGACTTTCCGGATCAAATTTTGACGATCCGAACCGCTCAATGTTTTTAAAATGCATTTTCCAAAGTTATATAGCATTTTTAACAAAAACTGTGTGGATCAAGCCCTTCCGGGTATTTTTTTTGGACGAATCTTCGCGGAGGCCCTTAAAAATGCATTTTAAAAACATTGAACGGTTCGGATCGTCAAAATTTGGCTCGGAAAGGTTAGGTCCGCATGGTAACTTCAATAAGGGACCCTTATTAGAAGCTTCCTATATATATATATATATAATTGAAATATACCAATTTTAAATAATACCGCACTACACATCCCGGATCAACTTTTAAAGAGGTAATATATATATATAGGAAGCCGATCTCCTAAGGGATCCCTCATACAAAATTCCGTGCGGACCAGGTCTTTTTTCAACTTTCCGGATCAAATTTTGACGATCCGAACCGCTCAATGTTTTTAAAATGCATTTTCCAAGGTCCACGCGGGAAATCTTCAAAAAAAATACCCGAAAGGGCTTGATCCACACAGTTTTCGGTAAAACTATACATATGTACAGTTTTACCGAAAACTGTGTGGATCAAGCCCTTCCGGGTATTTTTTTTTGAAGATTTTCCGCGTAGGCCCTTAAAAATGCATTTTAAAAACATTGAGCGGTTCGGATCGTCAAAATTTGGCTCGGAAAGGTGAGGTCCGCACGGAATTTGGTTAAGGGATCCCTTATTAGATCATTGGCGTATATATATATATACAATTTAGATCCTATCTGGACTCCCGGAAATAAAGAAAATGCGAACTCTCAAGTTAGGCCGTTGGATCCGTTGGATGAGATCCAACGGCAGAGAAAATAAAAGGGGGACGCGCGGTTAAAAAGGGTCAGGTCAACGGGTTCAATAGTCACCCCTTTCCCCTTCATTTCACGCGTAACAAATCAAAGAGAGAGAGAGAGTGGCGATTTGGATGATGAGAGAAGCAAATCGGAGTTAGGGGTTTTTGTTGAAGCAAATCGAACCAATCGGTTGAAGAATAAGCGAAAGTACTGTTTAAATCAATGATCTAACACTGTTCTCCGAGTTAGGGTTTTCGTTCTCAGTCGACCACGACCAGATCCGATCTACACAGTTGACCAAAGAACATATGTAAGGGCTCTCTCTCTCTCTCTCTCTCTCTCTCTCTCTCTCTCTCTCTCTCTCTCTCTCTCTCTCTCTCTCTCTCTCTCTGCGTGTGATGAGTTTACAACAAAAAAGTCCGGGTTTTTTTTCGAAATTATGTAGGGTTTTTTTCGATTTCAAAAGTTGGGTTTTTTTTTTGGAATTTAAAATTTGAACGTTTATTTCTCTGGTTAAGTCAGTCATACTGGAATTCCTCATATTTTGGGCTGTTCTGTCGTTCATGAGGTACATCCATGAGATTTTGGAAATAAGCATCGTTTGAGATTGACAAGTTTCAAGATGTAGTAGATAAGGTTATACAGTCTGTTGTAGTTGTATTGGATACAGATTAGCTTGATTTTGTTGCGTAAAACTCGATAAAAAGAAACAGTAACAAAAGATATGCCTTGTTTGTTAGAGTTACGCTATATATCATTCTCTTTTTTAGGCAGTTCCCCACTGTTGTGAAACTTTTTATTCCTCTCACATGTCTCTTACTAATCTAGATATCTTTTATTTCGTTCAAGTTCGTTTGCAGGAACAAATCCCAGTAACCGAAGTTGTAAGTGGAAACTGCTCTTGTTATTCTGGAATTCACCCAGTCAAGGTAACTTCGTACTTGCATTTTAGAATGGAGGTGTAGAAGATATAGAAGTAGTAGCATCTGCTAGTAATTCTTCCCAACGTGTTTACACTCTTCAAGTAAAAAACGAGTTGATACCGAAAATTGGGCAACATTTTCACAACTTAGACGAGGTTCACTTGTTTTACAACAATTATGGTAGAGAAGGTGGATTTGGTACGCGATTGAATTCTAGTAAGAAGACTAAGGATGGTGAAATAATTAGAAAGGAGTATGTTTGTTATAAAGAAGGGGTGAGAAAGCTTAAGATAAACAAAATTGCACAGACTGTACGGAGACGGGGGCTAACTAGAGAAGGTTGCGGTGCAAGACTGGTAGTTGTGAAAGACCGGTCAGATGCGGGGGGGTTTGTTGTAAGGCAATTCATTGAGGGTCATAACCACCCTCTTACGACCCCAAGGAAGGTGCATTTGTTGCACTTGCATCGGGCAGTCTCAGTTGCGAAAAGAAATTTAACACAACAACTGTCAAATGCTAATGTCCCAACATGGCAACAAATGAGTCTTTTAGAGATGGATGCTGGAGGTCTTGAAAATGTAGGATGTTGATAGGCGCGTAATATCACGGATATAAGCGCCTAAGTAAGGCAAATTAGCGCATTAGAGGCGCGTTTTATTTCATTTTCCACTTGATGCGGTGTTGTCTTGTGTTTTTGGTGTTTGTGTCTATTTTGTAGGAAACAGGTCGGAAAAGAGCGCATTAAGTGGACACATGGCGGTCAGGCATGTGGGGCATGGGGGGACCCAAGCAAGGACGACTACACAAGCTGAAAAGTCATTTTAGAGGAGGCGGTATCGATACAGGAGAAGTCCTGTATCGATACCCAGGTCACCAGCAGCGAACAGAAGCTATGGGTATCGATACAGGACTTCTCCTGTATCGATACCGAGTGCCTTAACTTGTGCCGTTTGACTTGCCACGTGTGTTGACTTCGGGGGAGCATAAATACTCCGATTTTAGGTCAAATTAGGGTTCGAAACTTTGTTTAATTTTTGCTTTCAACTAGTAGCCGTTTTTGCTCTGGAGATTCCACTTTCCGGAGGCTTTTCCATTGAAGTTTTTGGAGTTCTGTTCGTTGTTTCAAGTATTTGCTTCGGTAACTTCTATTTTATTTTCATTAGAATCTTCGTTCGCGGGAGTTTGTCCGCGCTTTGTTTTCGGATCTCGGTTTTAATCCATATTTAGTTATTCAAGCATGTTTAATTTCAGAATTTTGATATTTGTTCAATTAAATATGAGTGAGTAGTTCATTAGGTATGGTCGCGGGGTGATTAACACGCCGTGGCCAGGGCTGGTTATGTTCTCGCTCCTATTTCCAGAATTAATAAAGGAAAAAGCAATTTTAGGTTATTAAAGAGCTTCCGTTAGACGTATCCAGGCATTGTCGGAGCCCATGTAACGCGAGGAACGGGGGACCAAAACTCGTTCTTCGCTGTACATGGGTAAACGGCGACCACGAGGATTCGCATCTTTCGGGGTACCTTTTTCTCTCTAAAATCAAACGTTTTGTGGAACACCAAACGGAGCGGAATTATCCGGACCTGGTCACCGTGTTATGAACCCTACGACTGTACTTCCTTTTAGTTAATTAAATCAAAATCAGCTTTTCTCCTATTTTCAGTTTAATCACCAATCAAAATCACAAGGGTGGCTACCTAAGAGCCGCGTTAAACTAGCATCCCGAGTTTTTAGTTAAGTACTTTCCACCTTCTCTGTGGATTCGATTTCGGTCTTACCGGGTATTGTGCTACACCGGTCTCTGCCCTACGCTTGGGGCAACCCAGTAATTTAGGCATAGGATTTCGGTCAAGCAATGTACACTACGAGATCTTTATAATGCTGAAAGGGATAGGAGGAAAGCGTTAAAGGGACATGATGCTACTTTGTTGTTTGAGCATTTTAAGGATGAGCAAAAAAAGAATCCCGGTTTTACTTTTACATTTGAGCAAGATGAGGGTGTGATGGTTCATTGTTTTTGGGCGGATGCCACCTATAGGAAGGCGTACAAATATTTTGGGGATGTGGTGGTGTTTGATACAACATACAACACAAACCGTTATAAATTGATCTTCGCACCTATGGTAGGGGTTAATCACCACGGGCAGACTACTCTTTTAGGATGTGCATTCTTAAGTGGTGAAAAGATTGATGCTTTTGACTGGTTTTTCAAGCAATGGTTGAAAGCGATGCCCGGTGGCCCGCCCAAAATGATCATAACTGATCAAGATCCGGCCATTGGAAACGCAATTCGTACGGTTCTTCCAAATACTTTTCATAGGTATTGCATTTGGCACATTTTGACCAAATTTTCCGAAAAATTTAGTGCAATTTCCTACAAAGAACATTATGACGACTTCAATAAATGTATATGGAAATCTGAGAGCCCTGAGGAGTTTGAAGGAAGATGGGCAGAGGTTGTAGCGAAAGTAGACAACAATGAGTGGTTAAATTCCATGTACCAAATCCGTGAGAGATGGGTCCCTGCATATTCTCGACACATTTTTTCGGCCCACATGACTAGTAGTCAAAGAGTTGAAGGTGCTCATGCCTTCTTCAAGAAGTACGTGTCTCATCAAAATTCAATGTCGGATTTTGTGACAAGGTTTAATAGGGAACTTTCCAAAATGCGGCATAATGAACTTGATGCGGATCATAAAGATGTTAATGAAAAGCCACAAACCGTAACTGGGCGGGTCATGGAATCGCAAATGAGTGAATTGTACACACATAGTATTTTTCACAAGTTTCAAGAGCAACTTATTGAAAGTGGGTAGTATGTGGTCAAGAGCACATTTAAAGATGACCACCTTTGTTTGTATAATGTTCGAAGAGTAACGGAGACTGATTCGAAGGGCCGTGAGGTTACGTTAGAGAAGTCATCAAATTTTGTTACATGCAGTTGCAAGATGTTTGATTGTGACGGATTTCCATGTAGGCATATGTTGGCGTACTTTTCAAAAAAGCAAATTATAGAATTACCTAAGCAATACATCTTGCGGAGGTGGACTAAAGCTGCTAAAGCTACCAGAGTTATGGATGACTTGGGTGGGACGGTGAATGAAATATGTGACACGTCTTTGATAGTGAGGCGCTATTTCTCTTCCAACTTGCGTCTAATGTTATTGATGAAGCTGTATTAAATGAAGATGATACAGAAGAGTTGAAGCAAATATTGTTAGAAGCTCAAAGGAGATTTGCAGCCAAGAAGCATGGAAAGGAAGCTGTGGGAGAAAAGCATGTAACGGAAGATGTGGGAGGGAAGCATGTAACGGAAGTTGTGCAAAGGAAGCGTGGAATCGAAAATGTGGAAGGGAGTCATGGAAGCGTTGAAGATGTGGAAGGGCAGCTTGGAAGCGTGAACATGCCATTTTCTCTTCAGAGCCAACATAGTATGAAAGAACCATTTCCAGTTAGGATAAAGGGTTGTGGTAAACGGCTTAAGGGAGGAAAAGAGAAGGCTGTGAACAAGAAGAAGGAGGGTAGGTGGTGTAATGGTTGTGGGTTAATGAACCAGACGCATGACAAAAGAAATTGTCCCAAACTGCTTGGAATGTACGTGCATGCTTCTAAATATGTTCATTTAATTGTTCAAAACTTAAAGGTTACTTGTTCTAAAAATGTTAATGGGGGTATTATTTTTCCTTAGCAAATCGCAAAGTGTTAGATTGAATGATGAGGAAGAGTTGAATGATGAGGACGATGAGGACGATGACAAGGACGAGGAGGACATTGACTTGGACTCCGATTGTAAGTGTTTAGTCCAGTGATTATTTTTTGTTATTGACAATTTTTTAATGTAAATGTCTGCTTGTTTTAGTCCTCTTGTATTGTTCATTTGTTAATGTAAATGTCTGCTTGTTTGTTTCAGGATGGATTAGCTCTGTGGAATTAGTCTCTGGAAATGATCACTGCAATTACTCTCTGGAAATGATCACTGGAATTACTCTCTGGAATTGGTTTATGAAATTAGTCTTCGGAATTAGTTTCTGAAATTTGTGGTGACAGTTCACTGTATTTACTTTCTGGAATTAGTTTATGAAATTAGTCTCTGGAATTAGTTTTAGAAATTTGTGGTGACAGTTCACTGGATTTAGTCTCTGGAATTAGTTTCTGAAATTTGTAGTTGCTGAACTTTGTAGCTTCTGAACTTGGTGGTTTCTGAAATTTGTAGCTTCTGAACTTCATGTTTACTGAGACCTGAGCTCTAGTGGATATAGCCATTTTAATGTGGTAAATAGTGGTGGAAATGACCACAGGTGCTATTGCATACACATTTGCCGTAGTGTGATTGTATAGCATATCTGTGATCCCTCTTATTTAGGCTGTCAATTTCTGTAGTGACTTTTCTTCCTCTTCATTTAAACACATTTAGATCTTATGATTCTTCCATTTCGAACTCTGGTTTTATTGTTGTTGGTTGGTGCTGTTGAAAAGAATGTGATGCCCAGAATCTGTATGGTATTTGTCACATGGATGGTAGTAGTTATATGACAATAGCTTCTGTATGCTTTGATTGTCCAGGAGTTAGGCTCAAATTTGTGATGGAGCAAGTTCAAACATGTGATGAAATGGTGCTCAGTTTGCTTTCATAGTTGTTACTTGAGGCTCAAAAAATTTGAGGCAACAACAGGACCATTATAGTGCTAAAACCAATGAGAAAAGTATAGGAAAAGAAAGTGGTATGGAAAACTGTTACTTGAATCAAAGAAATTCTGTCTATAACAGGAACAAAAACTGGTAGGGAAAACTGTGATATTATAGTTGTTGGCATATAATTTTGTCACGGCCAGAATTCAATAGACAAGAAACTATATCAGAGTATCCATTCCATAGACAAGAAACTATGGTCATTCCAAAGTGCTGGCACGAGCAATGCTAAGAAAACCATATGTTACCGGACAAAAGTGTCGGCACGAGCAATGCAAACTCTTACCGGACACTATATCAAAGTATCCATTCCATTCCATTCCAACAATCAATCAAAACAAAATCATGCACACCCTAAAATCAAAATGAAACTACAAGCTATACAAAGCCAGAAAACTAGATAAAGGAACTGCCATTACCCTTAAATCACCCACAATTTGTTGCTTCATAGTTCAATTGCAGATTACCACAAAAATCGCATGTAGGGTAAAACCATTAGCAGATTACCACAATAGCAACTACCAATAGCAAATAACACAAGAAAACTACACGTGTTCATAGAACAGAACCTACAACAATTTTCATTTCATTTCCCTAGGAGGGTAACCATTGTCACGAACATAGAAAAAACTGACACAATGAGGCTAACAAATACAGCTAGTTTCATCCATTTTTTATCTGCATTTGTTCCAGTCATCACCACCCTTGATCTTGCCATTTCATATTCATTTTCAGCAGTTTGTTCACACATTTGTTCACTCATAGGTTGTCCAAACCGTCCGGCATAAGTGACCGCTTCCCCGCTTGGTTGCCATGTTACTGAAACAGGGTTGCACCATGCCCAATCACCACATGGGGTTTTTGCTCGCACGCATAATACAACATCCTTTTTGTAGGTTTGTCGGAATCGACAATCTTCAATGCCATCTTTCTCCTACATCGACAATAGCTTGGCACAAACCTCAAATCAAGTGTTTGCTTTTGAGCCGTGTGGCTTGAAGAAGACATACCCTATTTTCATTAATCATATGAAAAAGATGATATAAAAGAGTAAAAGAAAATTGATACTGTCACTAAGCTTCAATAGGGTCTGAGGCTATCAAAGAAGAAACACAAATCCTATGACCAAGATTCCATTTTAGTGTAACAATGTTACGCCATGGCATACTGAATCCATTTGTATGGCTTACTGAAACAAGCCACCATTTGGATGGCATACTGAAATGGATTTCACCAGCAAGAAATAACTATGATATAAAAGAAAATTGCAATGGACTTCTCTCTTCCACTATGATGTAAAAGAATTTCATACAAACAGAATGTGTTTCAAGATAGGGTTAGACTGCCCTTTAAAATTGTTGTTACTCCTTTTTAATGGAATGGATAGAGCATAATGAAAATTTGGGGCCTATCAAATATGAAAAAACATGTAGTGTCGAAAACAGATTCCACGAGCAAGCAAAAGAGAAAGTGTTTATCTCCTACCACGCATTCCCATTTGCTTCTCCCAGTGCCCATCTCTATCCATACGATAATATTGAATCGAACTAAATTTGAATTTAAAATTTAAAATTTAAAATTTCAAAGTTCAAATTTCAAATTTTTTCGAACAAAAAACTAACCCAATTTTTGAAATCGAACTGAATTGTAACTGAAGGGGGATCTAATCCAAATTGATCGACATGGAGAGTAAACAACCTAACCCTAGTTTCATCTGAACCAACCTAACCCTAGTTTCATCTGTACCGAATTCGAGAGATAGACAAACGGAGAGAGAGAGACCTGTTGGTGGTGTGGTGGAGCGTCAGTGATGAAGAAGAACTTTGCTTCAACCGTGTTAGAACGAGAGACAGAGAGCCCTCGTCAGTTTCGATCTTCTTTCTTCAACCGTGTTAGAACGAAAACCCTAACTCTTCTTCCTTCCATCTGCTTCGATCTGGTTCGATTTGTCGCCCAAATCGCCACTCTCTCTCTCTCTTCGATTTGTTACGCGTGAAATGAAGGGGAAAGGGGAAAGGGGTGACTATTGAACCCGTTGACCTATTGACCTGACCCTTTTTAACCGCGCGTCCCCCTTTTATTTTCTCTGTCGTTGGATCTCATCCAACGGAGATCCAACGGCCTAACTTGAGAGTTCGCATTTTCTTTATTTCCGGGAGTCCCGTTTTCGGACCTCCATGATCCCAAATTTTTTTTGTCGATCCGAGCCGTCCAATGTGTTTAGAAGGTGTTTTCAAGGGTCCACGCGGGAAATCTTCAAAAAAAAATACCGGGAAGGGCTTGATCCAAGCAGTTTTCGCAAACAATATATATATACATTTTTGCGAAAACTGCTTGGATCAAGCCCTTCCAGGTATTTTTTTTGAAGATTTCCCGTGTGGACCCTTGAAAACACCTTCTAAACACATTGGACGTCTCAGATCGACAAAAATAATTTGCAACACAAAAAAAATCAGTTTTTTCTTATTTTCGGGAGGTTTGGATATATATATATATATTTTTATTTTTTTTTACACCACGTAAGTTTTCATCTCTGTTATGTTCTCATCCTTTTTATTTGTGAAATATTTTGTTTACCCTTTTTAGTGATACATATTAATATATGTAAATATAGTTTTCTAAATAAGAGGGTTGCTTTAAAATGGAAGTAAGGGCAACAAAATGCATAAACATGGTGTACTTTTCCGGAATTACAAAAACATGGTAAGGAGGAAAAACATTTGCAAATACATGGAAAGACAAATAGAGTTTGACCCAAATACCCTTCCAAAAAAACACCTAGTCCTTCCAAAGCCTCACAAACCCAAATCACGTTCTCTCCATCGTCTCAAACAAAACGGTGAAGGAAAAAAAAAACCCTTCTGCGCTCATCTCTCCCTCTCGATATCTCCATCGTCACTCCCACCTTCTCCCTTCGCACATCTCCGACGTGAGAGAGCTTGCCTCCAACGCCTCCTCCCTCTTCCATCACCTCGTGCTTCTCGCTCAACCCTAATGTAGATCTGCAGAAGGAAACTTGTTATGTACATGCCGGTTCAGATCCGATTGGTGGTACAAATACGCGTTTTCACTTTTGGGTATTGATTTTCTTGTGACTGGTACTCTCTCTCTCTCGCTCTCTCTCTCTCTCTCTCTCTCTCTCTCTCTCTCTCTCTCTCTCTCTCTATATATATATATATATATATATAGGGTTTTGTTCTAATCCGGACTTTTAATCCAAATTTTTTTTTGACGATCTGATCCGTCCAATGTGTTCAGAAGGTGTTTTCAAGGGTCCCTGCGAAAAATCTTTAAAAAAAAATACCGAGAAGGGCTTAATCCAAGCAGTTTTCGCAAAAAAATGTATATTTACATTTTTTGCGAAAACTGCTTGGATCAAGCCCTTCCCGGTAATTTTTTTTTTTGAAGATTTCCCGCGTGGACCCTCGAAAACACCTTCTGAACACATTGGACGGATCGGATTTTCCAAAAAAAATTTGCAACACAAAAAAAAACATTTTTTTCTTATTTCCGGGAGGTGTGGATTAGAACCGTGAGCTATATATATATATGGGGATACAAATACGCGTTTTCGCCTCCTCCCTATATGTGTGATTGGAGGGCATCAGATTGAGGACAATCTTTTGCAGTTTGATTTTGGTGCATCAAGGTTGGGGTTCAATTCATCACTCCTGTTTAGGCGAACAACATGTGCCAACTTCAACTTCACATCCAATGCTTAACGAGTTTCAATCCTTCCATTAAAAAAATAAAATAAAATTAGACGAAAGTGTCTGCAATGTAGTTTGGCGGCACTGCCTTGGTCCACTTGTCCTTTTGATTCGATATTTTCTTCGTTATGGTTTGATTGTGTTGTAGCTCTATAGCTTGGATTAGGTTTATTGCTTGATGAATTGCATTGTTGATATTGAGCCCAAATAGGAAAGGGTAGGTACTCGTCCTCTGTGAACAACCATCCACCCACTGTCAAAAGAGGATTGTATTTATTTTTCTTCTGGTAAAAATAGGATAAATTCGATCTAAGCTCACTAATAGGGCCTTTCTAAAAAGAGATGCCCAATTCATCTGGTTGTGCCCGAGTAAAAGAATTGGCGTTTACCCACCTCTTGTGAATCATCATTGTTTATGACATGTCTTTTTCCGTTTGAATTTCAATTTGTAGAAACTTTTATGGTTTCTGAAATTCAAGTTATTTGTACATCTTCCTTTCGAAGGTTCCTCTTTACATTATATAGCACAAGGCATAGGTTCTCTCTTGGCAAACATATGTGGGGAAGTTAGTCTATGGTATAAACTCCAAGCTTTTGACAACCAGACCGGTGCATGGATCTGCTGCTGCCTTTTGGGTGGAGCTCATAGCAACTCTCATCATCATGTTCCTAGCTTCCGCATTGGCACATCAAGCTAAATATGTACAGAAAATTGGTCTAAAGGACAAATTTGGGGCTTTAAATGGTGTTTAGTCTAGCTTAATTTATTTTAAGGCATCCAATACATTGATAGAAAAAATTTCACATGTCAAGGACAACACTAGACAAAAATACCCTTAATGAGAGCTAACTGTTTTGCTGATGGTGCGTCAATCCAGTGCATTTTTTCCCAGACAATGATGTTTTCAAGCCCATGGGTCCGCCAATTTGTTAATGACCCAGGAATTTCCCGACAATGACCCATCATTGTCTGCAGTCGATCAAACCCTCTTTCTCTCTCTCTCTCTCTCTCATGTCGCTGTCAAACCCTTTCTCTCTCATGCGTGGCATTAATGGATGGGACCAAATTAATTTCTCTCTGTTCAATTTTGGGGGTGAGTTCAATTTTAGGGAGTTCTTTGGGGTAGGGTATAGTGGGTTTAGACATTTTGGGTTTAGGCACTTAGGGTGCACTTTCCAATTATAGAGTTTTACCTGTTTAGGCACTTTTATAGGGTACCCTAGTATTTTAGGCACTTTCATAGGGTACTCCAGTATTTTAGGCACTTTCATAGGGTACTCTAGGGTTTAGGGTGCACTTTTCAATTATAGGGTTTTAGTAGTTTAGACACTTTCATAGGGTACCCTAGGATTTTAGGCACTTTCATAGGGTACCTAGGGTTTTAGGCACTTTCATAGGGTACAATGGGGTTTAGGTTTAGACACTTTCATTAGGTTTTGGGGTTTAGGCACTTTCATTGGCTAGTGGGGGTATTTTTGGAATGTGTAGGTAATTTGTCCTCTTGACATTAAGGTAAAAGTTGATGTCCTTATTGAAGTAAACACCCCTTTACTATGTCCTTCCCCAAAACGGACCCAAATATGTAAGACTGATTTCTCATACTTTTGTAGCTACAAAGTTACAAATCGATTACACAGAGAAAATGGATCCTTATTTGAGCTTAAGATGGTTTTGTATGGATATCATTTGTACATCATTATGCATAGAATTGTTTTGAGAAAAACTATTAACTCTAAATTGTCCGTACTTTGAAATGAGTTGAGATTATAGTTTGATTCTCATTATTTTCCTTTTTCGTTTTTTTACAAGAAAAACGACAGAGTTTGCTAACGCTGAAAGTTTTCGTATGATGTTCAGTTTTGTTAAAAGCTCCTTTTTGAAGTTTTGGAAACAACTTTTTGGTGTTTCCAAAACCTTTGTGAAGAGAAACTTGCGTCCCGTAGCGTTTGAGTACCTCAAAACTAAGATCTAACTTGGAATCTAATCTTCTGCAGATAGGCCATTTGGCTGGCTTCATTGTTGGGTCAGCTATTGGGCTTGCGGTGCTAACCACAGGGCATGTCCAGACACACTTTCCATATCTACTAATGCTTGTGTTTCTTTACCTTTGTACCATTGTACCATAATCTTGTTGTGGTCTTCAATTTCAGGCCTATTTCAAGAGCATCAATGAACCCAGCAAGATCACTTGGCCCTGCCATTGTGTCGTGGAAATTCGGTGGTATATGGATTTACCTTACTGCCCCTACTATTGGAGCTGTTGGGGGTGCATTCCTAGCGAAACTTACGAATTATTTTTTTCATTTTGCTTGTATATAGAGAGCTTAAGGTAGACAATGATAATTACATTAAGCTCATGCCTTTTTTGTAAACATTATGTATTCAATTTGAACATGTGAATGTCTGTATTGGATGAATTTTATAAATGAGAGTTGTGTTTCGATTATGAGATGAGCATGGCCCCAATGTGGGGTTTGGATATGTATTGTTACTTTGTTAGTAGGATGAGAATGACTCGACGTGAGTCCAAATTATATGAACTGTGTTTGCTTTTCTTGTTGACTGTCTGATGAGATGTCAGGCTAGGCAAGAAAATATGGGAGATGCTGTCAATTTTTTTGCAGAACAACCTACTTTTTAAACACAGTTTCAGCACCAAAAAACATATTCTCCATTGTTGGAAGAAGCATAATGAAGGGGCCATCCTGTTGCTATCTTTAGTTTGTTAGTCTAAGAATATGTCCAACCAAGCAAAAGAAAGCAAAACAATGACAAATTTACTTTAGTCAAACTTTTTGGAAATATTTTTACTGACTATTGCACTCTTCTTCCACTTTTGTTGAACTCTTAACGGAGGACTGTTGCACTCCTCAACAACTACTTTGCACCCATGTTGCACGTTTTTTTCTCAAGTCAAACTTTTTGGAAATATTTTTACTGACTATTGCACTCTTCTTCCACTTTTGTTGAACTCTTAATGGAGGACTGTTGCACTCTTCAACAACTACTTTGCAACCATGTTGCACGTTTTTTTACTCAAATCAAACTTTATGGAAATATTTTTACTGACTATTGCACTCTTCCTCCAATTTTGTTGCACTCTACATTGACAACGGTTGCACTCTTCAACAAATTCATTGCACCCGCATTGGCGAGGAAAGTTGGCCTAAGACAGTGCAATGGTTTTAATGGGTGGTGCAATTATAATGTAGACATGGTGCAATGGTTTCAAGTGGTGGTGCAATTATAATGAAGACACGGTGCAATATGCAAAATCTCTCTAAAAAGTTTGATTTGACCACAACTTGGCAAGGCAAGTTGGCCAAACATGGATGCAAACATTTTGAGACACAGTGCAATGATTTAAGTAGTGGAGCAAATATAATGCAAACGGGATTTGTACCAACTCGAGTGCAATGAATTTGTCGAGGAGTGCAATTGGTATCCTAGTATGGTGCAACTAATGTGGAGGAAGGGTGCAATGGTGGGAATATCTTTTCAGAAATTGTGATTTGACCACACACTTCAACCCCATTTGGACCAATTCGGATGCAATGAATTTGTCGAGGAGTATAATTAGTATCCTGGCATGGCGCAACAAATGTGGAGGAAGGGTGCAATGGTGGGAATATCTTTCCAAAAATTGTGACTTGACCACACACTGGAACCCTATAACTCGGGTGCAATGAATTTGTCGAGGAGTGCAATTGGTATATTTGTATGGTGCAACTAAACTGGAGGAAGGGTGCAATGGTGAGAATCTTTCCATAAAGTGTGACTTGACCACACACTACAACCCCATTTGGACCAAATAGGGTGTAATGAATTGTTGATAGGTGCAACCGTATTCTAGGAAGGGTTCAATGGTCAGATTTTTTTTCATAAAGTGTGACTTGACCACGCATCGCAACCCAATTTGGATCAACTCAGGTGTAATGAATTTATCGAGCAGTTCATGTTGCTATAGTTCTGTGTCCGTGTCCCTCATTGTGTTGGTGTTCATGTCCCCTATTTTATTAGTCACTGGATTTGCAATGAATTCTATTTTGTGGAAAATTTTGGGCAGCATCTCCCCTATTTTTGGTCCTAACCCGGCGTCAAGCGTCTCAACAAACATCAATAACAATAAAAGAAGCACAAAGCTGGGTCATTCTCATCATAATCATCAAGCATATTCAAGGCACATGCCAAAAGTTCATCGTTCATTTACAAAATTTATCCAATACATCAATTCACATGAGGGATTCATTCTCCCATAAAAAAACAAAGTTACATCAGGAAGTGCTAAATGCACCAATATATAACATGACAAGACTGGCACGAAACCCTCAATCAACGACTACAGCCTCAGCATGGAACTTCTTTCCTCTCTTATTTGCTATTGTTGGCACTTCGTTAGGGATGAGGTCTGGAATCGTCTTCTAATAGTTTTTGTCTGCATTGGCATGGAACTTCTCTTGGCTGCCCAGAAATACGTCTGCATCGGCATGGAACTTCTATTGGCTGGCCAGAAATACCTCAAATGCACGATACTTCGGATATGTGATTACAAGAATGCTGCTCAACATTTTGAGACATTGGGTGCTGCTATGAAGGCTGACATGCAGCAGATGCAACATGTCCAAGAGCGGACCAAAAAGCTCAATGACAAGATAATTCCCACACCTTGCTCAATGATGATTAGAAGTGTCATAGAGGCTAAAGATGAAGATCACTTGCAATGGAGTTAATCAAAATACATAAGTCTTATCAATCATAGCAAGTAAACTGACATTTATGATGCAACACCATTCCGGGACATGATTTCCATTTTCAAATGCACGTAAGTCCTTATTGAGCTTCATTTGAGATATCTGGCTATCTAATTGTCCTTATGGCTAAAAAGATCTTTTGCCTTATAGTCTATCCCAAACCATGGATTGTTTTTTTTTTATCGTACACAAACCATGGTGACTAGACAAATTCATGTATTTTTGTTGCGAATAGTTTTATAAAAAGAACACCAGTATAAACCATAAGCAACTTGGATTGGCATCAAGGCCAGCTTCAAACTTGGTAAAGACATTTTCCGTTCGTTCACTTAAATAGTAATTCTTAGTCTGTTAACAGAGATTGCAAAAATCCATACAAAACCAACCGAATAAATTGCATCAATTCCTCTAAAGAGAATAGGCTCTAACCCATCTTTTTTCCATGGCCAAGAGAAGAGATTGCAATAGTTCCGCATAGAATCAAATAAGTTCCATCAAAATCAACTACATAAAAGATTGTCTCAGAATACAAAAACCATTTCCTCTCCATTTGCATGGATAGATAAGAGTTCAAAATGATTGTCTAGCATACATACAGTATTTCAAAATTGTGCTCTGGATCTTTATCAAAGAAATTTGAAACCAATGCATTGAAATGGCTTCATGTTCAAGAATTCTCGTTAAACAAGGATCCCAAATAAATGAATTTCTTCACCTCTAATAACAAAACGAGAGAGAGAGAGAGAGAGAGAAGTACCAGGACTCTCGGCTTTGATTCGAACGCTGAACAGGACCCCATCGATTCAGTGCCCTTCTCTCTCTCTCTCTCTCTCTCTCTCTCTCTCTCTGTTGTCCTTCACGGGAGAGAAGAGAATCACACAGGTCAGCAAAACTCTATGATTTGAGGAGGCAGTGAAATTCCCAATATCAATAGCCGAACCACTTGGAACACACAGGGGTGAACATGTCGTATACACACACGCTTCTTTTCGTAGTGAGAATGGAGGGGAAGATGACTGGAGATTGAAGGAGGTGGAGGTAGTAGAGAGATGTTTCAGATCTAGGGTTCCTCTCTTCTTCAGCCGTCTGTCTCTCTTTCCTCTCTTCTTTAGCCGTCTCTCTCTTTTTTTACGAAAAAAGTGACGAAGGAGGAGGGAGAGTGAGGGCTTGGTTTAGGAAGAATTTTTTAGATGAGGGTATTTCGGTCAACACGAAAATGGGCGCCATGTATGTGCAATTATAATTTTCCTTTTCATGTTGGGAGCAATTCCTAAAAACAGGACCATTGAATGGCAATAATTTGCCCCTACCACCATTTTACAGCAATTTTCCCTTTTTATTATGATTTATATAGATATTGTTTCCTAATAAAGGGGAATTGGTTTGACTATTTCAAATGGAATTTTCGAAATGGTGGATGATTAATTTTGTTGCCTAAAATCATGGAATTTTTTTAAATAGTCTAGATTCACAATTGAGTGGGATCATTTTGTTCTAATTGGAGATGATTTCTATCGGAAAATCATGGGAAATGAGTGGGGGGATTCAAAGTGACCTATTCCAGAATTTTCGATAGAGAAGATAAGTGAGATTGATCACTTGCACATTATGGTAAAATAAGTCAATAGCAATACTCATGGTAAAATTATGAATACTCATGGTAAAAACATGTCCACTAGATATTCCGGTCATTATGGTAAAAAATCAAAGTAGGAACAATAAACATGATAATATTTATAGACTTAAGAACTTTAATCGTAGAATAATATATTGCTACAATACCTTCCAATAATTCAGGTAAAACTCACACCCATAACATTATAGTAAAACAAAAATCACATGTTTCTATTTTTATCATGATTTATATTAGTCTTCCTTATGTCAATATAACTTTTTGTTTTTTCGAATTTTTCTACTTTCTATAAGAGAGCCGTTGCGCGGGCCTACATAGATAAAGAGTATGTACAAGGACAGCATACATACTCCTTAGCTATAGGCCCGCACAACGGCTATAGTATCGTATAATATTTAGCATGAATTAACCATATTACAAAAGATTGTTTGCAATATTTTTTTGTCAGAGGACTAAAAATATCAAAACAAATCCCAGTTTTATGGTAAAAAAATTTAATGATCTGTAAACATGGTGGTAATAATTATTGAATTAACATCTTGAATCGTAAAAAAAATGTCAAAAACCATTGACATGATTGCTGGTTCGATTTTTAACCATGATCGCTAGAGTATATTCAAGGATTATGGTAAAACTGTTATTTCACTTCCCTTTATGAATTTGGCCCGAGTCGGGCATCTACAAACGAATCAAGCTTTTATAACAAGTTGAGTTACGACTTGAAATCGGCTCATTTACAAAACGAGCTTAAGCTCAACTCGTTCTTTTTAAGAGCCGAGTCAAATCCATAATGAGCGAGCCTCGAGCAGCTTAGTTTGGTAGCACCTTAGCATGATTGTAACTCAAATGTCACATTTTCAATCCAACTTTTTTTTGAATCTGCCATTTTCAATCCAACTTTTAAAGACCACGTTTGAAAAAAGCAGAAACAGTAGTTTGGTTGCACCCTTAGCATGATTGTAACTCGAATTTCACATTTTCAATCCAACTTTTGAAGACCACATTTGAAGGGAAAAAAGAAAAGAAAAACATAAATTAGTTTTGTTTCGACGTAAAATATTTTACGGTAAAAAATATTTCCCTTGTAAAATAATTTTGGAAAAATAAATTTTATGTAAAATATTTTCCAGTATTTGGTTCACATAAATTTGCTAGAACGGAATAGAACAGACGAAGTAGGATAAGAAAAGACAAGGGAGGATAGCCATTGATCATCCCCATATATACTTCAGATATGGAGTATATCTATATCTACATATATACGATCGACGAAAGGATAAAAACGGAAGGATTAACAAAATTACAAAAGAGGAGATCGATTGCCCCGTTTTCCTCCAATAGGCTGTAGATTTCCACGTTTTTCTCCTCTCTATCACTGATCCCCACGTTCTCTCTCATGTCCGTAGTTCTTCTGGAGTCTCAACGGTGAAGAAAGTGAGTGAAAAGGTGAAGAAAGTGAGTGAAAAGGCCAGCGTTGACCACACCAAAAATGACTTTGCGGATACTCTGCGAGGAATCATTTTCAGGCACATGGTGTAAAACATTTTACACAACTTCTGTCCAACCAAACAACAGAAAATGAATAGAATATTTTACCAAAAAAACATTTTACGTCGAAACAACTGAAAAATATTTTACGTCACAACAAACAGAGCCTAGAACTCAGAACCTATTTTAAGCCTAGAACCAAGTTCAAAAAAGTTCCATAGAGAACCCGTAGAACATGTTTTAAACCCAGAACCAGTTTTCAAAGCTGTTCCATAGAACGCCAATTTGATCGGCAATGGTGGGAAAACACTTCAGTCCACTGCAGTTGATCGGCAATGGTGGGAAAACACTTCAGTCCACTGCAGTTGAGTCAAGTCCAGAGCCCAGCCATCTGGAAAGTCGAAAACTACTCTGCCAATCCTGGCCATTTTGGGCCAACGGGAGTCCACAACTTTCACATACAACCAGCACCATTGAACGGAGATGGATGAGCCCTCCAGGAATTGACCTCTACACAAATTCATGGGAACATACTCGTGCACCCACAGGCTACAACAACTCCAATACCTAACTTTTAAGTTAATATTGACCATAGTTTCCCACTGTTGGGAACATAATCGAAGAAAATGCACTGAATAAGAAAGCATGATAAGTAACCCTATATAAGCATATTCCTTCTGAAGGATCTTAAGCAGACCAGACTATGCTAACAAAAAACTTGATGGCAATCAGACCATAAACTGAAACATCTTCCTTTCTGAGAAGATTGAACAATGATTTTAAATGACGGCAGATACAACACAAACAATGTGCAAACATAGAGAGAGGCAGGTAATGTACACAATTCACAGATATTGGGCGACCACATTGTGAGTACCATGTTTTGGTACCATCTGGTGATTTGGTAGAGTTTTGAATGGTGGACTCCCAGCCAATATGTTTGATGCCACATGAGATGGTAGCCAAAACGTGGGACTTAAATGTGGTTGGAAGAGCATAGCTCCTTACAATAATATACAAATTGATGCAAACTTGTAAACCGATACAGTTTCATTTGTCTGCACTAACAGGAACGAGGGGAGCCACGATTATATACAGGGTTCAGCCATATTCACGTCATCAGGAACGATATGAGACCATCTTCAGAGAGCCTTCAGGACAACTTTGCTGGTCGTATGTACCCCCATTGCAGCAATCTTCAAAATGGCACGTGTCCTGTACAATCTGCAAACACAAGACAAAGCGGATAATCTCTTGTTGCATGAAATCATCAGTTTAACCACAGTAGCATAGCTAGATAGTGTGCATGTAGGTAACCCGTCTGGGTAAGTAATCATAAAGTACTACATCTGGTACTGGGGATCCATGGACAATATTAGACTTCATATTTCTCCCACTCATCATCAACAGTGAGAGTGCAATCATGCCACAATTTATAATTTATCAATACCTCCTTAGACTCTTTCTGTATGTCATCCATACCTCCTTAGACTTCGCATTTCAAATTCCAAGAAAAATTTCTGCCGTGTGATCATCAAAGGCCAAATATCATTGAAGTCAATCATCTCTCACAAGATTTTGTCCAGCACTAATTTAGCCCAGTTGAACACAAACTATCTTGGGTTCTAGGGTTAAAATCACTCAGATCCCTTCATCTTTCACTCGCCCACAGTAAATACTCTTCAGCTTTAAAACCGATAAACCACACACCCTCATCTTTCACGGAATATGAAATGCGTAACGCCTTTACAGAATATGTGCATTGACTGAAATACTCCTACTTATAGGGGAAAAAAAATTAAAATAGGGGATTGAGAGCTTCTCTCTCCATCCCCTTTAGAAAAATCACCAAACTCCATGTAATTTGTTTGAAACAGAGGTAATCTAAAGCTCTGTTAGAACGAATTACCACCCACACACTTCTTATTTTCACAAACCTACTTATATTTTCATATTCCCACGCTGATTTGCCGCATTTACTGCTGCGGTAAAAATCAGATGAGTTTTGGTGCTTTTACTCACCGATCAAAGATACGGGGACTCCTACCATCATTCCATAAGGGGGTTTCATGGAATGGGTTTCCACTCAACATGCTTAGATTTTCCAGATCTGGACAGAAATCGAGTGCTCTTTGCTACTCAAATCAGAACCTAGGTTCATCCTTGGTCGCGATCTACAGATCAAGTCGATGGGTTTTAAATGGTGGTCCACCACAATCCCCATCGGGTTTTTTCGAATTCAAACGGAAGCTGTAGATTCTAAGTGCAGTTAATCCAGAGCTGGGCTACGGTGGTACTATTGCGGGGTTGTACGCAGGTAACTCATTGGCTAAGCTTAATGGCGATTACCTCATTTTGAATATTCAGCTTATTTTGGGGTTTTTTGAGCTGTTGGTAATTGTTATTAATTGTTGCTATCAATTGCAAATAGTCCGTTCTTTTTTTTTTTTTTTTTTTGGTCCAACGGAAATTCAAAAGTACAGATACAACTCAAAAGCCTACCAACAACAGATACAAAGATCAACCGAAGGTCCTTGGACTGGTTACAAGGTCGCCCCCGACGCCGAGGGATTACGCGCAAGGCAACCTCACCGCCGTCCCTGCGCTGCTGATAAACAAGCTAATAAGAGGTGGCTGGACCAAACCCAAAGGGCCTGGCCCACCCCAAAAAGGCCCAAAGCCCAGACAAGAAAACTGGGCCAGGCCTGAAAAAAAAAAAAAAGAAAAAAAAAGGGAAAACCCTAGCTACCAAGACCACCCAAGCCGCTGCCACCCAGGAAAGCTCCGCCGGGAACCACCGGCGCTGCACTGGAGCTACCCACCAAATCGTCGCCACACGGAGCATCCCACATCCGTAGCTCCGAGACTAACCTCAACCACACATGGACCATGCAATACCCAACATCAGCACCAAGGAAAGCACCAACCGGAGGAGCAGCGCCGTCCAGGAGCACGCCTCCGCTGCCACCAGAGGACGCGAGACCTCACCACCTGAAAGCAGCCTAGCCGCTAGCCGTTAAGCCAAACCGAGATCCTCCAGCAAGAAAATCGGCGCGCTTGGCCGCCGGACCGACACACCGTTAGGCTTCGCAGCCGCAGCCAACACTGCAGCCACCGTCAGATCCACCAGATGGGGAGGGGAGAAGCTGCAACAGAGATCGGGAGGATGGAGGATGGAGGGGAGGAGGGAGGAGGAGGAAGTAGAGAGAGGGAGGAAGAGGAGAGGGGATGGGGGAGCCCGGGGGGGGAGAAGCTGCAAATAGTCCGTTCGATCAGGGAAAAAAATAGTCTAGCTTCTTAATTGTGATCTGCAGGTTTTCCGGTTAAACTCTGGTTTACCATGTGGAGAGAGAGAGAGAGAGAGAGAGAGAGAATATTCAGCTAATTTTGGGGTAATTTTGAGCTGTGGGTAATTATTATTGATTGTTGCTATCAATTGCAAATAGTCTGTTCAATAAAATAAAAAATAAAAAATAAAAACAAAACAAAACAAAGGAAAAAAAAGGAAGAGGAAATAGTCTGGGTTCTTAATTGTGATCGGCAGTTTCTCCGGTTAAACTCTGGTTGAGAGAGAGAGAGAGAGAGTCAATTTTTTTATTATTGGAACCATTCTGGAACTTTCCCTCCAAAATGGAGGGTAAATGCGGCATAAAAGAATTAATTTGGACGGAAGTAGCTAAGTTCTATAAAAAAATATGGACGGAAGGGTGATAAAGCGATACCCGGTTAAAGGATGAGGGGGTGTGGTTGATCTGTTTTAAAGAGGAAGGATGTTAACTGTGGATGAGTGAAAGATGAAGGGGTCTGGCTAATTTTTATGCTGGGTTCTATTATTGAAGTATAAAGCATACCCAAAAAGTCATGTTTTTAACTTCCGAACAAACAATTATGCTAGAATCAAATAAGTTCCAGCAAATGATTTTATAATTGTGGGGTGTGAATTGGACTCCAATTAGCCTTGAGAATTGCAACAAATTGAAGGAAGAGATCCAAGGGCACAACCAATAATAACAAAACAGCTACTAATATAATAACAAAACAGCTAATAACTCACCCGGCCAGAGCGAGTCCCCAGGTGGATAGGGTATAAAACAACTTCCCAGCATGCCAAACATGTAACATCTTTTCCACCTTGTTCATGCCTCCCAATGCTTTATGGAGAACTGCATGTTCAAATTATTTTTATGAACACTACCATCAGATTACTAAACTGTGTATTAACCACTCACAATCAACATAGGAAAAAGAGGAAAGAATCAAAGCTAAATGCCTAAAGGCCCTAAACCCAAGAACAGAAAGAAAAAATTGAATGTCATCTGAGTCACGGAAAAAAAAAAAGACTTTCCTAAGGATCGAACACATCAAACCAAGAAGATCAAGAAAAGTTCCAATGCCATGCATTTTAGGAAAAATAATTATATGCACTGTGCACACAACTCAGTCACAAAAGCGCTTACTTTGTTTGCAGAAGCTCTTGAAGAGACGGTTTGAATTATTTTGGTTCCGATGAATTCCAGAATCTAGTCACATGCCACCTTTTGCAACCTTGATATTTTGGGCAACATGCGTTCTACACTTCTACTACTCGACTGTTTCTTTATTTTCTTGTGCGTGCACGCGCCCAAAATAACTTCACTAATTGCTTGGGAAAATATAAGTTTAAATATTGAAATAGTTATACTTACTACTCAAAATTTTGTTTTTCCAAATTTATGTATCAAAACAAAATACCTAGTGAAATAGAATAAAATACAAGCTGTATTGTGTTTTGGTCATGGTCCATGTGCCCATTCATACGTTAACAACATGGTTCATATCTTGCGTCTTAATGTTCGGCTAAGCACTAGCATAGAAGGATCAATTTTGCAACAGACTGGTTTCAAGTAGGTTACTCTATCCAGAATACACAAAAATTATAAGCGACCATTACGGAAGGATTAATTCAGTAGGAATTATATACTCCCTCAGTTCCAAATTGCTGGTCACTTTTGAGAATTTCAACTTTTTAAGCAGACATGCAATAACTGCATTCAATAAATGCATTCACATTAAACAGATTCATTAATTTCCAACAATGCCCTTATATTTCAACTTTTGAATGAAATGATGATTGTTGGCATTGGGTTTACCTTGGATGATTGTACTATTTTGGAACATCCCAATATAGTACAACGGACGAGCAATTTCGAACTGAGGGAGTATATTTTACAAGGGTTAATTACCTAGACACCCCCTGAACTATACCTCTTTTTCGCAGACACCCCTAAACTAATTCCGCCTACAATGAGACCCCCTCATCTATCCAAAACTTTAAAAGCCCGAACGGAGTAGACGGAATCAATAGAATGACCATTTGGCCCTTGGCTATAAAAAGACTCCACACTTGGTTTTTTTCCGCACAAAACTCGATCTCCCTTCTCTCTTCTGTCGATCTCCTTCTCTCTCTACACAAACCGTAAACCACATCCACAAATTCCAATCACCCTTTCCACCACCCACAAAATCCATTCGATCACCAACATCATGATCCCCAGAAACCCTACAAACAGATTGCACAAACCCTAGAAATTGATCCCCACAAAGCTAGGGTTAGTGGAAGATGATTACTTGACAATTGGAGTACAAACCCTAGAATTTGAGGACGATTCAAAGAACGTAGAAGTAAGTATGTTACAATTGAAGGCTTAGAACAAACATTTTTATCATAATCGGATTGTTATTTATTTTTTTTCAAATGATGGCTGTTATTTATGGCTTTTAGGTTCGACAAGGATGATATTGTTTGCATGGTTTCTGTTGTGTCTCCTCTTTCTCTCACTCTCTGTATACTGTGTGTCGTGCATGGTTTGTGCCCTCGTGAAGACTTAGGGGTGTGCATCCCCAAATCAATTATTATTATACATTTTATGCCTTGGCTTATTGTTGGTTTGTGGTCCCCTGAATAGGTTTGCATTGTTTGTTATTTGTGTAAAGAAAAATAGCAGTTACCACTTTATGGAACCCTAAATAGCATTGTGTTATGCTTGAAGCTGTCTCATACTAATTTTTTTTCCATTTGTTTAGTGTTTGTGGTCCCCCTTGTGCAGTTTTGAAGTATAATATTGCATGTTGAAACTTCCCAACATAGCCACTAACTCCTTTACTCTTTCTTTATTATTGTCTTTTTGCATTTAATAGTTGAAAAGGGGGGATGGAAGGGTGACTGTTAACATAAAGTTTAGCGGGAAATTCTTTGGAAATCCAAAAAATTCCAGTGATAGATATTGAGTTTTGTCTTGCACGCTATGCATTCGCTCCCGAGGCAAGTTGGCCTGCCAGTCCCGGCGTGGTATACCACTCGTATGTCCTGATCATATTCCATGATTCTTTTCCCATTGTTTACCATATGCTCGACCTCATGAGTTGCCGTTCAGCGCTGCCTCATAGGGGAGCGCGAGCTGGCTACCGAAGGACTTGACCCACGGGCATCGGTTTGGCCATGATGACGCTCGGGGGAGGGTGTTCATTGCCTAAAAGCAACGACCCTCCCTATTGGATCCACCACCATCGAAGGACCAAGGCGATCGTGAACCGACTGTAAAGCCAGTTACTTGCATGGCCGTTTGCTGGGCCACCTTGCTTCGTCGCCTTGCAGTGTGAGGTGGAGGCAACAATTGGTTCGGTTGGATTCTTAGTAAGCTAGTCCAATTGGGCCCTCATGCTGGCCATCTCAGCCTCCATCTGACGAACCGTTGGGACGGTGGGGCTAGGTGTCAAACCGACGATGGGAGGAATGGAGATTCCCATAAGATGAGTGGCTATAAGCGTGTCGGTGGGGTTTGAGCCCCCCAGAGTTGTGAGATCACCATCGCCACCCATTGCCGCTGTATAATGGTGAATCTGAGGAGGGAGGCTGAAGGACGAGCAGGGTGAAGACCGCCGAGAGATGTTGGCTGGTCTCAGCAAAGTCGCCAATTGCGGGGTCACAACTTCTGGTTTCAACCTCCCTTGAACCGAAGAGTGTTTTGCCTGAGAAGAACCCTCGCCTGCGCACTTGCTTGGCCTCGGCCGCGGGAATGGCCTCGAACGAGCCTAAATACTACCTATCCATCGGTCAAGACAAACAAAAACTTGAGGATCAGGGAAATCTTTTGACTCATTGGCAGGACGCATCGAACAGCTGCCTACTCGTGTCATCTTCTTGCAGAGGAGATCCATATCCCTTCGGCAAGAACACCACACTTCGGCAAGAACAAGTTGAAGATTAGTGTTCAAGGCACTATTAACCCAAAAACAACCCAATAAATGTCCAAAACACTTGATGAAAATGCAGAAAAGGAGAAGAGTCGAAGAAATACCTGAAGTTCTGCCTGGAACACTAACTCAAATCCAGGCTTGATCGAAGTCGAACAGACGGGATTGTAGTAGCTTTGGATTTTTAAAGACAGGAGAGAGAAAGAGAAAAGAGTGTTCCTCCCTCTCCGTCGAAAATCGAAACGTCATTCGCGGGAAACCCTAGCGTGGTCCTCTCGGCCATTGAGGGGCGACAAGTGGCGTCAAAGGACGGCTGGCGTCAAGATTTCTCACGACATGCATGCGACAGCCTCTTCAGCCGACAAAATTTAGAACGACGTGACAGCGGGCGTCCTTTCAACTCGAGGCCCTAACAAGGAGCGACACGTGGCGAGCCCTAAGTGGAAAACAGTTCCACGGTTGCAGAATCCAGACATCAGCACTCATCCTCATCCAACCATGATGGGGCTCGGCCGATTGAGCCATGACAACGAGATCCTAATCGAGCGATACAGATTCCAAGCCACAAATGTTCAATCATTAAAGCCCCTCAATCGACAAAGTATAAGCTTCGCATCCTATGGCTCGGACATTCTGGGTATCAACTCCTCCCACACTTGGCCGCATTAGGAGTAGTTGAGGGGGTATTGTAGTGAGCCAAATTATAACGGGGCCATAAAGGCCAACCATATAACTTCCTAGTTGATCATTCAGAATAGGCATGGCTGAGCGGTTAGGCCGAACCGTAGGCCGAATTTGCCAAAGGGTCCAACTGGGCTGATTGACTGAATCAGGCTAGGAGCCAAGCCCGGTTAACATGACAACAACGAAGCCGGACACGCTTCGTTTAAAACAGCGCTACAACTCATCCTATTCTATCATCAGAACCGTCACCAAGCAATACTGATTTGCCTAACTAGAGGTTTCAGACACTCTCGAAATCAGTCTCGACCGGTATGACACACAGATCAGCAAAAGACATCTCAACGTACGCACATGTAACCGTTCTCATTCTTATCAATGAGGTCAGATGTGACGTCAACCGAATGGTTATGACACGTGTCAGAGGATGGCTCATAGCATGTGTGGGTAACCGGCTCAATTCCTATCGTCAGGTGTGACGTCAGCCGAGCAATTACCGTCATGCCTGTGTGTGCTAGGCACGACGGTACTTGGACGACAAG
This sequence comes from Vaccinium vitis-idaea, assembly GCA_963854785.1. Lineage (NCBI taxonomy): Eukaryota > Viridiplantae > Streptophyta > Magnoliopsida > Ericales > Ericaceae > Vaccinium > Vaccinium vitis-idaea. The sequence goes on along the minus strand of OY978217.1, from coordinate 22,003,757 downwards.
TCAAGAGTTCACTATAAAAGGTACAGAGATCAACCCTAAAGGGCACGCCCCTCTTCACTCTAAAACCCTAAATTCTTGTTGGTACTTTCCATCTCTTACCTCCACTTACTTGAGCGTCAAAGTGCCTTCTCGGACAAACCACCATCTGGTTAGGCACCAACGGCATTGCTTCTTGTGCAAGCGAGGAGCTCATGCGAGACTCTTAGGAAAGACGGTTAGGCGGTGTTAGAATAGCTTATATTAGCGTTTGCCCACATTGACTAATTAAGTCTTGTACTTACCCACATAATATAAATAAGAGTATTACGTGTTGGGGTTAATTAACACCCTATACGCTCCCTTTCTCTCTCTCCCAAACAACATGGTATCAAAAGCGAGAAACGAAACCACAGTAGATTCATCATCAATCACCTTTCACCCTTCGAAACCTTTTCCCATCATCATGTAAACCCTAAAACAGTAACCATCGTCTTTACCCAGCAGCCAGCATTAACCATCGTCTTCTCTATATACCTCTATATTCACCTATCGTCTCCTCTATACTCACCCACATAGTTCGAAACCCGTGTACGACCTCAAATCGATCCCCACACAGTTTGAAACTCTTCAAAATCCTAACATAGAAGTTTGAAACCCCCTAAAACCCTAGCCTGGTTGTTCGAAACCTCAACCCATCACTCGAAACCCAAACTTCAGTCCCCGAAAAGCATAAAACCCCTAGTTTCGAGTCTCAACAAGTCTCGAAATCTTCACAACAATACTCAACAGTGCATCTCGATTAGTTTGATGATACTTCGGTTTCTGTTTCAACTCATGGTTTCAACTCATGCTTGACTTTTGTTCAACTTTATGGTGTCTCTGGCTTGGGTATTGTGTGATTTGTCGGTTGGTTTTGTGTCGATTGACATGGTTGTTAGGTTCTCTCTCTCTTTTTTTGGAGTATTAACTGTTGGTTAGTTGATTTGTTAATCAATGTCTGAGTTTGTATGGTGGATAATAGACAGAGGTTGTGGCTCCATATGGATCGTCCCTTCTGCTGTTGTTTCTCGTATAGTTGATTATTCGTTGTTCGTAGTTGGTTTTCTTTAGTGGGTAGATATACACATGATCAGTTGGTTGTTGGTTGGTAAAATCTAACGGTGTGGTGATTGGTCATTATCAGTACTCGATCGGTTGGTTATTTATTGTTGGTTGTTACCTCTCCATTATCTGAAGAAAATTTTGATTCTTGTAAGACTACTATTATTGGTAGTACTTCTAGTTCGTCTCGGCGTCGTGACAGAGATTCTATTAGCTCCATCCCTTTGAATGGCCACAATTATACTATTTGGTCTCGTGCTGTTAAGATTTATTATATGGGTGAGTGGAAGTTTCAATATTTGACGGATGATCCTCCTGCCAAAGAGGCTAAGGATTATAGCGATTGGGAAGATAAGAATTGTCATATTCTTGTTGAGTTGTGGAATTGTATGGAACCCCAGATTAGTGCTCCTCTGTTTTATCTCGACACTGCCAAGCAAGTGTGGAATCGGCTTGCCGGGATGTATTCTGGTGTTAATAATCTTCGTCGTACATATGATCTCCCTCCACTACCGGTTCTTTTCTTTGTCAATGGGTTTGGAGTACTATTCCAAATTTCGTGGCACTTGTGAGGAACTCCGTGTTTATGAGCCTATCTCGACTGATCCTCAGGTTATGGAGCGTCAGCGTGAGCGTTTGGAGGTTGCTCAGTTTCTATATGGCTTACCGTCATTCTATGATCCAGTTCGGTCTCAGATACTAGGAGAGCGAGAGTTGCCCTCTCTCGCTAAGGTGTTTAGTCGTCTTCCCCAGGCTTTCGTCTCAGATGCTGTTCTTATTTCTCAGCCACCATTTGATCGTTCTGCTTTAGCTTCTGTTGGTTGTGGTGGTTTTGGGTCGAGTAATGGCCGTGGTCCAGGCCGTGATTCTGGGTTTAGCAATCGTGGTCGTGGTTCTTGTGGTCGTAATTCTGGTGGCTATGATTCGGATAATAATTCTAGTGGTCGACGTGATTCTGGGTACAGTGGTCGTAGTTCTAATCGTAATGGTCGCACATCAGGAAAGGTGGTTTGGGCCGCGGTGGTTATGGTCGTGGCCGTGATACCCGACTATGTACTCATTGTGGGGGTACAAATCATAAAGTGGACTATTGTTATAAGCTTCATGGTTATCCCCAGGCTCATCAGGTTGCTGATTCTAAGGATGCTGCACAGTTTACTCAGTCTTCTGCCGACAGTAGAGTGACTATCTCAGCAGAGGAGTACCAGCGCCTTATGTCGATTCAGCCTTCTGCTGAGACTTCTTCCTCCACTGCTACGTTTGCTCAGACTGGTCCCTCCATTGCTTGTGTTGCATCTTCTTTTTCTTCTCCTTGGGTTATTGATTCTGGTGCTACTAATCATATGACTAGTACTTCTAAATTCTTTTCTACTTGTCAGTCTATGGATAAAACATTTCATGTTACCTTAGCAGATGGTTCCACCACTGAGGTTTCTGGTTTGGGTTCGGTTCCTGCCTCTTCATCACTTACTTTAAATTATGTGTTGCATGTTCCTCGTTTACCCTTCAATCCTGTGTCTATTAGTCAACTTACAAAATCCTTAAATTGTTCTGTCACATTTCTTCCTCATGATTTTGATTTTCAGGATCTCAAGACGGGGAGGAAGATTGGTGGCGGTGTTAAGCGTGGTGGTCTGTATTACATAACCATTTCGCCTGCCCATCCAGTTGCTCTTCACTCATCAGCATCCTCATATCAACAACATTATCGACTTGGTCTTCCATCTCTTCAGAATTTGAAGCGTCTACTGCCTTCATGTGGTTTTCTTAAGGAATTACCTTGTGAAGTCTGTGAGTTTAGTAAACATCATAGAGTGCCATTTTATCCTAGGGTTGAACGTCGTTTGTCGCATCCTTTCCACTTAGTTCATTCAGACATTTGGGGGCCTATTTCTGTGCCCAATGTTTTTGGTTTTCAATACTATGTTATTTTTGTTGATGATTTCTCTCATATTACATATCTTTATCTTATGAAAGAGAGATCTGAGTTGAAGTCTGTTTTTGAGCCATTTTACATGGAAATAAAGACTCAGTTTAACACCTGTATTAGTATGTTTCGTTCTGAAAATGCACGCGAATTTTTTCATGGTACTCTATCTCAATATTTTGATGATCATAGAATTATTCATCAGTCTCTTGCGCTCGGACTCCACAACAAAATGGAGTCGCCGAACGCAAGATTCGACATTTGTCAGAAGTTATTCGTGCCATGTTATTTCAAATGAAAGTTCCCAAGTCTTACTGGAGTGATGCGGTTCTTACTTCGTGTTATTTGATCAACCGTATGCCCTCTACTGTCCTTGGAGGTCAGATACCCCATACGGTCCTATTTTTCAGTCGTCCTCTCTACTCATTACCCCTTCGGGTTTTTTGGTGTACGTGTTATGTTCATGGGGTGTGCGTGATATGTTCATGCTCTTCATTCCGACCGGAGTAAACTAGATCCGCGGTCCATTAAGTGCATTTTTCTTGGTTACTCTCGGACTCAAGAAATGGTATAAATGTTATTCTCCATCATTACGTCACCATTCTGTGTGTGCTGATGTCATATTTAATGAGTCACTCCCTTTTTTATTCGGAGTCTGCCACTACCAATGATCTGTTTGCATCTGAGTCTATGTGTCCTATGTCCCGTCTGGTACTGTCTCTCCACCAAAACCTTTACAGGTATATGCTCGTCGTCCTAAAAATCCATCAGTGTCATCTCAGCCAGAGCCATCTTAGTCAGAGCCTTAGCCAGCAGATCCACCTTCACCCACCGTCTTCTCCTTCGTTGCAGGATTCCGAACTTCTTGATGACCGTCCTATTGCTCACCATAAAGGTATTCGGTCATGTACTCTACATCCTATTGCTCAGTTTGTTTCCTATAATCATCTGTCACCCTCTCTATTTGCCTTTACCACTTCGGTCTCTTCTGTTTTTGTTCCTAACACTGTTCAGGAGGCCCTGTCTATATCTAAGTGGCGAAAAGCTATGGACGATGAGATGTATGCTCTTCGTCATAATGGCACTTGGGAGTTGGTTCCTATTTTTGCTAGCAAGACTCCTATTGGTTGTCGTTGGGTATACACCATAGCTGTCGAAATCGTATGATTCGCGATTCGAATCGTACGATTCGGTTCGATTCGGTATACAAACGATACGAAACGATACCTAGAATCGTATTTGGGGTAGAATCGTGTACAGAATCGAAGATTCGCACGATTCGTATGATTTGGTAAATTAAACTCTAAAAACGAAATAAACCAAAATTTAGGGGTTTTTTTGTTATTTCTAAAGCAATACAAAGGGTGATTTTGTGAGACGACAAACAGAAAGCGATCAAAATTGGGTTTCGAACAGTCGTTCTCTAAACAAATTAGGTTTTACACACCTGTGGTTGTGGGGTTTCAACTTTTCAACTAAGAGGAGGGCTCCACCATCAACAAACTACTTATTTCGTTGAAGATCGACCATCGAAGTGAAGAAAAAACTCTCGAACTGAAGAAGAAGAAGCTCTGCAACTGAAGTAGCTGTTGTCGACTTCTCTCTGGTTTTGTCGAAGTTGTTGTTGACTTCTTTGGTTTGAATCGTACAAGTAATGAACCAAATACTAATGATATACTATATATTATCTCACACCCACCAACCCACTCACATTATATATAATATAATAATACATATATGATATGCCCACTGCCCACTATCAATATAATATAATATACATATATCCACTAAGTAACTAATATTCTAGTGAATCTAGTGCTATTATTTATAATACCCAATTACCCATATGTTTACCAGTAAGCCAACTAATAGATTATTGCATTTCTATACCAACTAATAAATTATTGCCTTTTCTGTGCTCTATTGTTAGTCTGCCGTGAAAATGGGTAAAAAGAAGAGTAAAAAGTATTGATCACGGAGGGATTCGGACCCACATCCCTTGCTATAAACGCAACTACGCAAGTGTCTGGCCTATTTAGACCACATAATCATCAATTTATCTTATGAAACAATACTTTTATTGATTCTAACTTAAAATCTACATTTTTTATGCATTTTTTTAAAAAAATTGACCGAATTGAGCGATTCACGATTCAATTTGATTCACGATTCGCAACAGGGCCTTTTCGATTCAGGATTCGATTCACGATTTGACAACTGTGGTATTCACCGTCAAGTATCTTCCTGATGGCACTGTTGAGCGCCATAAAGCTCGCCTTGTTGCCAAAGGCTACACCCAGACTTATCGTGTTGATTATTCGGAGACATTCTCTCCTGTTGACAAACTTGGTTCTGTTCGGATTCTTATTTCTCTAGCTGCGACTCTTGGTTGGCCATTGTTTCAGCTGGATGTCAAAAATGCCTTTCTCCATGGGGATCTTCAAGAAGAAGTTTACATGGAGCAACCACCTGGGTTTGTTGCTCAGGGAGAGCGTAATCAGGTATGTTGGCTTTGCAAAGCTCTTTATGGCCTCAAGCAGTCTTCTAGGGCCTGGTTCGGCAAGTTTAGAGATTTGGCATGGATCGTAGTCAGACTGACCATTCTGTGTTTTCCCTCACTTCTGAACGAGGGAAAGTATTGTTGATTGGATGACATTATCATTACCAGTGTTGACCAACGAGGTATTGATGAGCTAAAGACCTTCTTACATCATCAGCAATTCCATACTAAGGATATGGGCAAACTTTGGTACTTTTTAGGTATTGAAGTGGCTCGGTCCAAAGAAGGTATTAGCTTATCACATAGGAAGTATGTGCTGGATATTCTTAACAATATGGGTTTGTTGGGAGCTAGGCCTATTGAGACTCCTATGGATCCCCATGTCAAACTTTGTATGGACCAGGGGGAGCTGCTTCACAAACCTGATCAGTATCGCCAGTTAGTAGGGTAGTTAAATTATCTCACAATCACACGATCAGAAATCTCGTTTGCAGTTAGTTTGGTGAGTCAGTTTATGTCAGCTTCTCGTCATCCACATTGGGAGGCTGTCCTCAGAATTGTGAAGTATCTTAAGCTACATCCAAGACGGGGTTTGTTGTATCGAGCCAGTGGACACTTATGTGTTGACGCGTTCACTGATTCTGATTGGGCAAGAGGACCGTCTGATAGGAGGTACACTACTGGATATTGTGTTTTTCTTGGTCGAAATCTTGTCAATTGGAAGAGTAAGAAGCAGACAGTGGTGGCCCAATCTAGTGCAGAAGCAGAGAATAGAGCAATGGCACACACAACATGTGAGGTTGTATGGTTGCGATCGTTTCTTGAGGAGATAGGGTTCAGTATGCAGTTACCCATGCCGTTGTATTGTGATAATCAAGCAGCTATTCACATTGCTTCCAATCCGGTATTTCATGAAAGGACTAAGCATATTGAAGTTGATTGTCATCTAGTGCATGAGAAGTTGACTAGTGGTGTGATAGCTACTCCGTGTGTGTCTACAGGTACTCAATTGGCGGATATGTTTACTAAATCATTGTTCAAGACACGGTTAGAGTTGCTATGTAACAAGTTGGGACTTTTTGATATTTATTCTGTAGCTTGAGGGAAAGTGTTAGAATAGCTTATATTAGCGTTTGCCCACATTGACTAATTAAGTCTTGTACTGAGATCCCTCACAATATAAATAAGGGTATTACGTGTTGGGGTTAATTAACACCCTATACACTTCTTCCTTTCTTTCTCTCTCCCAAATAACAAGCGGATTAGAAGGCTCAGGCGAGGTTGAACCCTAGGATCGCAGTGTGAAAGTGTATCTTGTATTTAGTATATCTTGTATTTTAGGTAGAGATTATCCTTATTTTAGGTAGTGATTATCTTTATTTTAGGTAAAGATTATCCTATTTTAGGTAGTGATTATCTTGTATTTTAGAAGCAAGATCCTAGGTTTTCTATTTAAACACTGTATTGTAACCTTTCATTTACTTGGAAAAGATACTGTTTCTTTACCTCCGTTTGTAGTCTCTAAAACTTACACGCAGCCCCCACAGAACCATAAGATAATAAAGCAGTAGCATACACAAATAATTTTTTCATGCACCTATGTTCCAGGAAAGATTCAAAAACTACAGACAGCACATAATTTTTTGTAAGACTGGAAATACCACCTGATATATATGTGGTTATATCTTGCTCGGTACATATCCCAACACTAAAACAATGGAATTCAAAATATCATAATAATTCAAAAGTTAGCTTACTCTTCTGTAACTCCTCAGGTGTCAAAGTCTGCAATTCCAGGGAATCAAAATAATGTCAGATGATAATTAATTCCAAAAATTAGCAAGTGCACAACATTTGGTCATCACATACCAGAGCTTTCGGATTTGAGAGAATGCATCTAGCCATAAAGTTGGCAACACCATCCACCACATGTTCCTCGCTAACAACTAAGTAATTTTCATTATCGATTCCACTCTGTTCTTCAACATCATTTGGAATCATCTCCTCATTGACCCAAACCCACCAACTAGGTTCTTCATGGTCAAGACTGGTTAGTATTTCAGCCGACTCCAAATCTGCTCCTAAGGACGAGGCGAGTGAAAGTAAGCAAAAATAACAAATGACAAATGCAAAGACAACTCCAAAATGGCACTAATCCTGCAATGAGATCATTAGTACATGGGAAAAATAAGAAGGAACCTGATGCCTCCTTGAACGGGAATTTACAGCCAGTTCCATCAACAGATTCACCCTGGAGGGATTTTAGCTGGGTCAAGTACTTTTCTGCATCCACCGTGGTCACGAGCCGATCATAAAGCTGAAACGAGAAAAAAAAACATTGAAAAATACAATGACTCTGTCCAGGTTAAAAGTTGCAACAACTCGAAACCATTGACCGTAAATGAGTCAAAAGGAAAGCTTTTATGCATATTGTGCCTGGGTGGGTAGAAATAGTATATCGGGAATCTTGTGCAACTGTAGCAACTTTAAATCTGTAAAAGTCTTCCGTCCACCTAAAGGCGGGCCTGTTTGTAGCCTCTTTCCAATGATGCGAGGATTAATGCTTTGATGCAGCCTATGAAACACATGCACAGGTAGAGCTACAGGTAAAAGACGGATATATCGGTCCAACAATCTAAAAAGGGTAGGGTACATGTACGACTAATATACAAGTCATATGACTATACTAAAAAATAATGCATAGGAATGTTATATTTAACAACTAAAAAACCAAGTTAAAGAGTAACTCAAATGGCTTTAGTTAATTAGGGATGTCATATAGAAATCGTAGTTTAATGTCAAGGTTAAGTTACAAAAACATTGTAATGTAAGTCCAGCATGTTAAGTTGTTGTCCCAAAAGCTTAAGTTGTTAGGAAATGAGCCTAATAATGTCTATCAAGCTATTCAATATCCTCCCTCATGTGCAAACCCGTCTTGCACATGGAAATGCAAATTTTTATAGATACAGTCAAACATGATACGAAGGAGAGAGAGAGACAGAGCTAAACAGAATACGAAAGGAGAGAAGCAAAACGCAACGGGGAACGTATGCAAACAAGACACTTGAACCTAAAACCTCTCCCAACCAGAGCTCTGATACCATGTTAAGTTACCAATTGTCCAAAAAGCTTAAGCTGTTAGGAAATGGGTCAAATAATGTATATCAAGCTTTTCAACACGACGACGAACCAATTATGTCAAAAATTATGTTACAAATAGAGTGTAATATAAGTCTAGTTCTAAAAACAAGTAAAGAAAAAAGGTTTCTTAAGCCAACTTCGTCTTTTTATAAAGGAAGATGCTATATCTAGCTACAATATAGCTTAGGATTCAGGATATACTTGGTTCCTCTGTGGTACGGAAAAAATTAAGAAAAATAATACATCACGTGCAATTCATGCACCCAGTTTGCGAACAGAAGTACCATGCAAAATACCAGAACTCGCTACATTCCTGATGCGAGTATGACACGGTTTTACAAGTACCCATCTTCATAGCATGCAACCCATGTTACCAGTAACAGAGATTGTATGGTAAAAGGAACGTGGAACGTGCCCTAAATTGTTGCACGATAAATGTAGCATTGTACAGATTACAACAAGATTAGAATGTGTTTTATGTTTTTGTTTTTCAAATTACTCATGCAAAACTCTTTTTAAGGAGCATAATGACCAATATTTCCACATCTTTCCTCGCTAGAACTCCACTATCTTATTCCATTCCATTTGATCGTTTGAAAACTCTTTGGGGACCGCTTTCAAATGTGTACCTTGGAGGGGAACTACGCGTTAAAAATTTATACTAAAAGCCATGCTTTTATGTAATTAGTTAATATTTATTATTTAGTTTATTATTATTGATCAGTTTTATCCCTGTTAATGAGAATCTTTTATGGGCAAGGTTTGCATGATATAATTGTATGTTGTGCATGTATTCTTTTATTCTACATAGATGATCCAATGTGTAGAGTACGGCTTACACACGGAAGATTGGATAATTGGTTCTTGTGTAATATAAGTTCTGGTTCAAAATCTTAGATGAAATTTGACACGCCATTAGGATTGCAGTACAATGTTTTAGTAGGTCTGTCTTGATTATGGGGAACGGTTCAAGTTCCAACTCATTGTGCTAGTTCACTTTGTGTGTATTGAATAGGACCACTCTAAGGTAATTGTCTTAATATTGATATTATAAGACAATTAGAACCTTATGGTTATTATGAATTAAGGTCTTCATTCAAAGATAATTAATAGATGAGTATATTTAATGTTGTTGACTTTGATTCATTAAAGAGTGAGATCATCTTTAGGCTCAATAGTCTCGGTGGTGAGTTGGGTCGCAACATTACATGTATAACAGCGGTTAATTATTAATGAAATCTACATCCCGGAAGGGATTGATGATACCCCCTTGAGTAAGCTTATAAGTTTGGATTATGTCAAACCAGTGGATATTTGTATCCAAAAAAGTAAAGTGGAAAGTCTCGAGGTATTTTATAAGATGATGATTAAATATAAGTGTCAGTAATTTAATTTAATCAACAGGTATCTGCAATCTTAACGTGGAGAGATATTTGAGTACTTAATAACATGAAGCTCGAAACATAATTGAGATAAGGACGAACGTGCAATTATAATTCTTTCGTGGTGTGAATTATAATTTGTGAAATAAGAAATATAATCTTGGTGGATTAGGGTTTCTTATTTGCACAAGGAGACCAGATTTATATCTCCTCAGGTCCCTACCCTAGCCTTATAAATATATCGTTATGTTCTCCAAATCTGAGACAGTCATCCAGAAAATTAGAAGAGAGGTTGTGGGAGAGAGACCAAGGAGACCACGTAGAAGTCCACAATTGGCTACATGATTGAGGTATAAGGGAATAAGGCAGAAGATCATGAAGTACTGTCCCGCAGAGTTTGTACACAGCTCTATCAAGTTCTAAAAAGAAACAAGTCAACAAGCGTTCGTGTCTATGGATGAGAGGTAAACCCTAATTCCGCCTCATAGGGTTTACGTTTTTTGTTGTCTAATCTCTATGCGTTATTACTGGGTTCTGGGATTCGTTTCCCAACACTACGATGGCCATGGTCTAAATATATTAAATTGCTAACCCATAAAATGAGTGATGTAGACTTTACAGATTTCTCTTGCTAATATCTTCCATAAAAATTGTGGGATATTATCAGTTTTCAGAAGCTAAATTCCTATTTTCTTCAGTACACTTACCTTGGCCGCCTCAAAACACAATGTTGGCCTTGTCCATGAGTTCCCTTGTCTAGGAATGTATCTTTCAAAACATAATTATCTAAGGAATTAGCTTTCCTTGCTGGTAACACAAGTTGGACCAATTGGTTTGTTAAAAGCAATGAACCACATACCTACTACAGTCATTCTTCCAAGTCTGGTGACTCTGGCCAATGAAATCGGCCATAATGTCATAGCACCAATTCTTGTAAGTCACACCAGATCAACAGCCAGAAACTAGTTAAGAATCTCTCGGGAACATGAAACTGCAAAAGTCATTAACTCTTACCTTCCAAAATTATGCCTAGCTATTCTGATGGGGATTCAGCTTTAAAACTGCTAAGTCATGCAATAACCAAAATATCTAGAAGACAATCCAATCTCTCATGCTTAGTGCCCCAAGTCCCAACCATATGGCAAACTGATAATTTTAAAGTCATGCATCGTATTTCTATTGAGTTTTCTGGGCTAGTCATCCAGCAGTTTTCTGGTTCTATCTGCTTGGAACTTAATACGGTCCATAACATTTCCTGCAGTGTAAAACTTAAAGCAAAATTCCAACTCTTCCCTACGAGATACTCCTATGGATTTTAGGTATACGTTAGCTGATAAATAATCATAAGAAACGCATAAAACGAAACTAAACCACGGACCTCCAATACACAAGCATAAATCACAGATAGATAGATGGTTTAAAGAATTATTAGAGATGAATTTGCGTACATCGGAAGGACAATCTTCGAGTAAACAAGGAGATTCGGAGAGATTCTGAAGGAGCTTGAGGTTCTCCTGAAGCAAGTTCCTAAGACGGCGGTTCTCAGATCTGAGGGACTCCAGCTCTCTCTCCTCAGAAGCCTCTTCGGAAGCAGCGTCGTGGTCGTGATGGTTGCGATGGCGGTGGCAGGATTCCAAGGCGGTCCAAGCCACGTCGGCCACCTCCAACACCGTCTTCGCCACCTCTACTGGGACGTGACCGACCATCTCTCTCTCTCTCTAGACAAAATCTCAATCTCTCTTCTTGTCTTCCTGTATGATCACTATGAATATATCTATCTCTTTCTCGGACTACCAGATTTCGGCCCTAATTTCAAGGGGTGTTTGATGCGTCTATCTGATTGTCTCTACAATCTCTGGTAGGATGTTTGATTTTTGCCCTAATTTGGTTTTTGTTGACAACTCGACGACCAAAACGGTCCCGTGTATGGGTAGTTTTTGTATTTTTGTCTTTTTTTTTTTCCCGGTCCTTGCCTTTTTTCCCCCACAAATTTGAATCAAAAAATGTCAAAAAGCCCAATTTGTGTAGAATGATCTCTAAACAAAATTCATTTTCCAGCCCAAATTTATTTCTTTTAATTTCCAATGGCATATAGGAGTACTAGGATTCTGACCTTTCGATGCACGGGACAACAACAGAAAAATGTTCACAATATTTTTTTCTCTCATTTTAGTACATCAAACATGACAAAAGAAATCACGTTGGTATTTTTTTCGACCTCATGTTTTTAACGACCACAACTCTAGTTGATAAAAAAAAAATACATTGGTGTGTTTTTTCTATTCAGTGTCTCGAACGGGTACGAATTAATATCCAATTTAAAGACTAAAACCATTTGGAAAAAGCCTATACACATTCAAATATTTACTTTAAAAACATTTAGAATCAATTAAAAAAGATAAAAAAAAAAAAAACTTACCCCACGTCCCCCATCCCCAGGCTTGCCCCCACCCCCCCAACATACCACAATATCCCACGACTCCCTCTCTCTCTCTCTCCCTAACCCACGTCCCCTCTTTCTCTTTCTCTTTCTCTTTCTCTCAAAATTTAGAAAATCAAAATCAAAATCAAAATTCTAGAAAATTAGGAGTGGGGGTTTGGAGGTTTTTAAGGGGGCTAACTACATTGCTATAGGGTATTGATTGATAGATAGATAGATAAATAGATAGATATGTAACTAACAAGCATCCTCCAGTAGCTTCGCTGAAGTTTCTACGTGCCGAAGCTTCTACCTCCAATCGAAAGCTCCGATGAAGCTTCGGCATCATATTGAGCGGCTGGCGAAGCTTCGACAAAGCAAGATAGACTTCGGAAAAATAGGTAAAGGTTTGGATTACCCCACAATAGGGAAAGAAATGGGTAAAACTCCAGAATGGGTAAGGCTTTGGGTAAGAAATAGATATGAGTTTTTACGATTTTATCCAAAAAAATTATTTGAGTCTTAAAATGGATCAAGACCGGAGATGGCCAATATAAGTTTGTAGCTTCAATATATTACTGTAAAAACTAATACTTTTTAAGTGCATAGCAAAATGTTGATTAAATTTGCGTGGTCTTTTAAGTTTACAAAAATGATAGAGGTACAATAATACATGTACAACAGTGCTCACATGGTGTGTTCCACACACCATATAGAGGTACAATAATACATGCACACTCAGGTGAGTGTGTTGGAAGCAATGTTGTACATGTATCACTTTTGTTAAGTCTAACTGTGTAAGATGCTTGACCGTTCGGGTGATTAATAAATTAACTTAGAATTTCTTCCCAAGCGTAGGACTATCGACCGGTGCAGCACAATAAATCCGGAAGTACCGGAGTCGAACCACAGAGACGGTCTACGGTGTTGACCCAAACAATGCTAGATTCTATGTTTGTAACTGGCTCTCAGGTAGCCACCCCTTGCTCAATTGGTTTAATTAATTACCTAAATTGAACTAATTTAATTACTGAACTCTGAATTTAAACAGGAGAGCACAGCCGTGGGCACCACGGTGCCCGCAACTAGTCTAATCCACATTCACTCGGGCCACAATTATTTAATTAATAGGTTTAAAAATATGGAAAAAGTTCCTAACAAGTGCACACCACTTGTCACCAATTCCTGCGCAATTTAGAACGGGCGATGCCCGGGTTTTGTTTGTTAGAAAAATTCCGTATTCAGAAACTGCGCATCAATTAAAGTAATTCGGCACCGAGGTGGAATATGAATCAGCCTAGCCACGGGACACCTTGTCCCGCGGCCGCACTCAATACGACTACTCACACATATTAAAATAAATTGCAGAAATCAAAATAATCTTAGATCTAGACATGCTTGAAAGATTAAATATGAAGAACAATAGAGAACAATACCGTAATTGCAAAGGAAGAATTCAATTTTAATTAGCAGTACGGAACACCAATCCAAAGCTGGAATTCTGAAAATCCAGAACAAACTTGAAACGTAGAATGCTGAAGTAAAACTGTAGCCGAACTTCGAAAAGTAGAAAACTAAGAACAATTCGTGGAACCCTAATTAGCCCCAAAAACGGGGTATTTATATCCCCTCCCGAAGTCAAAATCCGTAACAAAGTCAAAAACCAGTTTAACGCACTCGGTATCGATACAGGAGAAGTCCTGTATCGATACCCATAGGTTCTGTTCGCGTATGATGCACACGGTATCGATACAGAGAAAGTCATGTATCGATACCGAGCCTCTAAAATTGCTTTTGGCTTGTTTGGCCGTCCCCACTTGGGCCCCACTGGTTCCCTACATGCCTGACCGCCATGTGTCCACTTCATGCGCTATTTCCAGCCCGTTCCCTACAAAACAACCAAAAACAAGAAAACCCAAAGACACACCGCATCAAGTGGAAAAATGGAATAAAACCGCGCCTCTAACGCGTTGATTAGCCCTACTTAGGCGCTTATATCTAGAGATATTGCGCGCCTATCATAAGACAACTAAAGAATATGTATAAATGTTTATGTAACCCCCCGAAAATTGGGTACATTAATAAGCAAATTTCATAACTGAAAACAATAGCTTTATTAAATTTTAAAACCTCAATTCTCCAACAATTAGCTAAAAGTTAGCTAATTTATTACAACTGAAATAAATAACATTGTCTGAAAACACTTATTTAATGTTCAACTGAAAAGGAAAAACAAACCCATCTAGCTAAAAGAATTACTGGTAGGGTCACGGTTTCGCCACTTCATATTCATCTTGTTGCTCCATTGCCTCGTAATCAGCAGGCGGCTCTTCCTTTCCTTCTATACCTAGCATTGTGGGATACCAGGGCCACAAAAGTAGCACCGTGAGTGATAAAATTATACTCAGTAGGGCACCATAAGCCACCCCTTTACTAAAATTTATTCATGCATTAATTAATAACATTTAATATGCATAAACACGATAAAGGGCAACTTAACATCAATACCATAATTCCACAATTTATGATTCAAAACCTTTGTAGACTCATTCTCAAATTCCAAGGGTTCACAACCACAACCCATCAATTAATATCTCAGCTCATATCACCTCACTATGTGGCATCGATCCCCATCCGCAAATAGACAATTTATTAGGCTTGTGTCCACCATGCCTAACTCCTAGGCCCATGGTCGACTCCATGACCACTGGGAGTATTTGTGCAATGGTCCGATACCCATGCCGGATAGAACGTCCTAAATTCCCAAATTCACAACAGTCACATCTCTATTTAATCATACGAAACTAGACATAATAAATCAACAATGGAACGTTCAGGACTTATACAATCCGTGGGCCATCAATCACGTAAGTCAAAACATAACAATTTAAACAAGGGTAACAACATCTGAAATTTCCATAAGGCACAAAAATGACTAACATATTCAATTTGCTAAAAATAGCAATTTAATCTCAAAAATTATGAAACTTGATAGAAATAATAACAATCAAATTTGGAACAAAGTTCGTGTTCTATGAAAACTCTAATTTTAACTTCAAGAAGGGTCATTTTAGGTTTTTAGTCAGAGTATTAATATGTTCCGAAATCATACAAGACAATCAACTTAGAAAAATCATAACTAATTTTTCGAGATCTACAACTTCACAATTTTAAGTTTTCCATAAATCCGGACTGAAATTCTCTAAAAATGGCATAATAGAATTTGTGTGTAACCAAAACATTTCTTCTTTGACTTTTAAACTAATACACACATATAGTTCATTTATGATATGGATTCTTACAAATAAAACATAAATTTCCACACTCCCTATTCATCCCATGATATTGAATGTATGCATAACCCTTTGTAAAAGTTAGGTTCAAGATGCCCTACCTTTCCTCCGAATTTTAAGCTCAACAACGAAGTTTTTTGAATGTAAGGACTTGTTAATAACAGAGAGAAAAGGAATCTGTTGAAAATCGGGAGAAAATTCAGATGGGAGAGGGAGTGAGGGAGAGATTATATGGGAAAGAGGGGAATAACCCAATTGAAAAGCATGGCATATGGTAAGGATTTGTGAGGAGGGTGAAATAAATTGATAATACCTGTGAACGCAATGAAAACTTGAAACGTATCTTCATCCATATTTGTTCAAGTGATAGAACAAATCAGAGGTTCTAACCTAAGACCCACACAATGAACCCCATTGATGGAAACTGAAGCTTGTTTTTATTCGGGTTGGGTTAAGGACCCTCTGGATGTGATATTTATAGGCAACATATTCCTACCATCAAGGAAAGTTGTCTCCAAGTGGTGTATTTGTTAATGGGTGTGTCTCTTGATCATGTATCTATTCCTGGTGGATGTGACTGTTGATGAGTCGTTTTCCAATAAGTACACCCTTTCACATAGGATAGATCTTTATATCTTTTCATAATAAGACACCTTTCCACAATTAGACACCAAATAATTGGACAATTTATTTATCACTCGTAACTTCAATTAATAAATAGGAAGTGAAATGTAGGCCACATTATGTAATTTCTTACATTCTTCCACTTGGCCTACATGAAACACTATATTGAGTGGTAATTAAATTATAAAGTCATTTTATCTATGGGCTACCTTAAAGTTCTTACATTCCCCCACTTAGCACATGTAACACTTCAATGAGTGCTAAAAGTTTTAAAAAAAAAAAAAAATTAACGTGGAAATTGAGTAAAAAGTTACTCGATTTTGGGTGAGTTACTTAATGTGGGAGTTGTTCTAGAAATGCAAGACATGAAGAGAGAGTTTTGACAATTTGTTTGTGTCATGTCATAAACTGCGAAATTTATTTTGATCAATTATGAATTGATTTTAGAATTGTGGGGGAAACAATATGTATAATTTTCATAGAGTTAAACTGGTTGTTTCACTATTAGAGATGTCCAACTATACTTGAAGAATAAAGTATTGTGATATGAATATTGAATTTAAAGTTTTATTATCCAAGGGTGGATTTGATTTTACAATTGGAGTGCAACAGTGATTTGGAAATCCTCATGCGTATATAGTAAGGTCCACAATTAAGTCTGATCAGCTCATTGCATTAGACAAAAAGTTAATAAACTAAGTGGCTAAGACCTTGTTCGTTTAGTAGTTCTAGTTTAGTTTTGGAGATAGGAGTAATAAGTGGAGAGAAAATGGGTAATAATTGGAGAGAGGAGTAATGAGTGGAGAGAGATAGAGAGTAATAATTAGATTTAGGGGTAATAATTGGAGAGAAAATAGGGTAATGATTATAGAACAAAACTAAACTAAACTATGAAACAAACAGAGTCTAAGCCATTTCCTAGAGGAAGTTCCATTATGGTCCAATTTAAGTGCCAAGAGTTATGATATGATGGCCATCAGTAGTTGGAAAGGCATTAAGGACCATATAGCATGGTAAGTCTCAATATTTATATTTTGGACAAGTTACCGTAAAACATTTATTCTCACTTAAGAATGAAATGTCAAAGGAAAAATTATAAAGTCATTTTATTCGTGGGTTACCTTAAAGTTCTTACAGAGGGAATTTGGGTTGGAAATTGGAAAATAAATAATTGATGGGGTTCTTAGAAATAAGTTTAAAAGAGATTTTTGGGTATGATTACCTAATTGATTAGGAAGTAGACAAAAATAATGTGAACCTAATTAGGTAGCTGACACATAAGGTTCCAAACATAGTTTTTATAACATGACAATATATATGTACAAAGATAGTAGTAATTCCTGCATAATATAAAAAGCTAACTAAGTAATTTAATATAACTAGTAATGCATACATCATGGAAATAGAAATAGTATAGATGTAATTGATTTAAGTTGAATAATAAAATTATGATAATTACGGTCTTTACAGTTTAGACATGTCTAAATATATCTAAATATTTTTTAGACCAATTACCACTCATCAAACTTAGAGGTCTTCTCACGAAAACACCCCTGCAATACAACATAACAAAGATAGATCCACTAAATCAATAACATGCAAATCAAACAAAGTAAAATACATATGGAATGCAATATTAGAAATAAACTCTTGCATGATGTAGCATAATTCAACGACTTTATATACAATGTACACAAGATCAAACCCGCGCGCGATGAATATAGTATATTAAAAGTTGGGTGTAGATGCAATATAGTTGTATATTTGTATGTCAAATTTCCGAACACATGTTAACTGCTATGCTCAGAATAAACCCGCCCCTAAGCTACTAATCAGTGCTCCGCAATATCAAAAGTTCCTTGCAAGCGTTGTCTTTACGAATTTGGCACCTTAAAAAGAAACATACATCTTTATATTTACCTTTCTTGTGTCGCAACTAATTATTCATCACCATCATGTTTTCCAAAATATCTCCATCCAATTGCATCCTCTCTAAAATTTACAATGTAGGAAAAGATAAACCAATAGATGTTAAATATGATAATAATCCATATGAAATAATAAAATATTTGGTATCAAAAAATAGAAAACTAAGTTTTAGAAAATCTATTCAAAGCTCCACAACCTATTATTGAAGAGAACTTGATCCTGTGCCAGCTTCCATCTGTTTGAATGCAAGAAAAATCACTCTGGAAAAGATAATATTAATTCCGACGGCAATCAAGATTTTTTTGGATTTTTGGCAAACCTTTTGTGGCTGCCACAATATTTTCTATTAAAAAACTTCGAAGAAGTCAGGGCTATATACTAACATTTTAATTGAAGCAGAAGCATTTTTGCACGGGAAGAGAGAATAGGAGGGACTTCTCATGTTTTCTAGGAATTTTCTTTTCTAGTGAAACAAAGAATGAGGGGGAGTCCTCAAGTTTCCTTTTTTTTTTTTTTTTTAAATATCATTTATCCTTATAATCATGAGATGTATTAGGATTATTATGGAAATCCCAATTATCCCTCTAGACAGAATTCCATGAATTATGTTGACTAACTTTTAAATTTTAGTCAGTTTTATTAAGGCAATAATCCACATTTTCTTCTTCCCCCGGAATTCTCATCTAAGCGCCACTTGTCACGTATTTACATTTCTCCTTGCAAAATATTATATATTGGGCATCAATGCCTCCAAACCACGCCCTGTTTGTTAGCAGAATATGTATACGAGGGAGAAATAGGGATAAAATAAGAGGGGACGTAGAGGTGAATATGGTTAAAGGGGGTATTATTTTATAAGGGGAGATAAAAAACTACTTGGTTTGTTTAGTTTTTATAGAGGTGGATATGAAGGGGTGGATAATGTACAATTATGGGAAATTCCTATGTTGTCCTTCATTGTTTAAAGCGAAACCCATTTGGTAAATTATCCCAAATCTGCTATTCCCATCAATAAGCAATCCACCACCATTTATTGGACTGAAACCCACAATCCATTTACACAACTTTGCAGCTATCCCATTTAAACATTTGAGTTCAAAGTCCATTTTATTGGAGTGAAATCCACTGCGTTAAGATCATTCATCAATCATCGACGATGTTTTGCCATCCCAAAACTGTTTCTGATATATTACTTTGTAGACACCCCGATTTTGACCCGGGATACTTGCCAAGCACTCCAGATGATGAGAAAACCACCCATAAATACCTTAAGGTTGAGAACAAGGCTTGAACTTGCCCAAAACCACCATAAACCCCCCAAACCATTTCTAAATAACATAGACCAACCCAAATGCCCAAAATACCCCTCAAAACACCAAAATAAACCAGAACCAACTACTGTACTTAAAGGGGTTTGAGCGCTCAAACCCCCTGTTTGAGCGCTCAAGCCATGTCCAGTCTGTCGCGGGCAGAGTATTTAATGATGAGATTCCAACTGAATGGCAGCCACTCAGCCGTTTTTCTGTTGCTCGCATGCACGTGATAGACCCCAGGGTGAGCCTATATTGTCTCATTAGGCCCTCCATTTCAAGTAAACCCATTCCCCCCCCCCCCCCCCCCATTTCTCTCTATAAAAGCCACCCCTCTACACCATTTACAGAGGTTAGATACTCTTACATGCTCTGAGTCATTACTCGCTCCCTCTCAAACTATATTTCCAGCAACCAACAACCCATTCCATCCATTACTTGAAGCTTAATCCCCTTCCATCCATCAAACCCATTTTGATCCTTAAAACCTCTCACTAGAATACACCATCATCTACTCAAAATCAGCTCAAGCCAACCCACACCCATCACAATCTGTCCAAAACAACCCACATTATACTTATAAGCACAGCCACAATCCACCCCTTCATCAAACACCCAAGTTCAAGCCTTAATCAAAACCAAAAGGTAGAAATCCATGTGAAAGTTACGGGTTGGCACTCCTGAGGGAGACCAATGGGTTCATGGAGGTCCTCTATACCTCTAATGGACTCACAAGGTCTTAAACATCCAAGAAAACAACTTTCTAAAACCCCAGCTTCAAATAGTTTGAGCGCTCAATGCCAGCACTGTGAGCGCTCAAACTGTTTGAGCACTTTTCATGTTTTTGTGGTTTCTGATCATATCTTATGTTGGTACTGTCGCTATTATGGCTGTTTGTTGGTTCATCTTTTCCCAAATCAATTTATTTTGCCTTTGATCATTGATCAATGAACCTCAAAAGCCATAAAAGTGACGTTTTATCATCATCAAGCTATGGATGATCTTATCTCATAAGGAAAACAGGTGTATCAATCTCTTTTAACAATGATCAGAAAGTTCCAAGTTCATGTCAACATTAAAGAATGGTCAGAAATCACAGAAACTCACAGCCCTTGAATGGGGATTGAGCGCTCAATGCAAGGACTATGAGCGCTTAAGCCTTGCTCAATTTTGGCAGTTCAATCGTGTTTATTCCAGTTCTGTATTCTGTTTTCAGTTCATGAAGTGTGTGTGTTGATGTTTGGCTAAGTCAACCTGATCTCTTCTCCCTCTCACTCTAATCATGCTTATGCATGGCCCAATACTAACTCTCCACTTTTGTGGACACCTCAAGTTTATTTTATTTATGTTGGGTGAAGTTTCAATACATTAGGCATCATCATATATCATGTTGAACTGGTTTGTGATCCAGATGAGGGCAGAATGCAGCAGAAATACTCAAATCTAGGAGATGGCTTGAGCGCTCAATGCATCCCTTTGAGCGCTCAAACCGTCTTCTGGTCCAATCAAATCTTTCTCTCATTTCAGCTTGTTCTTGGCATTTTGAGTATTCTGCAAAGTTTTAAAGCATTGAGTCTTCATTCCTTCTATACTGTTTGCCTCATTTTGGTCCATGGATGAGTTTTAAACCCATGATTATGTGATTATGCCATTTTGTTTAGTGATTTTAATGCTATTTTTGAGTAAACAATGGTGATTAAAACATATTTTCATCAAATCAGAATCATTAGGAACATCAGAAGCATGAGTGAGTGAGAAGGCTTTGAGCGCTCAATCTCATCTATTGAGCGCTCAAACTGTTGTGAAGGATCAAATTGGTTTTGCTTCATAGTAACTTGTAGTGTTATTTTGAGTTATTCTGTCACTGTTAATCATACTCTAACATCGTTACTTGCTGTTTGATGTTCCTGTTTGTTTATACTCGCATATCATCATCATTCATGTAGATTCACGGAGCACAAACATACACTGTAGCTTATTGTTGTGTTTATCATCATTACGTGGTTCCCATCCCCCATTCCCATTACTTGTTCAAAGTTGAATTGCATATATTCATTACAATCCCATAAAAGCCAAGTAAAGACCGGTCTTCGAACCGGGCGAGGGGGGTGCCGTAAAACCCTTCTCCTCTCGTAACTGAGCTCCTGAACCTAAGATAGTATGGTGATGACGGACCAGTAATCCTTATCCATTGAATAAGGCGCGAGTCAATCGAGTTCGGTTCCTTGGGGACAATCCGCTAAAACCCGGGTGGCGACTCCGAATCGATCGAGATCCTCCGGAGGGGCGTCCATAAGTTGGCAACTCCGCTGGGGACTAGTGCTTCTTCTAAGGTAGATTTATGGCCCTAATCGGTTGAAAAAAACTAGGGTTCCAATTTGAGAATTTGAAAAACTTTTTTGAAAACCCCTAATTCGAACCACCTAATTCGAAAACCCCCAGTTCGAAATATCAAATCATGATATTTTGACACTTCTTGTGTAGCCTAGTTTATTATACTCCTGTTACTGATATTGAAAGAATCGCTACAAGTTCGATTATTTTTCATGTCTTATAAAGGATTCTAAACAGTTGATTTTAGTATCTTTCTCCTGTAAATATTTACCTCAGTTGTTTGTGTATTACATGCATGTCCCGTATAACTAATTGTATTGTTATTTGTTCTTGAACCCGTAGATGATGTCGTCGGAGTCTGTTCCATCGGCAATGTCTCGTCCTCCTCCAGTAGTAGAAGAAGAGGAATGGACTGAAGACAGTGAAGACGAAGTAAAGGTGTGGAGTGGTCCTTCGAACAAAGAAGGTGATAAGATAGATGAGATAGATACTAACGAGAATGGAAAGGAGGCAACAAAGAATTGTAAAGATACGGTTGAGGAACCGAAGGTCGAAATGACATTCGACACATCAAATGAAGCTTATTTATATTACTCAAGATATGCTAAACAAAAGGGGTTTGCTATAGTTAAAAGAACATCGAGAAAGGGAAAAGATGGAAAGTTGAGGGATGCGACTTTTTCATGCAGTCGCGCAGGAAAGGCAAATGTGACAACAAGCAACCCAGTCAAACCAAGGCCACAATCAAGAATTGGTTGTCAAGCTCACATTACAATTGGTATATGTCAAAAGGATGGAAAGTGGTGGTTAAGCCGGGTTGTTTTGGAGCACAATCACGAACAGAGTGCAGGAAAGGCAAGGTTTTTTTAAGAGCAACAGGGTGCTTGATAAACATGTAAAAAGGAAGATTGAAACGAATGACAAAGCTGGGATCAAAATGAATAAGACTTATGACTCACTCCGAATTGAAGCTGGGGGACTGGATAAGGTTACATATCTTGAGAGGGATTCAGAAATTATAGGGACAAACTTCGGCGTTTATAACTTCGAGAAGGAGATGCCGAAGCAATGCATATTTATTTCATGAGAATGAAAGTCGATAATTCTGAATTCTTCTTTGCAATGGATTTGTGTCCAAATGGTCGACTAAGATATGTATTTTGGGCTGATGCAAGGAGGAGGGCAGCATGTAAGGAGTTAGATGATGTTGTGACATTTGACACAACTTACTTGGTAAACAAGTATGACATGCCTTTTGCTCCATTTGTAGGTGTCAATCATCATGATAAGTCGATTTTATTGAGTTGTGGGCTCATCTCTCATGAAGACACAGAGTCAATTTGCGTGGTTATTCGAGACTTGGAAGACATGCATGTCGGGTCGTGCTCCGAACGCAATTATTACTGATCAATGTATGGCCATGAAGAATGCTATTGAAATTGTGTTCCCTGATACCCGACATCGGTGGTGCATTTGGCATATAATGAAAAAAGTGCCAGAAAAGTTGGGTGGGTACGAGAAATATGAATCAATTAGTTGGTGTTTGTGCCATGCAGTTTATGAATCCCTATCAATTCTAGAATTTGTGGATGTTGGAAAAATTTCATCACAAAGTACGAGCTTCAAAATAACACATGGTTATAGGGGTTGTTGTGACAGCCCATGACCCACCTGGATGCAACGGAGTTCTATGAAATAAGAGAATAGATCATGCGCTAACTTGTACAAGGCCTTTTAAAGCCGTGAGGGCGTCAAAACTCGTTGGTATTTCACAGTTAAGTGTGCCCACCCTAGAGCAATCCAGGGATGGGTGACCTTCTGGGAAGTCCAAGGAGCTTGGGTGACCAAAGCGGACAATATTGTGCAAGGTAGGGGCGGGTCGTTACAGTTGGTATCAGAGCCAGGTTTCGATCCTGGGACCTGTGGGTTATGGGCCCACTACTAACGACCTGCCCCTACCTTGCACAATATTGTCCGCTTTGGTCGCCCAAGCTCCTTGGACTTCCCAGAAGGTCACCCGTCCCTGGATTGCTCCAGGGTGAGTACACTTAACTGTGAAGTACCAACGAGCTTTGGCGCCCTCACGGCTTTAAAAGGCCTTGTACAAGTTAGGGCATGATCTATTCTTTTATATCATAGAACTCCGTTGCATCCAGGTGGGTCATGGGCTGTCACAGTTGTATTTGGAGAGAAATCGGTGGGTGCGTGCATATTTGAAGGATGTATTTTGAGCTGGAATGTCATCCACACAAAGAAGTGAGAGTATGAATGCATATTTTGATAGATACATTACTTCTACTATGACTTTGAAACAGTTTGTTGAGCAATATGAAAATGAATTGGCAAATAAGGTGGAAATCGAAAAACTGGATGATATGAAAAGTTGGAGCTCTTACATCCCATGCATAGATGATGATGAGTTGGAGAAACAATTTTAAAGTGTTTACACGCATGATAAGGTTAAAGAGTTTCAAAAAGAATTGGCCGGAAAAATGAGGTGTCATTCGTATATAAAAGGAGGTAAGATTGTGTCTGAATACGAGGTAAAACAGTGGGTTACATTTGGAGAAGGAGAAACAAGAACGAGGAAACAAGTGTCATTTACTGTCAATTTTAATGTTGAAACCAATGAGTCACATTGTAATTGTGAATTGTTTCAGTCGAGAGGAATGGTGTGTAGACATCAACTGGTTGTGTATGATGAAAGGGGAATTGAAAAAGTGTCTGACAAGTATGTCTTGAGAAGATGGTGCAAAAATGTTAAAAGGGGCCACACTAAAGTTAGGATCAAGTACGATAACTCGGGAACGACAATTAAGGCCCGTCGGAATGAAAACGTTTGCAAACTTTTTGGTGACATTGCGAATATGGTGGAAGATTCTCAATAAAAATATGAAATGGTGATGAAACGGGGACAAAAGCTAAAACAAGAGTTGATTGATACTTCGGTTGTTTGTGAAAGTAATAAGGCGCATGATACTCTTGTTGATTCCTTTTCACTTGGAGACAGAGTTATACCTTCTAAACAAAGCATGAACATACTTGACCCAGAACCTCTTCGTTGTAAAGGGAGACCGCCGACTAAAAGGAAGCAAGGTGTTGTGGAAAAAGTAGTGAAGAAGAAAAGGCAAACAAAAAAGAAGGCATTGTCCAATGAAAAAACCAAGATATAAGTTCTTTATGATTTGTTACTTATTAGTTAAGCTAGACATATAGATATATTTGGTGAATGCTTAATAGTTTAGTTATTTGATGAATGCTTATTAGTTTATTTGCTAATTTCAGGAGGTTGGGAGATTACGGTTGATCATGTGTTTGGGACACAAGAGAGTGATGCAAATGTAAACGTAAGTATCTATTTTTTCATTCTAATTTCCCATTTCATGTTAAAGTTATTGATAATCCCTTATTTTTATTGTTGGGCAGAGTTACCGGAGCTCTTACATGGGGCCACCAATGTAGCCAAACATGGTACAAGGCGGAAGCATCTTCCCATATTCTCCAACTTTAGACCCAACTGCATCAACCTTTAACCAATTGGTGAATTACGTACGTTCCAAGTTCACAAAGCAACATGCCAAGTTCATTCAATAGTCAAGTGTATGGTTGGGGAGGGCAATCGAGTCTTTTTGAAAATCAAGGGCATGGTTGGGGAGGGCAACAAAGTTTTACGGATGCGATGAACGCAAAGGATAATGGTGAAGAGTAGAATAGTTGCTTGCTTCCAATGAATATGTAATGTTGGAGTATTAGTAATGTTTTTTTTTTTTTTTTAGGAATCTTGCATTTGTTACTTTGAATGTGTAATGTTGAAGTACAAGTAATGTTGAAATCTTTTGGAGTATTAGTATCGTGTCGTGTCTGTTTCCCGTGTCCATAACAATCCAATGATGTTGTTAGTCTTGCTCATGGAAATATGGTTTCTTTGGTAATCTATATTGTGTCTGTATCCCGTGTCCATAATTGTTTTGTTTGAATGATAATGTCCAATGATGTTGTTAGTCTTAACGGTTAGTTGCTGCTATAATAGGGAAAGCAATATTGAGATTTCTCTTTTGGATGTTAAAAAAAATAGGCTAATCTGGAAAAAAAATGGCCAGCATCTCCTCTATTTTTTTGCCTAGCCTGACGTCTCAACGTCTCATCAGACAGTCAACAATAGCAGCAAACACAGTTGACATAATAGATTCTCGCAGAGTAACGCTCATATTCAAGTTCAAACTTCATATAAAATTATAAACAAGAACAAATTAGGGCTTTCATTACTTGAACAAGACCAAGTGTACAAACAAATCCAGTGTGGCTCTATGTACAAACAATCTACATATGTCTAATAATCTGGCTCTATGTACAAACAAAGAGTAAGATAAAAAGCCCAAGTGTCTAGTTGTCCTCATCCTCGTCCTCATCATTCACACCCTGGCTGCTCTACTTTGAGCTTGTTGCTGCTCTATGTACAAACAATCTCCACTTTGAGCTTGCTGCTGCTCTCCACTTTGAGCTTCCTGCTCTCCACTTTGAGATATTGTGGCACATTGTGGTTCGCTGCTCTACTTTGCCTGATCAACAACGGTGAAGCCCCTGTGTCTCGCACAAGGGGGAACGAAAAGAATATAATATTAGTTTCAGTTTTTTAAGCTCTCAATTAGATTTTATTCAGGTCTAATTATCTGGTGAGATTCAGTGTTTAATCCACCTATTTTCTTCTTAATGTTTACAAATGCAAGTCAAACATTGAATCTATGCTATAATGGCTCCAAATAACCACCAGTACAAGACACCTTTGACATGAGAGACAAACTTGAATGAGAATGCGATAACATACGCCTGCAATAGGAAGACAACCCAAGCACAAAGTCCTTTCAATAATTATGTACCAAAATGAGCCTTATGATTATTAACTTCAAAGGTTTAGCTAGCATGCCCGAAATGGTCAACAAGAAGTTGATGAGACAAGACCTTCTGATGTTTAGCATCCTATTCAAATTACATACATAATGTCAAAGTACACCATCGTTTTATACTATATGCTACTTGTCAATATCACATTAGTGATTTTTGTTCATTTACAAATACAGCTCAGTAGTGTCATTTTATGGACTTATAAATATGGGACCGCTAATGGCAGCATTTTGGATTTAGAGAGTACTTTTGCACACCAATGAGAATATCGCAGTTCTCAATTTCATACAAAAAATCTAGAGACCTCAGTTCCCTCCAATCACAAATGCAAAAACAAGTTACATGGTCACAACAAGTTAAGAGTTTCATGAAGACAAAGCTCACTGCGTTAAAGAATACACATTCCTAGAGGCATTGCACCAGTTATATGGTCTAGTATTCTGTCAAAACAATGTTCTTGCAATTGGCTGTACATGGACCAATCAACATAACCATTTAGCAAACCACTCAATCTGCCAATTAACAATAGGATTTCTTTGGTAGTTTGAAAACTCCATCTAACAAACTACAAAATAACAGGTTTTCTATGCAAAAACAAAATGAACAAATAGTTTCTTAAACATTTCAGGTAATGCAGTGTCGTCATTCAATGTATAGGGTTCAACTCATGTTGTAACCAAGCTGGTCAATACGACAATTATGAATTCTTCTTTTTGATAACACAAGTTAGATAAAAAGTAGACAAGTATGTACCAAATGACAGTAATGTCAAGCATGAGGAAACAAATTCAAGGAGATGAATTAGGAACTCCAGAGATGGGCACAAATCTGCCAACAATTGTGATTGATTATCCACTTGGATCTGTTACCCATCAGAATTAGGGTTTCGAATTTGGGAAATATTTCGGATGAGGAGGGTTAATCCGTTAGGGTTTCGGATTACTAGTTGGGGTTCAAATTAAGGGGTTTTCAAATCATGAACCCTAGTTTTTTCAAGAATCCGGGTCTCTAATTAGGGGGAGATATGTAGATGAATGAACAATCTGAGAGAGAGAGAGAGAGAGATCGACCTTCGTGGTGGAGTTTTTTTCAGCGTTTGAAGCTGGTCTGTGTTGTCTGTATCGAAGCATCTTGGCGGTGGCGGCTGTGGTCGCCGGAGGTGGAGAGTGTCGTCGGAGGAGCAGAGTCGCCGATGGTGGCAGGTGCTCGCAGGTTGGTTTTGCTGCTGGCCCTCCATCTCCCTGTGTGTGTGTGTATTTGGTCGAGAACCAAATGGGACGGGGAAGAAAGAAGCGAGATCTATTTTTTTTTTCCAGAACAGCCAAAACGACGTCATTTTGGCTGTTGGAGAAAAATGTTGGAGCAAATTGTTGTATGTGTATCATTTTTGTTGCAAAAATGATATGTGCAAGGAGGATTTGCAAGGAATTACTCAAGAAAGGCCTTACGGGGCCCAGTACGGATCCCAAACGGCTGATCTGAGCCGCTCAAAAATTTTAAAAACACATTTTGAGTGCGCTTGCGAGAAACCAGCTCCATCCGATATGTGTGGATGCTTAATCCAACTTTCATTTTTGAATGGCTCGGATGAAAAAATAAAAAATGAAAGTTTGGATTGAGCATCTAAACATATCGGATGGAGCTGATTTTTAGCAGGCCCATTCGAAATGTGTTTCTAAAATTCTTGAGCGCCTTGGATTAGTCATTCAGGATCCGAGCCCCGCATGACTTTTCTTGCGTAATTCCTTGCAAATCTTTGATTTGCATATAACATTTCTGTTTTTGTTGAGACCCCATGGGGCGTGTCTAAAGGGTTGGGAAAATAATATCCGGGTTGGATTTCAAAAACCCGGTTTTCTATATCCGGGCAAATTCTCTATCCTGCTCCTATATGATGCTGCCAAACAGGGCGCAGGGTCTTGCACACACGGCTATGGCAGTGGCAGTTGCAATTACAGCAAGACCATTCTCATCGACATCATCTGTACTTCTGTCCCGTATTACTCGCCCAAGGCCCAAGTGGGTCATCTTAAACCCCTTGGCTTCCTCCTCTCCTCAACCCATTTCTTCTTCTTCTGGTGTGTCGAGAAAGCTCTTTCTCTACTCGAAGCCCGGTTGCTGTTTGTGCGATGGCCTCAAAGAAAAGCTCCACGTCGCTTTCTCTCTCTCTGGCCCTGACTCCCTCCACGACGTTGATTTACAGGTCTCCCACCTCCTCCTTTAATTATAGTACATACTAACATATCCAGCCCAACCAAAATTAATCTAATTTAAGCTTTTATGTCCCAATCAATTCGGTGGGTTTTATTGTTTTTTCGTCAATTCTGCCTAACAATTATCAGATGTACATTCCTATCTTTCTCTGTACTATTTTCTACGCTGAATATCTATCTCTGGATACATAAGAATTGGGTCTTATTATTAGACGAGGCAAATTGCGTCTCTCTCTCTGTCCATCTTTTGAATGGGTTTGATCTGTTGTTGGGTTTCATCAGATAAGGGATATAACAACAAATCCTGAGTGGGAGAGAGCTTACCAGTACGAGATACCTGTGTTGGCAAGAGTCCGGTTGGATGGCACTGAGGTCAGTCATTTTGAACTTTCGATTTTGAGGATTCGTGCTTCTGCCATGAACTTTTTTTCCTGGATTTTTCATGTTGGAATTTTTCTTTTACTTTTTATTTCATTAGTGGGCCTTACATTTGATCAATGCAAATTCTATGATTACGGTCAACTAGTTAGTTAAACCTTACACAGTATTGCTTGTAGTTGCAATCCTTTTTTTTTTTGGATCGGCGCTTGTAGTTGTATTCCTTACTGATTCTTTGCATAATTTTCTTTATTCAACATTGTTAAGAATTTCAAATTTCAGTGAACTCTTTTATGCACGCAGTGATTTTCAGTGAACTCTTTTATGTATGCAGAGGTTAGTGGAAACTTATGTATGAGCTGTAGTAGTATATAAAATTTTGTAGACCTTCTATTAGAAGCTTTCTTATAACAAAGATTAGATTCACTTGGTGATGTAATTAGATCTGGAGATCATTTTTGTAGAGGTAGTTTCCAGAAGACCATTTAGGGGGATGGTTGATGAGTTCTTTGATGCCAATCTAGCCTGCCATTTCAATTTTCAATAGAGTCATAGAGATATTGCCTTGAGTAATAATTGCAGAGAGGAGGTAATGATTGGAGAGAGGAATAGGGTAATGATTAGAAAACAAAACTAAAATGGCAAATGAACAAGGCCATTGATTTCGGATGGTAGCCCGACAGAATTGGTTAAGATTATATGCTTAATCTAGTGCAGATTTCAGTTGGGTTATGGGTTTATTTGCCGTAGTTGGTTTATTTGATCAGGCATGGGTTTTGTCCATGCCAAAGTACTTGTTCCTTCAACTGTTACTAAGGCTGGGGTCAAGTATGCTGGATTCTCATACAAAGATTCTGTTACGAAGGACACGAGTTTTTGAAGAGAGTAAAATAGATAAAAGTTTCTTCTTTAGCTTTGTGATCCTTTATTCTCTATGAATTTTTTTGGATGCCAAAGCTTGTGGATTACAGTCATTTCATGCTGGAAGTTGCAGATTCTGAACCAAATCAGCATCATATAAGCTTTTATATCCAAGAAATTCTGCATCAATTAGGATATAATATCTGCACCAAGAATCATATACTTGTGAGAGTTTTTCTTCTATGTCCATGAAAAAAAAAAGAGGAGAAAACCTTATGAATCTTTTGACAAGTCAGCTGTACCTTTCCCAAGATCATATCCTTTTCGGGAATTCCCTTGTGTTAGAGTCATGCGAACACCGAGATGCATCCCGTGATCTCTCTCGACACTTGTCATTTGCCCTCTGATTGTCCGTGGTTTTATTTGGATTGGACGGGTCATACACATGACGTGTCAGTGTTGTGTTATCCTTATGCAGTGACACGGCTTATCCAACCGTCTGTGGGACGTGTGTGATCCCATCGTGCTTTCCCTATAAATTGGCGTGATCGGCCAGCATTATTCTCGTGTTCCTTTCTTTTGTGAGATACATTCGTAAAGGGCCTAGCCCTTTATCAAATGGTTCCGCCACATCTCTGGCTTAACCATGTTTGTTCTATTTTGAGGAAATGCACTCCCGTCCCGTGTAACTTCCTTACCTTCACCCGCTGGTGGTTCCGTCTCGGTGATGGGGGATTTTTGGAAGTCAAACCGGGGACGTCATTAAGCAAAGTCATTTTGTGAGCCGCGGACGTCAAACAAAGTCAGGAGCTTCCTCCTGGCTCCCCCTTGGCCCAATCAAATGAGGCTTACGACACCCATCTACAGCCAGTAGAGGTTGGGTGCTCTTTCACCTCTCGGTCTTGTCCAAGCTGGAAGAGAAGGACGTCCCTTTGCTCGGCAACTGGCCTTCGGACTGGTTGGAGGTGGTGATGTTTGGTTCCTCTCTCCACTTGTTTGATGTAGAGAGGAGCATCTAGGAATTGCCGAGGAGTGACCCTCCTTAGATGCCATGGTTATAATTTAGTTATAATCACATGTTTTCCTCCTTTAAGTCGAATTTCTTCTTTGTAATTTATTACTGCCAAGCTTTCATTCGGAGATGACTTGTCAACAATATTAAAATAAAGTTTTCATTTGTTTGACGATAGTTGTGATGAATCTTGACTCTCTATGATAGTTCTGACTTTTCAAATGTTGACTCTCTGGCGTATATGTAAGCGTTGTTTCTTTTCTCCCCCCATTATGACTAATGGGTGTAATGTCACATTGGAAATATTTTGAAACTTCTATTTGAAGAGGCATTTAAGCTTATTCGGAAGATATGCTTCCAAAATTTCACCGTCCTCCCTGTCCCCCCTCCTTCACACTAAATATGTCTTGATATCTCACCCCATCCTCTTCTAATACCCTTCATATCCATGCCATGCGGCAATCATGTTTCCAACAAGGAGCAACCACCCCAACCTTCCCCATGCCTAGCACTTACAACTTTTCTCCACCTTCTACCCCTTTCACAAGCAAATCTCTACAACCACTTCCCTAATAAACTTTGATTGAAAGTAGCAAGCCTCCTCACACTTAAACCCAATCCGCAAGATGGTACTTAAACTCCTCCCCCAAACCACCTCAAATAAAATCTCTTTGCAACTTCTCTAACCCATTGGCCACCGAAATATGGATAAAGAAAATCTCTTTGAAGAGGGCTTTTCAAAAGGACACAACGTATAGTTTTAAATGGATTGGTTCAGGCTTGGGCTGTGACTTAGTTCTTTTCTTTAGGGTATTGTTTGACTTAAAAAGTGTGGGCAACATTAGATCCCTTCATTTTTTTTTTGAGATAGTATGTTTGCAAGACTTTGAATCTCTTCTATAGTCGTATTTCACTTAGGTTCCATCCTTGGTAGTATGTTGTTGTGCTACTTTTCCTAGCAACGACTTTTATTCATTGTTGTGCATTTTCCGAGAGCAATGGAAGCAATTCTTGCTTTGATAATGTTATGGTGAGGCAACCAATCTAAGCAGCACCGGATACAAATACGGGAAATGGACACGACACACATGGATATGCGGACATGTGATTTTTCACAAAAAACTAGGACACGTACACGTTGGGGATACATTAAGTGCATAAACAAATAAGTATTTATATATGTATGTATGTATGTACATACGTATAAAAGATTTATATTATATAAAAATATTTTCCCCCCTATTAAGGATGAGAAAATCTACTAAGAAATGTGAATAGTAGATTGTTTTTTTATCCTTAAGGTATTTAATATTAGTTTTTAGTTTGGTTCGTGCAAAATATTTTATTTTTTCACCCATTTCAAGTTAAAAAAGTTAAATCACTACCAAAATTGTGAGTGATGTTAGAGCATCCAACTCAAAAACCAATTGGCTATGAGTGGAGAGGCCGCCTAGGTTCATATACTAGCTTTGGAGGTTATAATTAACCAATGTGGGTCAAGCTCTAACACTCTCCCATATGTGCGACCCCTGACTCGCACGTGGTGAGGTAAACGGACGATTGAACATAGACGACAAGTCGACAACGATCAACCATCAACGACAAACAAAGGGGAACCAACTATCAACAACATATCTTGTCCAAAAGCCTTCGAAAGCCTAGCTTTGATACCATGTTAAATCATCCAACTCAAAACCAATTGGCTATGAGTCGATAGGCTGTCCAGGTTCATATATTAGCTTTGGAGGTTATAATTAACCAATGTGGGACAAGCTTTAACAAGTGATGTGTCAGAGTGGGTTGGAATCAGAAAAAAATAGTTAAGTACTTGGACACGTATTTGCCCGTGTCGGACTCGTGTCGGAAATGTTTCCAAGTGTGTCCGTGTCTGACGCGTTTGCGACACAGATACAAAAGGCCCGGAGACGTGTATGTGCTTATTAGCAACCAATCATTGGTTGTGTAGCATTTTCAGGGTAAAACACAGCTACTTATTTTCTTAAAGGAGAAAGGGAGAATAAAGTTGTAACATCTCCAGCCCACACTCTATTTTTGCCTCTCTTCCTCCACTTTGGAAGAAAATAGAGCTCCAAGCCACCTTCTATTTTTTTCTCTCTATTTGAGAGGATTGAAATCATACTTTAAACATGGAGTATCAATAACACATAAAGGATATCCTCCGTTCCTCTTTTCAAAATTTCTAAATTCCATTTTTGTCCTTGTGCTTTTGGTTCAAAATTTAAATACTCCCTCTGTGCCATAATTTTAGTTTCCTTTTGAAATTCTGACCTTTTAAGGAGTCATGCATTTAATGCACTTTATGTCAAATCAAAATTTACTTGTTGGCAAAATAGTTCATTTCACAACGTTTCAAAGTTTAAATGTATTTTGGCTTTGACTTTTCAAAGGGGACATGTATTTTGAGACATCCCAAAATGGAAAGATGGACTCAAAATATGTGACGGGGAGTATTTGGCATTTCACTTGTATATTTTATTGTAGATTGGTAAATTACCTATATTTTTTTTGTATGTATGTTTACAGTTTACGGTTTATAAACTTGGCGTCATTGGAAAGTTAACGATATATAGGTGAAGGAGCTTCTAATAAAGGATCCCTTACCATGTGGACTTGTGTGGACTTGATGTTTCACCATGAAATTGTTGGCTGGATCGATTTCTTGTTCTCTCTCCTCTCTAGCCAACAAGAAATGCCTTAGTTGTGGATCGATTACTGGTGGTTGTTTGCTGGATCGATTTTGTAGCCCTAGAATGACATTCACTTTGTTCACTTTACATTTCCAAAAAAATTTCCAAAAATATTCCTTCTCCATCTCTCATCTCTCCAATCATTAATCATATTCCTCCCTCTACTCATATCCTTCCATCCAATCATTATTTTCATTTCTCTCTCTATCTCTCTCCAATTATTACACCTCTCTCTAATTATTACTTTTTCCAAAAACTCATCCAAACACTATCTCAAAAATATTTCTCAAAATATTGTTCTCAAAACTCTCAACCAAACACAGCCATTGTTTGTTGGATCGATTTCGTAGCCCTAGAACGACATTGTTTGCTGGATCGATTTCCCAGCCCTAGAACGACATTGTTGGCTGGATCGATTTCTTGTTCTCCTTCTTCGTTCGTTCGTCGTCGTCTCTCTCGCTTTCTCTCTCTTCTCTCCAGATGTAGCGTGAAAAATGAGAGGGGAGGAAAAAATTGGAGTTTTAACCCTGTGACCCCTTGACCTTGACCCTTAAAGGGTTCAGTTTAATGAAGGAGGGAGTGTGGGCCGTTGGATTAACACCAACGACTGAGATTAAAAAGATCGGATTCCTCCCATTTAAGGGTAAGCTTCTAGTCTGGACTCCGGGCCTCCACGTTCCCGATATTTTTTTTTATGATCCGAACCGTCCAATGTGTTTAAAACATGTTTTTAAGGGCCCGTGCGAGAGATCATAAAAAAAAAAAAAATACCGGGAAGGGCTTGATTCAAACAGTTTTTCACAAAACTGCACAATTTTTGTGAAAAGCTGCTCGGATCAAGGTCTTCCCGGTTTTTTTTTTTTTTGACGATTTCTCGTGGGGACCCTTAAAAACACGTTTTAAACACATTGGACGGTTCGGATTTTGCAAAAACAATTTTTAAAAACTTCAAAACACCCAAAAACTGGAAGCTTTATATATATATATGGGCAAATTTTCTAGTAAGGACCTCCCGTAAATAAGAAAAAATGTAATTTTTTCACTTAAAAAATTATTTTTGGGAAATCCGAACCGTCGAATGTGTTTAAAAGGTGTTTTCAAGGGTCCATGCGGGTAATCTTCAAAAAAAAAAAAAAAACTGGGAAGGGCTTGATCCAAGCAGTTTTTGACAAAAATTGTATATTACCTTCTGAACACATTGGACGGTTTGGATCGTCAAGAAAATGCTCGGATCACGGAGGTCCGGAAGTCCGGAGTCCGAATAGGAAGCGCTCCCTATATATATATATATATATAGGCATAGCTTCCAATCCGGACCCCCGGATTAGAGCTTTTTTGATTTTTTTTTTTGTGTTGCAAATTGTTTTAACAAAATCCGAGCCGTCCAATGTGTTCAGAAGGTGTTTTCCAAGGTCCACGCGGAAAATATTCAAAAAAAAATACCGGGAAGGGCTTGATCCAAGTAGTTTTCGCAAAAATTGTATATCCAAGCAGTTTTCGCAACAATTGTAAATATACAATTTTTGCGAAAACTGCTTGGATCAAGCCCTTCCCGGTATTTTTTTTTGAAAATTTTCCGCGATGGACCCTTGAAAACACCTTCTGAACACATTGGACGGCTCGGATCGTAAAAATTTTTTTTGGATCATGGACGTCCGGAAACGGGAAGACCGGACTAGAAGTGCTCCCTATATATATAGGTTCCACTTCTTATCCGGACTTTTGATTTCCGGACTTTTGATCCAAATTTTTTTTTGACGATCCGATCCGTCCAATGTGTTCAAAAGGTGTTTTCAAGGGTCCTCGCGAAAAATCTTCAAAAAAAAATACCGGGAAGGGCTTGATCCAAGCAGTTTTCGCAAAAATATATAAATACAGTTTTTGCGAAAACTGCTTGGATCAAGCCCTTCCCGGTATTTTTTTTTGAAGATTTTCCATGCGGACCCTTGAAAACACCTTCTGAACACATTGGACGGATCGGATTTTCCAAAAAAAATTTGCAACACAAAAAAAACCAATTTTTTCTTATTTCCGGGAGGTGTGGATGCGAAGTTTTCCGTATATATATATATAGGGAGAGCTTCTCCTCCGGGATCCGGGACTCCGTGATCCGATCATTTTTTTGACGATCCGAGCCGTCCAATGTGTTTAGAAGGTGTTTTCAAGGGTCCACGCGGAAAATCTTCAAAAAAAAATACCGGGAAGTGC
The DNA here is from genome assembly GCA_963854785.1 of Vaccinium vitis-idaea. NCBI lineage: Eukaryota > Viridiplantae > Streptophyta > Magnoliopsida > Ericales > Ericaceae > Vaccinium > Vaccinium vitis-idaea. Next base: position 21,967,536 of record OY978217.1, on the reverse strand, counting down.
TTGATCCAAGCAGTTTTTCGCAAAAACTGTATGTTGACCCTTGAAAACACCTTCTAAACACATTGGACGGCTCGGATTTTCCAAAAACAATTTGCAAAACAAAAAAAATACGTTTATTCTCTAGTCCGGGAGTCCCGGACTAGAAAATCTCCGTATATATATATATATAATATTAAGCTTCTAGTCCGGACCTCCCGGAAATAAGAAAAAGTGTGTTTTTTTTTGTTTTGCAAATTGTTTTTGGAAAATCCGAGCCGTCCAATGTGTTTAGAAGGTGTTTTCAAGGGTCTACGCGGGAAATCTTAAAAAAAAATACCGGGAAGGGCTTGATCCAAGCAGTTTTTCGCAAAAACTGTATCGGATCGTAAAAAAAATGCTCGGGTCATGGAGGTCCGGATGTCCGGATCCCGGAGGAGAAGCTTACCCTATATATATATAAAATCATGATCTAATGAGGACTCCCTCACGGAAATTCTGTGAGGGACCTCGTGTATCGGAGTCGAATCTCGACGATCCGAGCCGCTCAATGTGTTTAAAACGTGTTTTTGAGGGTCACCGCGAGGAATCGCCAAAAAAAAAAAAAAAAAAACCCGGAAGGGCTTCATTTAAGCATTTTTCGATAAACTGTATATGTACGGTTATTATTAAAAACTGCTCGGATGAAGCCCTTTCGGGTTTTTTTTTGGCGATTCTTGGCGTAGGCCTTGGAAAACATGTTTTAAACACATTGAGCTGTTCGGATCGTTGAAATTTGGTCCGGAAAATTAAAAAAGGGGTGGTTCTCACGGAGGAGAACCGTGAGGGAGTCCTTAGGAGATCATGATTTTATATATATATATATATTTTGTTGACCATATCTTCATGAACTTCACACATGTCTTCCTTACCTTCCGTTTTTTATGTTCAAACTTTTAAAATAAAGACGTAAAAGCATTCGAGAAGAGAAAACAAATATGAGAGAATATCCACAGAAGTGTGTTAGGTGCATTGTTAAATATAATTGGGGTGAACTATTAGAAAACAAATCAGCAATTCAAGTTGTGGGGTCCGCTCCAAGTAAAGAGACAAACAACAAGACGAAAGAGTAAAGGGTAGGAAAAGGAATAAAAATATTGGCACACAAGGAGCCTGTGGAAATTACATGACAAGAAAAGTGATTGGAAGGAATTATAGAGGTTAGTTCTGGTGAGAATTTTTAAATAGACATCTCTCTCCTTGGAATTTCGAAAACAAATGGACAAGGCAAGTAGGAGGAAAGTATAGAGGTTACTTTTGGAATGAAACCTTTAGAGATGAAAAAGGAGGGGAGTGGGTTGAGTTAATGTGAATAGTAAAATCCTTTATATTCACTTTTAGAGATGAAAATGTATTTTGATCCTCTAAAATACAAAAATGTGTTGGGTTGGAGTCTTGGAGATGCTCAAGTAGTAAATTAATAAATAACTACCATGTTCACACTAGTTGTGTCATTGGATAGTGACGAAAGCTTAACCAATTACTTGGCAATATCGGTTACAAAATATTGAATGTTCATCTTGTCATGATTTGATATGTCAACATTAATTACTAACATACCTCTACTATTTAAGACATTGGGATTTGTTAAGTGGAAGGCTTGAAGAGCATTTTGAGTGAGGGAAGGATAAGATCCAAATAAGTTTTCTAGTAAAAGAGGATCAATAGCATTTCAAATAAAGAAAGGCACAGATGTTAAAAGGGAAATTAACTTTACAATACATGTCCAATGTGAGCTTTTATTCAACAATGTCATTCTTGGGAAGGAAAGCGAATTAGACAACTAAACCTGGATATGACACTTTCCTCTAAAACTATGTCTTTGAAGTGGACAATAGTTTTAGATATGGAGGCCCGATGATGATTGTCCAGATTTCATCAGGCGCTTGTTGTTGTTGATCCAAACCTTTAGGACTTGGCGGGTAATTCCGATATCTTCACAGAATTCATAAACTTCATTGCCATGTCCCCTAATCCGCCAACCCAACCTCTCTGCAAACACTCTCATTCGGTCTTTTTGGTCCTTTGTGAAGTTTGTCCTGTGTTTCCTCTTCATTCCCGTTTCCTCCATCCTGTTGTCGTTGAATGGTTTCATTGGTGATTCAATTGGCTGTGGATTACAATTTGCATGTTTGGCACCATGCAATTGTGATTGTGGTGGTGGGCAGGGTGGTTGCGGAGAAGTGGTGGTGGGACTTTGGAAAATGTGAACCCTTGCATCCTGGAGGCGAGAGAGAGGTAGATCCATTTTTTCTTTCCTGTGAAAGTTGCGATGGCAACCACAAACACCACAAAGCAAGGCCTCAGGTGTTCCGGGCTCTCCTCTTGGCTCGTAGTCTCCGCACCCATCAAAGGTGTGGCGCATGACTTGCGCTGCATAGTTATGGAGGCACTCTCTATATCTTACTACTGTTGTACAAGTAAGGCCATTATTTTTTGCCATGAGAGAGAGAGAGGGGGGGGGGGGGGGGGGGGGGGGGGGGGAAGAAGACACTCTTTACATACTTTCTCAAGAAGAGATGCTTTCATAGACCATTTGTAGTGAGAGATTTTCGAAATCTAGCCTCAGATTGTTGTGTAGAGATAGAGTGATCTGAGCCACTAATGTAACCGTCATTGTCTTGTGGTAGTCTATGGCCAAAAGTATGACGACATTGTTGTATGGATCCAAACAAGATGTTAGTTTGGCCATGTTATGTTGCCTCGTGTACGGTGCAAGTGCGATCTAGAGGCAATGCTATTGATGCTTTAATTCCAGGATACGTAGACCTGAAAAAGGAGTCTTTTTTATACACCCTTTGTCCCGATTTGTTTGTCCAATTTGAGGAATACAACTTTTTAAGGCAACATAATCATTACACCTATAAATGCACAACTTTCCAAAAGATACCCTCTTTAACTTTTTGAAAAAGATTACTTTAACTGAGGTAATAAGGGACAAAAAGGGAATTGTGTACCTGTAGACACCCCGATTTTGAACCGTGGGCCGTCCACAGTACCTTTTGGTCCATTAGTATTTGAAAGTAGACAAACATTTTGAACAATTTTTTGGCGTAATTCATTATTTGTTGTAAAATATAAGTTAATGACCCATGGGCCCTCCATGTGACATTGGTTGGCAATTCAAGGACCATAGTGTAAGTACAGCACTTTGATTATGCGGTAACAAATGTACTCTCCCCTCCCAAATTGCTGGTCCTTCTTTCCTTTTTTGGATGTCCCCCCCCCCCCCCAAAAAAAAAAAATAAATAAAAAAAATGTCCAGTTGGAAAAGTAACATAGACACATCCATGAACACCATATAAAAAAATCAGAATTTTCAAAGCTATGTAGCTATTTCTAATCAATTAACAATTGAACCAAAAACCCGCAGCAAAATCTGCCAAACAGATGCATAATCAACTTCAAACTGAAAGCTGCTATTACTGGAAAATAATTAAGCTACACAGCCTATCAATTCTGAAAGCCTCACGAGTCTACTTTCGAACGCAACAAGCGGATCGAAATTCCGAGCTTCCTAGACCAAAGTATAGCCATTCCCGTAAGGTGCAACAGTGGTGTCAGCACTGCGAATTCACAACAGCAGCTCGGTAAAACATTTTTCCTATTTTCTGTGCTTCGCATAAAATTCTGACAATTTGACACAACATATACAACATGTATGGGTAGCTAAGTAAAAATTTCAGAAAATTACAAATACAGGAACCACGACTAAAAATTCATCGAAAATCATGGCAGATTCAACCTGTTCGACACCAATCTGCTCAACATTAGGGGTAAATTGAGAAAAGTCAAACCCAGTTAAATGTCCCATCATTCTCCCCATAAAAACTCACTTCCCCAAAAGGCAAGAAAATTGGGACGGAGTATTGCTTATCAGGACCCAATTGCTCATCGTGTTTGATTTGGTACTGCTATTGGACATGTCTGGGAGAGTCACGATGATATGCCGAAAGATTTCATTATCGAAAAAGTTTTGCTTCCACTATCCATAGGGGTAAGTCTCGAACTAATTGAGGTAGCAAAACTGTGTTGAATAGGGCTAATTGCCGAAGAGTCATGATGATGTAAAGACATGGTTTGACTTAGAATTGATATATTGTGATGATGTTGCTGAAGATTCATGCCTCATAGTTAGTAATAAAAAAATAGGTTTACAATCACAAACACTTGCACCAACAATTGTACAAACTCTCTCACTTGGAGTTTGTGGGTCTCATAAGTCGTTAGTGGGACCCACATAACCCGTGTGAGAGTTTGAATAATCGTTGGTATAAGTTTCATATAACAAAAATCCCAAGAGCTCTAGCATTTATGGACCAACAGGGGACAAGTGTGTATGTTTGTAGATTGAGAGAATGGAGACGGAAATTAATCCAAAACATAGTGGGAGTTGAGGAACTTTGATAAGAAGGAAAAAAAAAAAAAAACCCAACCTCGTTAAGGAAGTTGCTAAGGTTAGGGTCTAATATTTTCGTCTACAAATGTTATCTTCCGGAGCAAAATTCAAAGACCAAAGTTAGAGTAGAAGCAAGTGGAGCTTGTTTTCTGAGAAGGATAAATCTAAGTGAACTTACATAAAAGGAATTACTAATTTGTTCTAATTAGTTTTAATAATGAACAAGAAAGGATTCTTGAATGAAGGAGTTCTATATAATGAACTTTCCCTCTTGCGAAAATTGAAAGACTTGATTGAGATTCGCATAGAATAAATTTTCCATCCGTTCTTAGTTCCTTCCATTTAATTTAAGTTGCTTCCTTATGAGTACGAGTGAAACACCGTCCTAACTGATTATTTTGGTCGCTAATGTTTTGAGCTTAGCTCATTATAAGCCATCTACCTTTATGCGTAGTTACAATTGTTTTGCCCTTGCTTTGATTGGATGTGTTCTAGCGTATTTTTCTGGTTATTTTTGAAACAAAAAAGACACAATCAACTAATCTATCACAAAGTAAAGTTCGAATCAAATTCTTGCTGCTGTTTCAACTGCTCATTATAAGCCATGTACTGATGTTAACGCATCCTTTTAATTTTTGATAAGTTAAAGAGTAAAGCGTCCTTTTAATTTTTGATAAGTTAAGAGTAAAGCATCTTGTAAAGCACAACTTAACTTTTAACGAAGGCATCATGATGTGCTGGTTAGTATCTTGCATAGTTCAATAAGGGGCCATTTGTTGTAAATCTTCTGCTGATATTCAAAGCTGTATCCGGCAATAGATGAAGCTATGTGCCATAAGATAAACAACCAAGAAATACTATCCAAAAATCTTGGACTCTAAGAGTTAGTATCTGACAACAATTTTGAATGAAAAATTAAGTCATGATTATAGTGGACAAATAACTTGGTCTTCAGTGGAATTTGAGTAATTATTGCCTTCAATCAGGTCTCTTGGGTCAAAGACAACTTAGCAAAAGTGAGGAATATGGTGGAGTGAGGGGTCTTTAACCATAAGGATAGAAACGATTGTGGTCTGCCTCACTCACATAGGCCATCTTATGGAATTAAGAAGCACAAGTGTGACCACATAATCCAATACTTTATTTTGATTTCGCTCCACGAAAGTTTTAGGATTAGGCATCCAATTCATAGGCCATCTTATGGAATTAAGAAGCACAAGTGTGACCACATAATCCAATACTTTATTTTGATTTCGCTCCACGAAAGTTTTAGGATTAGGCATCCAATTTTGATGTAATAAAAAATGATCCTAGTAAATACTGGCACAAGTCACAACACCGCCAATAAAGGAAACAATTAAACTACCAATGAAATTGATTAGAATTTAGACATTACTTCATCTCAGTAGGGGCCATATTTACAACAACAGATCTGCTCTATAGGAGGAAATTAAGTGCGTAAACAGTGCCGCAGAGGGTAAAATCATAGAGGACCAGATACAGGGTAGCCACCTATCACGGGGACGAATTATGTGGTTAATTTGCTCTTTGCACCGTCCAGATTCTTCTCTTCTTCTAAAATGGTAATGCTATTTACTTTTGACCCACAAATATTCACTGTTTCCTTTCAGTGACAAAACCATGCAAACAAGCACCTATTTCTCTTTCTTTATGAAAACAATACTGTATTCTTATCTTCGTATGTAATGCTTAGTTTGTCAGCATTACTAGTTTGTTCTGAATCTGTATCCTTGTAGAGTGTTTTTCTGAGGTAGCCTATACAGCTTGGTCAGGTTTGATGTTGAGATGTCAGATGGTAGAGCCTGATTGTTGCACGAGTATGCCTGCGCTGGTGTTTTGTTTGTGTTTCTTGCCTTTGTGACTATTTGTGTATTTATTTGGTGATTACACCCAATGTTTTAAAAACCGGACCAGACCGGACCGGCCGGTTCAACCGGTTGGCCCGTCAACCGGACCTTAGTCCGGTTCGGTTTTATTCAAAAAACCACTTCTTTCAAAAAACCGGTCTAAAATATGAAAACCGTTCCATTGTGACGGTCGAACCGCCAACTCGTTCAAACCGGAGCTGGGTTGATCAACCCGGACCGGAAAATTTTTGAACTGAATTCTGAGCCGATTAATGACCAATACTTACGCATCTTTGCGGAAAGTTACTTCGGCAGTGGGCCCTCGCTAGCTCACATGCCTATAGTGGATGACTACTAAAATTTAAAGGCTTCTCCACCTTTTTATAGAACGAATAGCAAAAATGGGCTATATATCCTACCAATGTGGGACTCGAGAAAACTGACTAAAACACATTTGTAGCACAACTCCTTCATTTCCTCAAACTTTCTACATAGTTATTTTTTTTAAATGCTTATTTTATTAAATTATATATTTATAATATATTTTTTAATATAATTATGACATACCGGTTCGACCGTGGTTGAACCGGTGACCCATCCGCCCGGGGCCTTGTCTGGTTCGCTCACTGGTCCGAGTTTTAAAACATTGATTACACCTATAATTTGTTTTGTTTTCACTCAATTTGTATTTTACCAGGAAAAAATTCTTTCAACAAACAATCTCGAAAAATGTTTTTCCTCTCTTCTTCTTCGCTGAATAGGCGACGAATTACCATACCCCGGAAGTGAACATCAATGACAAATCAATAGGGTATAGAGTGTATTATAGTTGTGAACAAGAATGGAGAACACAAACTGGACCTGGTGTTAAGTATTGAACCTGTCGGATGTATGTGGAGTCTTGAGATGGAAGAACTGTCGTGTCAAATCTATTCTGCTTATTGCGCAAAAAACCATAAGGCGAAAATTTGCAGATCATGAAGACAATGCTGCCTCTGACAATGGTCAGGTTGCTTTTGAGATCATGATATGCTAGTCTTTGACTTGATAATTGTGTCCTGCCAAGTTGTTCCCCCCCCCCCATATAACTGAGAGGGAGTAAAAAGCTAAGAGACAGAGAAACAATGTGGTCGTTAGGCAAGGATAGGAGAAAGAGAAGAGAATTGAGGTCGACATAATAGTAGGTGACCACCTGATTTGACGCCTCATTTGCCAACCACCTAATTGCCGCCCCATTTGCCAGCTGGATGTGAATTTGACACTCACAATACAGTAGCTGCGATCCATAGAAATTCGTAATGCAGCTCCATTTCCTCTCCATGACCTCTTGCTGATATCCAAGAGGTACCTGAAAGTAGGGTGTAGCAGAGTAGGGTAGACGATGACGTGCCCAAAATTTGCATTCTATTGGTCATATTCCAGTCCCGCTATGATTTGCCAAACAAAGTTAGATGTGTCTGATGATTGCGACCAGACCTTGAAAGTGATTTAGTCATTTTCCAAGTTGAAAGAGATATCCACAGATTTAATTCTGCTCATTGCAGAAACATGTTGATGTTGCTGATAAATATCTATGTTTGTCTATGTGTTTGCAATATGCATTAGAAAATGTGCAGAGCTAGACTTTTGTCTATGGTTGATGTTTCAGGTGTTTTGACAAATGGAGATCATTATCTGTTGTTGTGAATTGTGATTAGTAGAGACATTATATAATTTGACATGTGGAGATTATAACTTGTGATCTTGAATCATAAAATTGAGAAGTAATAGTGAAATTAGTAAATTCCCTTTGGCATATGCTTGTTGACCATATTTTGAGTAGATAAATATTGTCATTTCGAAATCAGATAGAATGTAATGTTGATTATATTGAGTATAGACTTGAAATCAAATTTCTAGACTCTTGGTATTTTGATTTCGAATATAATACTGTCAGGGCTTTAATGTTTTCATAATATGAGATGTAGAATGAGATTGAATGTAACACTGATTAGTTAGTTGTAGTATGTTTTGTTAGAGTATGACAAAGGGAGATTCATTATCTCTGATTGCGATTAGTATAGACATTACAGGTTGAACTTCGCTGGGTTAGAGTATGACAAATAGAGATTATTGCTTGAGATGGTCAACCATAAAATTGGGAAATATATAGTGAAATTAGTTGATCCCATTCGCTGATGTTGGTTGATCGTATTTTGAGTGGAGAAATGCCACCACCTAAATCACATTTTGGATGAGATCACATGTAACGTATGTTAATTGTGCCATGCTTGGCTATAGTGTGACCACGGGAGATTGGAAGTAATCGTGAAAGGCATTAATTGTTTGAAATGAAACGAGAGATAGAATATGATAAAAAAAGGTGTAGTCTCTAAGACTAGAGAAGCAATTTACCTTTACAAAAGAATATAATAACTTTTGATTAGTTGAATATATTTGATGGATGAATATTCCACTTAATTATTTGCCATTGAATCTCTTAAAATTGTGACTTGGAATTTTGCAACTATACCCCGGTGTATACAAATTAGAAAAAATGGTATAATATCTTAACCTAACAAAATTTAAATAGATTGTAACGCCCCTAATTTTGGGAGCGTTAATTTATTACAATAAATAAATAAAAGTTTTACTACAATATTCTATCATGAATATTACACAAATCTCCCTGCCAATACATTTATTCTCTAATGGGTAAGCTATGGTTATCTCTAATTCTCGGCACGGCCGTTGGTCAGCTCCATAAGCCTCCAAGCTATAATACTCATGTTCATCTCTAAAAAGCTTAGCATAATACGTCGGAGTCGCAGAGCAACATTGTGGTATTATGTCAGGGTCACACAAGTGTAACATCGCGAGCGATAACGCTCGATAACCAATACCCCAAATCCTTACACTAATAGTTATAAAAAGATTATGACAGAAATAATGACAAAAGTTTAATAGTTTAAATAGTAACATAATAGAATGTTCGTGTCAATGCAAAGCAGGTGTATCGCACGTATAGTTCTGTGTCTCGTATTATCTTCTAGTGTCAGAGTTCTTCTTCAAATATTACGAGGTGTGGGACTGCTTCTGTCCTCTGGGCCGACTATCCAATCACTCCACTCTATGGCACTGCTTCTGACCACCGGGCCTACAGTCCATCACTCGAAACTCGAAAGTATTGGTCCGTTTATGTCTCTTTCAACTGACGGTCGCCAAACTTTCTGATCACACCCACACAAACATGGTCCTGGCTGGCTTGCCACCACGGACTCTCCTCGGCATGATACAAGGTCCGTTCACCATGCTGTTATACACGCTTAGCCCTAACCACCATGTTCTCTCTACGAAGATGGGGCAGCGTTCAAGCAACATTACTGCAATCCATTCATTTCCTACTATTCTGTCCATATTCATTTCTCATTTTGTATCCCGTCATTTCTCATAAACTTGTCGTATTTATTCTCGTGTCTCGTGAATTTGCAACTTTTCCCGTAAAACGTGTCTATGATTTTGCAACTTTTCTCATAAATCGTGTCTCATGACTATGCAACTCTTCTCCAATATGTCATGTAAAATTATTATATTTAATGCGAACTTCCCGAAAACTAGTCTAGTATCTATTTGTAGGAAAACGGGCATTTTAACGACTATGGAGTTTCATTTAGGTACATAAGTTCGAAGTTCCTTTTCTTGTAAATATAAACTTTCCTTGATCGTACTACGAAAAGACGTTATGACTATTTCAAAAAAAAAAAAAAAAAAACGATCAACTAACTATGATTTTCCAGAAACTAAACAGGCACAGGCATTATAACGACGTAAAAATTATATGTAGGGCAATAGGGTCGAGTAACTACTTCGATTCTGATGATAAGTTGGAAGACGCTTAAGCTAGGCGGGTGGTTCGTTGGGCGGAGTAACGACTCTGTTGGTTTTGAAAGAAAAAGAATATGACTTCTTTTTCTAGAAACAAGAAGACTACTAACTTCCTACTAACTTTTGGATTGAGTTGTGGTTTTTGGTGGTGGAGGGTGGTGGCTCCAACTTGAGTTTCTTAAAGAACAAGAAGATACTCAAGAAAACTTCAAGAACTAGAAGGTTTTTCTCACTCTAAAACACTTAGAACACAAATACTACAAAGGTGGTGGAGGTGTGAGGAACAAATGAAGTATGGGGTGGTAGTTTTAGGCAACCATGGGCTCCCCCTCTCCCTCTCTCAACTGACCCTCTCTCTCTCTCTCTCTCTCATAAATGCTCCAAGATTTAGGGGATTTGGTAAGTACATGCAATCCTAGGCTTAATCATGGAAAATCTATAGGTTTAGGTACTAAAATCTTAGGGTTTTAATGGAGAATCTAGGAAAAATATTTAGGGTTAGGGTTTTGCATGGCAAGCCTTGTTTCATGGGATTTTTGTGTACAAAACTCATGTACATGCATGTAGATGTAAGGTAGTACAATACTTGGTCTTGGGAAACAAGTTATGACCAAGAAACTACTACCCACCTTCCTCTCTCTCTCCAAATCTCTCTCAATCTCCCACATTAATGGAGATAAGGTGGCCAAATGATGAGAATAGGGTGGGAGATGACTAAGTTAGGAGAACAAGATTTTTAGTACACTATTAGGGAGATTTTAGGGTACATTGGTAGGGCTACACAATAGTAGGATAGATTCCCCTAGTACATATACATATATACTAGTACAAACACGAACATATAGAAAAGCTATATAATTATATATTAAAGAAATGAATAAAAATAAAAGAAATCGAATTTGTAAATAAATTTTTTATTTAAAGAAATGAATAAAAATAAAAGAAATCGAATTTGTAAATAAATTTTTTATTTATAAAAAATTAGGGTTATTTACATACATAGTTTTTTTTTTGAAGTGGAATTTTTTATTTGGTGTATGTAAAATTAAATAGCTTTTAATAAAAGAGATACACATTAATTCATGGAATTAAAACCAAATTTTTTATTTTTTATTTTTACAAGTTAGTGGGCAGTGCAAGATAACATATTTTACTATGAGCTCCCAATTAGCTGACTTCATTTTTCTCTCTTGGGTATGTGGTGGTAATTATACTTTAGTACAGACTTTACAACATACAATATTGAAAAATGAGCCCAATGATGTTTTTTTTCTTTGCGTGATTTTGAGAGTTTTGTTTTTCCTTTTTTCTACCATGGAAATGAAGAGTCACTTGGATTTTTTTTTTTTTTTGAAGAGGAAGTGTACAACAGAAGTGGCATATAACAGAAGTAGCAGAGAAAATCCAAAATACAATAAACGTAAAAAACAGATCCTTCGTCTTCCTCCTCTTCATCGCACTCTCTCTATCTCTCTCTTCGTCTTTCTCAGATTGCCAAAAAATCCAGCCCTAAATTACTCTGTCTATTCCTTAAACCTGCAGCAATGGTCCTCAAGTCTCCCTCTTCTTTATCGCCACTCTCGTCTTCCTCCACTTCTTTATCGTCGGCGGCCACGCCCTCCATCGCCGGAGCTCTGGCGATTGTATTCCCTCCAGAAGCACCCATGCCCCTGAGGAGCTCGATCCTGTCTCAATGGGAACGAATTCCCGTCACGTTTCTAAGCAAGAGATGCCGAATCGTGTTTCTCGGCCAGGAGTGGCTTCAAATCTGGCGTTTCCTGCAACAGAGAGAGAGAGAGAGAGAGAGAGAGAGCTGCTGCTATGACGCCAGCATTGATCTTTGTCTGCTGCTGCTGGCTGTTGTTTGTTTTAGCTTTTAGGGTTACCAAAGTGCTGCTTACTTTTTGGTTGGGCCATCTATTAATGCTTCTCCTAATCCAGTTGGGCGTGGTCCTTTATTTTTATGGTTCGTGCCACTTATGTGGGTTTGGGCCATCTTTATAGCATTTTTATTATTTTAATTTGGTTTAGAACTTCTTTTAACGCTTTACATGTGAAAATTAATATTATATAAAAAATGACACAAATTATATCTTTGCCTACATAATATAAATAAATGTACGGTGATATATATAAAAATATTAATTATATAGAAATACACAGATTCTCCCAACCTTAGGAGCTTCTAGGTACCTCTGCTCCCCCGATTTGTGCAACTAAGGTCTGTTGTCTTATTTTTCTACTTTGACCGTCTACTTTCTCTTACTGGTGGTGAAGGTATGATGAGATTTGTGACAGGGATAAGCTAGTGAGATTCCAACGAAGGAGATGATTTGGAAAGGAGGTGTTTGATGGCTTTGACAGACGTGTGTAGTTTTTTTCTTGTATTACAACTCGTTTGGGGGGTTACCAAACCAAACCGATCCTTAAGTCCCAATCAATTGGGGTCAACTATGTGAATTCTTTTTTCCCATTGAGCTCCGTCAAGGGCTACTTGTTCACTTAGTCTCAGACTCGTATCTTTGCGCTTTGCAACATCCAATGTCAATTTGGGTCTACCCCTCCCCATAGCATTACTATTCAAAACTATCCTATCAACTCTCTTTACTACTGCATCTACAGATCTACGGTAGATATGTCCAAACCAACTTAATTTATTCTCTCTCCACTTCTCCTCTATAGGGTACAACACACACCATTTCACGTAACGTTTCATTTCTAGTCATGTCCCTTCTAGTCTTATCACATTTCTATAGCAACATTCTCATTTCAGCTACACTCAGATTACTCACTTGTTGTTTTATACCAACATTTTATCCCGTAAAGCATCGCCGGTCTTATAGTAGTTCTATAAAAAAATTCTTTCAATTTTGTGGGTATCCTTTTGTCACATAGTTCACCAGGAGTGCTTCTCTACTTGAACCACCCAACTTGAGAGAGAGAGAGAGAGAGCTGATACCAAAATTTGTGGAGCACGTGGGGAGATTTGGAAGGGAAATAACAAAATTAGGTTAAAATAGTTCGAACGATCCACTCCTCTCTCTTTCAAACTCTCATTTAAGAAGTCAAAAGCCAAAAAAAGAAAAACAGACAAACTTGATTAAAATCAGCCTAGAAAGTAGCTTTCTTATTAATGATCGGGCTAACTTCTAGCAACTCCTAGGCTTGGAATGTCTGGTATTTGTGGGAATCGAACTTGCGTCCTTTTGGAGGAACAAGCCATTTAGTTGCTTTCTCATGCCCACTTGGTCAAACCCCTTGGGGTTTACTTCTGTTTGTATCGGTGACTTCTTGGGGGACAAGCCCACTTGTCCAAACCGCAAGATACCAGTTATATCTGTGTAATGGAGGTGAAGTATTGCGATGAACTATTATCTCTGTTGCAGGAAGTGCTTCCGAGATTATCTCCTCGGCTTGGAGTTGAGCTAATCCAAAAGAAAATAGCTGCTGCATTGAGGCAATGAGGGTTTCCAGCAATGCTTTGTTGCATGTTCAGTGTATGCTAGCCAAGGAGTGGAAAAGATTATCAAATGTTAATGGTACTTATCTGTTTCACAAGTGACAGACAGATTGAGACATGTTCAAATCAAGATTTTGGGGCTTCCTTTCTAGTTCACGCAAAACAGGCTTGTGGGTATTTCTTATCAAGCGTAAAAAAAACATAACTAATGACTTTGGAGTCATTTCTTGGTTAGCAAGGACATGGTTATGTCTTCCAACTTATATTCCGCTTGACTGCAACAAGTATCCCTTTTCAGGTGATGTATTTTCGTTACTTTTCTCAGGAAGACTAAAACGTAGTTGCAATAATTCCTGCGGAAATTATTTGATATTCTCGGGGCATTGCATGGTGAGGCAGCTTGAGTTCGAGTGTAACGGGTTTACACGGCAGGCTCCGTTGCTTCTGTTTTTCGCAATGGTAACATATGTGTCATTTGATGGTTGGTATGGGGCAACCCTCTATTCCTTTTTGAGTCCATTTTTTCACAATTTCCTTTTCCCTTGATGAATGCCCATTTTAAAAGTAAATGAACAACATGGGCATGCCCGCCACGAGCTCCTACTCCTAGGCCAGGGCCAGATGAGAGGCCGGTAACACTATTTTTTGTGCCTTTCTGTTTTGAATTCGAGATTCAAAGCCAAATTAGTTGATTAAAACTTTTCAGTGGCCATGGGAAACGTAAAGTTTACTTAGTGTAATCATCATGTCTCCTTGATAGTTGAATTTTTTAAAATTGGACTGATGAAGAGGGCGGAATGAGTAATTATTTGTTCGAAAACAAAATAAAACATCCGAGAACAAAATTATTAAGTCATGTTAATCCTATGGAGCCACTCTTTCAGAGCAGTATAATTAACTCAAAAGAGGGTCTGTTCTAGGTTGCATCTACTTTGAAGATTTAGACCCATAACAACATATCTCAGAAGAGATTGGTTCATTTTGCCGCCAAGTTTTAACTTGAAATCACTTTTTGAAGTTTGTTAATTTCCTAAAAACTCCTCCTGGTATCGAGCTTGACTTGACTGAAACTAGTTTCAAACATTGTCTGTGATTGACTTGAAAGATAAATACAGTATAAATTTAGGCAAATGTTAATGCCAAAATTGCTTTTGATTGTGCCAAAACTCCAATGCATAAACGGTATGTACATTGCACATAAGTACAAGCATTTTATGCATTGGAGTCTTGGCACAATCAAAAAACAGTTTTGACATTATCGCTACCCTAAATTTAACCGCATTTGGATTCCATTAGATTTTAAAACCAAGTTAAAAAAAACTCGTTATATAGTACTAAGCTTGTATATATACATATATCCAGACCCGGAAAGGAGAAGGGCCGTTGGTGGGCATTTGGGGAAGTCGGGCCGATTGGGTGTCTTTATTCAAGCGACGGTACAGAAGAAGAATGAAACGAAGTGAGAGTCCGGGGGTAGGGGAAAGAGTCGAGTCGATCAGGCTCGACGACCGGGAGAAGCAAAACGAAATCCGGATTTGGCCAAAAAAGAAGCAACGCTTTTGATACCATGACCGATCACCCCATCCTACGAAGCTGGATACAAGATTGAGATACTACTACTTTTTCATTATACTCGCTCCGTAACCATTTAACAGTTCTTTCGAAGATTTTAACCAAATAAAGAAACACAATCATTGCATTTTTTAAATTATATTTTTCGCATTTGATCCTTCGATCATTACTTTTCCTTGACCTTTTTTTGTACTAGCAATTTCAATATGGGAGGGTAAAAGAGGAAATTCATTAACTATAGTACCTCTTTAGTTTTGAAGTGGGACGATCTTTTTGGGACGTCAAAAAGTGTTAACTGGGACTATAAAACGGGGATGGAGGGAGTATGTGCCACTTCCACGGAGGCTAGTTCCTCTGTATATATTGTTTACAGAAGTGCAACAAATAGGCAATTACATATTGTCATTAAGAATACATGGATATGGTTGTTGATTTCATGAGCATTTCCTTGAAGTTTCTCTCCCTCTCTCTCTAGGAAATGGATGCACAAATTCAAAGCCCTCTTAAATTGCACAAATGCCCATTCCCCCCTCCATTATTAAAACGTCGCTTTCATTAATAATATGCTTATGGGTACCGAAGCAGTGGGCATTGTACCAGATGCGTGTATCAAAACTTCAGGTAGAAGACAGCTGGGAGGGAGAGCACCGAGAGAGAGAGAGAGAGAGAGAGAGAGAGAGAGAGAGAGAGATGTTGCACGAAACTCACATTTGTGCATGTGTCAACAACGTTTGTTGATGGTTAATAATGAGGTAGGGACCGTCCGAGGCAATAGAACTGAAAACAAGGACCCACAAGAGTACTTTTCTTGATTAAAATTGGGGAGAAACTAGTTTTGGTGATTATAGTAATATGTATGAAAATTTATAGATGAAAGATGAAATAAATACGGGAAGGGTATGAGGCAAGCATGCACATTCCCGTCTCGTTGTACGGAAATGATGACAAATAAGTTTTTCAGTAACTTTTTTTGTGGCCGTTAGTTACTATGAAAGTTGTGGGACTCTCAACTTTAACTTTCTTACTCAACAACACTTTCTCATAAGGACTCTCAACTTTAACTTTCTTACTCAACAACACTTTCTCATAAGGACCTCCCATGAGGTTTCTGATTGAGTGGGCGCACGGGATTGGTCCGCCCCTGCCCAGGATAATAGATGTGATCGTATATAATATGAGATTAGTTGTACAATAGTTAAGTTGGGTGGGAAAAGGAATATATTGAGAAAACGTTTGCAGGATAATTGGTGACTATTGAATGAAGAGAAATACTGTAATTCTGAAGGGCTGATTAAATAATGCAGATCCAAAGAGGGACCAAGAGGTCACGTGCCCCTGGATTTTGCACTATTTCACTTGGGCTCATATGGACTTATATTTATGTTCACGATTTTGGAATTTTTAAAAGATGGTGAACATCACCATCTCTCTCACTAGTTGAAATGGTATAGGTCTCACAAAAAAATATATTGCAGAAGTGGGACATACACTATTCTAACCTTTTTTTAGGAGAGTGAATAATATTGCACTCCGTGTTTGTGGTCTTTCCCACCCCCAAACAAAAAAGAAAGTAAGAACATAGTACCTACTAGTAGTACTAGTTTGTGTTTGGTGAACCGTATGATATGCGAATCCTATCGATTAACTCAAAGCTTCACAGTTCAGAGAGAGAGAGAGAGGGGGCCCAGTCAAACCATGCAGTCATAAGGTCAGCCATGAAACGGGTGTGTTGCATTTTTACTACTCCAATTATTATCTTTAGTAGTCTTCCTATCCTTCTCATCCTCTCTCTCTCTCTCTCTCTCTCTCTCTCTCTCTCTCTCTCTCTCTCTCTCTAGATTGAGACCATGACGCGCTTTGGAGCTCCGAGACAGAGCAGCACCAGCTGTTTTTTTGCAATGGCAATGCCTAATGTTTAAAATATTGGCTCTTCGATTTTGTTACATCATGCTATAGTTTAAAGGTACAAATATTAGTGTGTATGAAAGGAGTAATAAAGTACGGTACGGTTGAGATATGACTCTAAACATTATTACATCTGTCCCAAAATGATACGTAGTTTCTTACAAAAATATATACGTGTAATTTTTTAATAAACGATAAAGTACTTATGGTTATAATTTTTTATATTTTTTTGGACCAAATTATAGTGCTAGTTGAGATTTTAGATTTGGTGTGAAGAAACTCGACGAATAATGTACAGAAAGAAGTACTTTATTTTTTGATCCTAAAATTACACGTTTTTAGTAGGGGACTATCATTTTGGCACGGTTTGAGCACTATTCTTGCTAAAGGAGAAGTCAGGGGGTCGAACTTTGACAAAAATAAAGATTGATTATTTCTTCACCTAAGTAAATGTTATTTTATTTACGTATTTTTCTCCTTACTGAGGCTATTAGTTGGATTTAGTGTGATTGTAGACATGTTCAGAGTATCATTCAAATACTTGAATTCTTCTGTTGATTGTGACAATAATTTTTTTAATAGAAAAACGTGCTACATGCGCATTGAGACTAAAATAGTTACAGTAATAAAATGACTTCATTAATCCAACATAGAAGTGAAAATATTAATACCGTATTTGAAATACAGTAGAAATCTGAGTTTAATGTCATTACCCGAAAAAATATTGACCAAATTCCAAATTCTACATTGCTAAGCGTAGGAAAATAAGTATTAAATTAGCTTCATTTCGTCTTTAAAATAAAATATTTTTAGATGGAGAACTGCTTGGGTCAATCGATAGAAGAGATTAATTACATCACATATGAAGTAGTACAAAGTACAAACTCGGGAGACTTCATCAATTATGAGAGTCTAAAAGAGACAACCAAGCCCAACAACTTAACAATATAAGAAATAAGCCCATTATAAGGTAGAAACAAAGAAAGGAAAAGCCTCTATACGCAGGCAGAAAGATTCGAACTCCTAACCTCTTACTGCTTCGGTATATAAAGGGGTACTTCTAAGTTGCGAAATTGTACAAGACATTTTGTATGTATTTTGTATTCTCGTTAAGCATGTAGAAGTATCGATTTCCAATACGATACAGGTACAAGTACATCGTGATTTTAGAAGTACCTATGAATCTTTCCTAGTGTCACGGGATGACCTTTGAAGCAAGATTATGCTCAAGAGACACCACGTGTGGCTTCCTACCAAGACTCCCTTGTAGGCATGCCAAGCTCCCACAACTCCAAAGCAACCTGCTTAGCATTGTGATTCAAACCACCAACAAGATGCAAGCAACAATATAGCTAACAAGTAACGACAATGAAGCAATTCAATGAGGCAAATTTCATTGATCAATAGAAAATGAGTTACAAGACTAGACGATGACAAGAAAAACAACTAACAGACACTATATTGACACGAAATGATGGGAGGATAGCCACAGTACTCGTGAGTACTAACCTCCTACATATATGCAAAAAAGGGCTTTTCCCCATGTGGCACGAAGAGACATCTTTTCGTCCCAGGAGTTGAAGGACTAAAAGTGAAATTATATAAGGACTCAAAGTCCAATAAATAAAAAACACCTAAGCTAGGCCCAACTATATAATGGGTTGACACCCGTTTGGAACCTAGTCGACACTACAAAAGAGCACGGATCACACGTTGACCCGGTGTTGAAGTCGTTGACACGATGAAAGTAGGCTGTCTGCACGTTAATTAAGCACGATCCGTTAACATGTTTGAATCATCACGGGGTGTTACTGGGTAACCCGCGACAGTCTCCTAGCTTGTGCACTTAGGCCTCCTTTGGCTAAAAAACCGGTTTTTGGTTTTTCTATTTTGTCCTTATTCAATTTTTTTTTGCATTCGTTAGTTTTGCATCAAGATTTTGGATTCCTCTCGACGGGACAAATCTAACAAGTATAAATTTATAGTCAAAACTCAATTTTTTTTTAATAAAGCCAAAATAGGTGGATTATTGGCCAATAATCCACCTATTTTGGCTTTATTCAAAAAAATATTTGGTTTGACCATAAATTTATACTTGGTTAGATTCGTCTCGTCGAGAGGAATCCAGAAACCACAAAATCTT
Source organism: Vaccinium vitis-idaea (assembly GCA_963854785.1). Lineage (NCBI taxonomy): Eukaryota > Viridiplantae > Streptophyta > Magnoliopsida > Ericales > Ericaceae > Vaccinium > Vaccinium vitis-idaea. Next base: position 21,948,310 of record OY978217.1, on the reverse strand, counting down.
CATGCAAAACTAACAAATGCAAAAAAAATTTGAATAAGAACAAATGAAAAAAACCAAAAAACTAAAAACTGATTTTTTACCCAAAGGAGGCCTTCAGCTTTACCGATGAAAAATCATATGCACATGGGTTTGAATTCTTTGGTGGTCAATGATTCCAAACACGTACGCAGAGGTTGTTAATACAGTACATTTTTGGGTTCAACAATTATAATACTTCCATAGGTGGCTATTTCAAATTATGCATGATGCAATGCCTTCAAGTTTCCTCTCTCTTGCAAATCCTGGAAGCTACCTAGCTATGACACCTCCCTCTCTCTTTCTTTTTTTTGCTGGTTTCCACACTTTCCAGTGGCGGATATAGAAATTCTTTCAGAGGGTCATCTTTTCAGACAAAGAGTAACTTTTTTTTGCATTTTTACATGAAATTTATAATTCTAATAATCAATTTGTGTAATAAATAGTGTTATTATAAATGATTTTGTGGTACCAATGCTACATAAAAAATTGGGTTCGAGTCTCTTAACACAATAAAAATTTCATTGATCACAGGTTATTTTTAAACCATTTAACACTAAAAATGAGAATGAGAGAGCCAAGGCCATAAATGTGGAGGCCAAATGGCTTACCACGAGAATACCAGCGCTTGTTTGATAGATACCGGCAACTTTAATATAGGACAGTGCTACCCGTACAGAACGGGGAGTACAGAAAATGTACCGATCGTGTTCGGGGACCCACTTTTGGGTCCTACATGAGTGATCCGAACTGTTCATTGTTCTTAAAACATTTTTCCGAGGGGCCCCACAAAATTTCAGCTCAATCGAACGGTTGGAAGTGCTCGAACCAAAGTCTCACCGTTTGAATCAAAATTAACCGTCCGATTGAGCTGAAATTTTGTGGGGCCCCTCGGAAAAATGTTTTAAGAACAATGAACGGTTCGGATCACTCGTGTGGGACCCAAAAGTGGGTCCCCAAACGCGATCGGTACATTTTTGGTCCCTTTTTTTTCTGTACCCGTATCATTATCCTTTAATATATAGTACTTCATGTACCTACACTGGATCTGCCCACGTCTTTTTCTATAAACTGCATCATTAATTATATCCCCACCAATCAACTTGTGCTTGCTTGGTAAGCCAGAACTTTTGCATCTTACTAGGAGGTGAGAAGTTCGAATCTCCCTACTTTCGTGTGAGTGTTATTTTCCTTTTATTTGTCGTAATTATTTCTCCCCTTAATGAGGCTATTAGTTGAGTTGGACTTATAGTAATTGTTGAGTTGTTTTCATTTTGATATAATTCAGATACTTATACTCTCCTACTGCTTGTAATAAAAAGAAATTATGCGCCCACCATAGATATAGCCATGTGCAGACACAATGTACTCCTATGCAATTCATTGGAGTTCAAATCCCATTAATTATAATTAACAATATGTGACTTTTGCTAAAAAAAGAGAAGAGGATAAGGTGGCCTAAAATTTTGATACAACTATAAAAGACAGGAGTATATGTTGTAGGTAATAAATTAATAGCCAAAATTACTCAAGTCACCCTTACAGTTTTCTGACAATCTTTTCATACTAGTATATCATTTCATTTTATAATTCAGAGACTTTTCATTATGTCAAAACGGGGTGACTTTTGTGTAAGTGAACAGTACTCCTATATGTATAAACAAAAAACACACTAGTATTATTATTTTCGAGGTTTCCCGGATGGTGAGTGAGTGGTTGGTGTGCATATGGATTCCAGACTATGCCTTATTTCCATGTGTGCTAATTAATTAAGGATTCATGCATGACCTTTTCTTCAATATTACAGTGGTGCATGTGCGCCTTTGACAATTGGTCATCTTCTAATTAACTGCCCCTCAGAAAATACTACAGTACTAAAATTTTGCTTCGGAAGCTTCGTATATATCATCATATACGCCCAATAATATAACATTACAATTTCTTCATCGAGGCCATTCCCATCTAACTTGGTCTACTATCGACCACATCGAAAGAGGGACATAGACAAAACTGCTCCTAAATTTGTGAAAAATAACTCACGGCTGCTCTTTTTACCATTTCAGGGGGTCCATACACACAATATAATGCCGGCAGTACTATAGACCGAAATTCTGCTATGATCCAATTCTAACCGGTACTATATACCGAGGCTTTGCAATATGCATGTTATCGATAAATTAATGTGGTTATAGGTCACAAAATATGCAGGTACGAGTAACGTGTGTACGAAAATAGTAGTAGTACTTTTCCTACATAGATATATCCATGTTTTCTTTGCTGAAGTGAACAAATCAGTGAGACACGTATAGCCTCAACTCAAGTGTAGTAAAACTTGTAATAGACAAAAAGTAACTCCTAGTATGGAAGGAAAAATTAGTCATTTCAAGAAGAAGTACAAAAAGGCAGAGATTTAAATTATCTCAATAAAAGCGCTGGAAAATATCTGTCACCCATTTCATGTCACACGTAGAATCTTATTACTCCTTCACTAGGGGATCTGCTACTGCTAGCTAGGTAAACAATTCATAAAAATAATAAGCCACAGATAGACCTACTACTCATCTATAAATAGCGACATCTTCTCATTCCCATCCTCATATAGCAATAGACCAACATCTACATTAATCCTAGCAGTGCATCAGAAACATCAAACACATCTCTGTCACCCATTTCACGTACGTATTGATCATCATTGATCCAATCTGCAGGTTAGGGCCTATTGCGCGCAAGCAAATTCCTTATATAAGTAATGTCGTCATCATCAGCAACATCATCCTCATCATTGCCAAAGAAGAAATTTAAGGGTGTGAGAATGAGAAGCTGGGGGTCTTGGGTTTCTGAGATTAGGGCACCAAACCAAAAAACAAGAATATGGTTGGGCTCTTACTCCACCCCAGAGGCAGCTGCTAGAGCCTATGATGCTGCCCTCTTGTGCCTCCACGGCGGCAATTCTCTCAATCTCAACTTTCCTAACTCCTCACTGAACTTCTACCATCACCACCACCAGTCCTCCACCACCACCACCTTGTCCCCTAAGTCCATCCAGAGAGTGGCTGCAGCTGCTGCCAATTATACTGCTTCCAATGACAAGTGCTGCATTAATCCCACCACTTCTCCACCACCCTCCTCATCCCCGTCACTTTCTTCTTCTTCCCCATCCAATCATGTTGAGGATGATATCTCATTGTTATCATCATCATCCTTAGATCCCTACACACCTTATGGAACGTATGAATCATCATGGTACACCTTCGATTCACCGAAGTACTCTGATATGCTCACCGAGGCGATTTTTGGTCCACCGGTGATTGAAGATATCTACGAGGAAGGCGATATTCGTCTTTGGAGCTTTTGCTGATCTTCAAGAATTCAGAATTAAATCCGAATTCAGTCAAAATAAAGACAATCCACTTCCTAGTTCCTATATGAATAATTACTTTTGATAAGTACCTATATATGAAATTTTGTATTCATTTCTTTATATCTTTTACTTGATATATAGTCTCTTTAATTGGCTCGAAGACATGGGAAAATCTATGGTATGTCCCCTTGAATAGGGGCGTACAGTATGCCCCGTTACATATAATTTCAGTCAAACTACGAATAGTTATGAATTTTGAAAAATTCACTATTCACGTCACTAATCACGCTAAACCTTTTAGGTACGGTTTTGGTACTTGTTACAAAATGTTATGGATTTTAATAAATTGAACAATTCACTTCACTAGCTTTATTGTTATATTTGGGCATTTTAGGCCCATAGGTGGCTCGGGCTTTTGCTCTGTGGTGTTTTTCCAACTTTTGGTTGGAATCCTCTTTGTTTTAATAAAATGTTTTTTGTTGCCGATAAAAAAAAAAAAAAAATTCACGGTAAGGATAAAGAGTCCTTTTTTGCTTGGACTAATATGAATGATTGGATGGCCTGACTTTTTCAACACCTCAAAATCAATAATCATTTTAATATCCTCAAAAGTATACAATGAATCACAACTAAAATCCTCAAATGACAGCACTAACTTCTGCAAATAGCCCCTCAAAGCTAATCCTCCGAATGCTCCAATTTTAGCCATTACTTACTTACGTTTCCCTGGAAAATAATAAGGTCGGATAGTATATGCAATATGAGGACAACAAACATTGCTTGAAATAAGGACGTGCTCAATAATCGATGATAACAAATCAAAGCGAATCATTTTGAAACGATAAATCAGCTTTTCTGGCCCATCGAGGTAACAATCCAAGCACCACTAAGGTAAAATCATTGTGCCCCCTTTCGGGCGTATAAAGTGTATTGGATTTCCCTTAGGGAAATCAATCACATCTCCGTACTAATTTCTACCTGGTGGGCTGGCACATGCATCTTTCTGTTCCATGACTTTTAACCAAATATTTTCTATGTTACGGTACAAAATGTGATAGTAACTGAACCAATAAACTTAGAGATCAAAAGAGTACAAATATGAGAAAATTAAAAACCACTCTTTGCAAAGAGATTTAGTGTAGTTTATGTATTGCACACTACTCGGTACATGCATTTTATTTAAATATTTTGAATTGGAATACTACTTGTTTTAAAATGCTGGAAGATAAAAAAACCCATGTTTTGTTATAATACTTGCTATGTTGATAAACCATGGAATATTGAAAGTGGCCTATTCACGTGTATTTTTACTATGGATGATTGAGACTGTGACAAATGATTTGAGAACATGGCTGTTATGATTTGCTTAAATGTGTTTTGCTATGTCTGCAGTTCGCACGATGTCCCGTGTCCTAGGGGACGGTAAACAGGCTAGTGACATTAGGATATAAAGGAGGGGTGGAGGTGTGACATCATTACGAGGTATTGATATCATACTATTTCTCTCATGGAGTCGCTCCCCAACACTTCTGGCAATACTGTTAAACACTAATATTATTTTCTCGTTCTTCCATGAAAGGATAAAGAGTCCTTCTGCTTGGACTAATATAAATGATTGAAAAGGAAATGTTATAAGTATTGCTGTTTTATAGGCGGGACCGAAAGGCTTGTGTATAAGGGCAAAGTGTAGTTTGTGTTATAGTTTTGAGAGTGTTTGTGTACAATATGAACTTTTGTAATAAGTCTGTAACCAATAACACGTAGTAGACTTTGGAGAATGTATGTTTTCAACGCTTCCGTATCTTATTTTGAAATGTTCAAGTACGTTTGCTCTGATTATGATATGGAATGTAAGGCCTTGGTGACTTAGTCACTGGCCGATCATGCTACCTACACTTGATTTGGGTACAAGCAAGAAGACAATTTTGTCTCACTTCCTCTATCAAAGGCATTAGTCCAGTTTATTTGTTGTGGCACTAGAGAATAGACTCGTGGCAGTATCACCATTCATTAATTACCTTCCGCTATAAGTAGGGTAAATTTCACTTTGAGGTTTTTGATAAATGCAAGAACCTCCCTTGAGGTTCTAATAATTACACTAACCTCCCTTACTTTAAAAACTATTGCCTAGATTCCCCCATTCCGTGAAATTGCCCTAACGCCGTTACTAATTATAATTAAATGACTGAAATACCCTTGAATATTATGTGAATTAATCAACTAAGTCCTTTTCTTATTGTTTTTGGTATTATAATTGGAGTCTTAAATATTGAAAGAAATTACATTGAATACATACGATGGAAATTGTACATACGATGGAAATTGTACAATTACTAGCACAAATTATTTATGTATACAAATTATTGTTATCACGTAATGTATTTTTTCAATATTGACATCAAATTAGACTTAATTAGGTATATTTTCATCTAACTTGAACAATTACTTAAGCATTTTATGTTATGATTGTCACGACCCCGACCCACTCCTTTAGGTCTTATCACCAAGGCCATTTCATACACATGACCTCAAATAATTGCATAATTAAGAGCGGCCAGAGTGCATAATCTACGGAAGCCCAGTTAGCAGTGCCCAACATGTCATGAAATTACATTTATAAAGGATTATAATTCCCCAATTACACCTCAGAGCTGTGCATAGCTAACATGTAATGAGGGTTCCTAATTATTACAAGTACATCATAAAGTAGTTCGGCACAACCTTCCTATAATCGACATGCACATAAATCCTCATATAAGCCTTGAGTCCACACGAAAGGAAACACATCACCCTATTCTTCAACCCTGAAAGGTGAAACATTTTCATAAGCCAAAGCTCGTATGGGTGACCAATATATAATTTACATGCTTTTCATGGATATTATCAAAAGACATTTCAAAGGAAATAACACATAGCTTTTCATATTCAAGGAGAACTCATAACATAAATAAACATATGGAAATAACACATAGCTTTTCATATTCAAGGAGAACTCATAACATAAATAAACATATGTTTTAGGTAAACCGTAGCTTCTCATATTTCCAAAGGAACCTCGTAACATATAGAAACATATGTTTTATAATGCACATCCCACTATTCACATCATTTCATAGCACCGAGCGTCCTGGGTGTGGATAAGCTTAGATGTCTTCGCATTACCCCATAGCATTTCATGTTCATATCTTGCTAGCCTTTTAGCGCTGTCCCTTAGCAAGTTGGGACATTAGGAATGCCATTAATAGATACAAAAACATATCCACCTTTCATTTGATATCCATGGAGTTCATATCATTGAGTAAAATATGTGAATAAAACATAACTTTAACATTTGATGAGCGAAACACATTTAAACCATGTAACTTAGATATTAGCTGCTCACCTCGACCCATGTGATCAACCAAGCCTCCTATAACAAATGAACGATGGAAATATGATCAAGAGATGCCAAATGAGTGTAAACATGCCTAATATGAGGTCCTAGAAGTGTGCAAGGTCAGACATGTAGCATGGGCGAAAATAAGAAAATTGCATGTTCACTACCAGTAGTGCCAAAACTCACTACCGGTACTAAAACCTACTGATCACTCACTAACAATAGGGCCAGAAACCCACTACTAGTAGCAACTGGAAAATTCTAAAAAAATGGAACTTCGATCCTCTTCTCTATCCCAACTTTCAAACCCACCAAGGACACTACTTCTAACTCAATCAAAACAAAGGCAAAACATACCAATCATATAGGGTTCAAGAACTGCTCCTAGAATTAGCAAAGCATTTCTCAAAACAAGTCCAAAAACACACAAATCCAAGGATTCCAACAAGAATTCTTGAGTTCTCAACCCAAAACCCTAAAATCCAATATATAAGGAAATCAAGCTCCCAAATTAAAATCAAACTACGTGGAGCAAGTAATTTAACACTAGAAACATAAAAGTTACCTAGAGCGTCTTCAATTAATCAAGTCAAAAACCCCTTCTTTGATCTCTCGCTTTCTCCTCCTCCTCCTCCTTCTTCTTCTTCTTCTCTTTCTCTCTCTCTCTCTCTCTCTCTGTGGAAAATCAGAGGGTATGAGATAATATCCCCCCCTTAAGCTCTATTATTAGACCCCTAAATGAAAAATGATTCGGTGTATGCGCGTGCCTGTGTATTACATGTGCCAACCAATGACAATCAAACACATAGGCATAACTAAACTCACACAATTAAATTAGTACTCCAATTGTAAGCACAATTAAGGGTCAAGGGTATTACAATGATAGTCATTGTCTATTTTTTTCTTCTTCTTTTTTCTACTAGTGCATCAGTGATGAAATAGAATTGTTAAATAGTTCTTAGTTTACTTATGATTCATTACTAATACACTAGTAAGAAAGATACGAAGGAAAATTAAAATAAAGATTAAAGAACATTTCATACTGACTTTAGTTTCTTAAAAAAATATAACAAAAATGTCACAATAGACTTTTTATATGTTGGATTAGGCTTTTACATGTGCCTTTATTTTTCAAAATACATTTAGGATGAAAAAAAATTAGACCTTGATTATCAAAACATAAAATGCATAAGCGTGTATATATATATACAAAACATTTCTTATAAGGGAGCCCTTATATTAGAAAAGTGCGGGACTTTTAATGACAGTTGTTGGATCGCATCCAACGGCTCAGATTAGAAAGGCACTTAAAAACCCACACGTGGGTCACTGGTCGGGTCAAAACTAGTTCACGGGTCAAAATCCGGGTTAAACACTCCATCTGGATCCCTTCCCCTCGTTTCGCGTTGGGTTCAGGAGAGAGAGAGAGAGAGAGAGAGAGAGAGAGAGAGAGAGAGAGAGAGAGAGAGAGAGAGAGAGAGAGAGAGAGAGAGAGAGAGAGAGAGAGAGAGAGAGAGAAACATGGCGATTCCACGAAGACGATGAAATCGATTGATCTTGAAGGTGTTCCCAGACGTGTTTGACGAAATCTCAGGTATCTCTCTCTTCTCTCTCTTCCCTCGCTCTATCTGATTCGTCACCTCGATTTTTGAACTCGGTTTTTCAAATTTTAGGGTTTCAGAAGAACACAAATCGAAGAAGAAGAAGTCGATCAAACTGGGTAGTCTCTCTCTTCTCACACACGCCTTAAGGCTAAGAAGACTCGAAGAAGAAGCAGCTGAGGTAAATTTCTAAACCCTAAGGCTGAAAATTTTGGGATTTTTCACAAATAGCTTTTATGTAATTCCGTATGGTATTTGTAGCAAACTGTGGTGTTTTTTTTATTTTCTTTTTCTTTTTCCATTTCCGTTCTTTCTTTTGTTCTTTTCTTTGTACGTGACGCTTATTCTTTTTAAGGAATAAACTTTGGCATTTTTTTTGTCAAGTTTTGTATTTTTGGAATTGTAGTGGTGGTTGAACTATTTCTCAGTGCACTGGATTTGGACAGAAAAATTTAGAGTTATGGGTGTCCAGACTAAACCACAGTGGGCAACATGTTTTCGAAAAAATTAACACGGATGGTGCAATTTCTATTTTTCTCACCATATCGTTCATTCATAGTTTTGTTGTTCAGATAATTCTTGATATGATTACAATGTATAATCCAAGTTGTGTACATGGGTGATGGAAACAACATTATATTGAGCTTCAGTTGAGTGTACTTCCATTTTTATGTGAAGTTCACATGCTTTACATGAGCTAGAATAGTCAATCGAGATGGACATTTTTCAAATTGCACACTTATTGGTGTTAACGGCATGAGGTTAATTCCTTTTTGGTTTCGGCAATGGATGAGGTATTGACACTATTTAACCTTATTAGTCTTTGCTGACATTCTCTCCTGCTACTAACTGCAGGTGGATAAAGCTCTTATGCAACTAGTTGGTCCAAAAGCCTATTTATGCACTGCTTACCGGCAGAAAGAGGTGTGGAGGTTACTGATGAAGTTATTGAAGCTCCAAACTCTATTGTTGTCTTTCCCCAAGTCTGGAACCGTATGCACGCACAGAATGCAGCGATGCTACATGTCCTTGGCTTATGATCGCCTATTCTTGGCATATAACATCTTGAGGGGGCTACATTTTTAGAATGCAGCCATCTTTTGCTTGGTTTTTTTTGGAATTCATGCTTTTGATCCTTGAGAGTGTTAGAACTTGGGCAACTTTAGTTTTTAATCTATTTTTCATTTTTTGTTTGATACCAAGGTAGTGACAGTAGGCTAGAAAACTTGGTGCTGTCACTTACATACTTGAGTTGCTTTCTGTCTCTATCGGTTTGAGCGTCTGAAGAGAAGGGGCGTGTTTAACCCGTTTTTTGAATACCTGGGTCATTACGTAACCCGGGACATGTTTTAACCCGGAACCCCCCCTTTTGACCCGCGAATTTGCTTCTCTAATTTGAGCCGTTGGATGCATCCAACGACCCTAAACGTTTTGCCCGCACACTCTTATATGAGGGAGCCCTCGTAGGAAACGTTTTGTATATATATATATACACACACACAATAAACTTCCAATCCACACCCTTAAAGTGCAGACTTCGTCCACACCTCATAGATTCCGATCAAATTTTCATGATCTGAACCGTCCAATGTGTTTAAAACGTGTTTTTAAGGGTCCCTGCGAGAAATCAGCAAAAAACAATACCGGGAAGGGCTTGATCCGAGCAGTTTTTCATACTATGAGGTTCGGACGGAGTCCGTAACTTTAGGGTGTGGATATGAAGGGGATTGTGTTAGTGTGAATTTAATGGAATGGGGGAAATCTAGACAATAGTTTGTAAAGTAAGGAAGGTTAGTGTAATTTTTAAAACCATAAGGGAAGTTTCTGCATTTGTCATAAAGATAGGGAGGTCAGTGAAATTTACCCTACTTATAACGGAAGGTCATCAGTGAAATTTGTCGTAAACTAACGGATCTACTTATAATGGAAGGTAATCAGTGAAATTTGTCATAAACACTTTTGGACGATTGAGATGCGCGCCGGGCACAACGTGGCCGTGTCCGCTCGGCTGAATTTTTTTTTCCTTAAAACCCCAAAAATACTAATCCTATTGTCCAAGGTCCATCAAATTAAAGAGTTCCTACTCCTATTACCCTTTTTTTTTTGGGTTAGAAAATTAGTAAAAGAAAATCGTTTTTCTCCGTATATTTGGTGTCGATTGAAGCATTGCTTGGGCTGATATTGCAACCAGCTGCTAAAGATCAAGTCTTGTCAGTTGAGTCAATAATCCTTTAAATTTCCTGATTATACTCTCCTTGTCTACAGCTTTCATATATAAATTGCTGGGTAAATTCAAACTTAAAGGAATGTAGTATTATCAATCTGCAGACTGCAGAGTGACAATAATCCAAATTCACATCGTAAAAGATATAAGAGAGTCGAATTCGTATTATTAATTTTTGGATAACAAAGAGAGTCGAAATTTTTGTACAATTTAAAGCAGATAAAAAGCTATAGGATCCTAAACCACATAACTTGTACATGTAACTTGGCTGCTATGAGTTTGGAGGGTTTTAGTACGTTTAAGATATACACTATATCGGTGTACACCAGGTGTTTATTTGCACCGATTGTCCTCGTAAAGGAAAGAAGTTGAAGCATCAATTTTGAGACTTAGAAGGAATATCATCTACATCCCGATCGAACTACAAAAGAGAACAACATTCATCATTGTTATATATTACTGTACCATATATGGAAACATCGAAAAAGAACAATATCTATCATTGACTTTATCATACCATTGTGTTGTAAATAACATACCACCTAATTAGCCAGCCCGGCCAGATGAAAGTATCATCCCTTCTTTGAGCATTGACTACAACAATTACAGGCTAAAGAATAAAGCAAGACGATGACCGTGAATTAGCTGCTGCAAGCAGGAAGGAAGGGTAGAATACTTCAGTACAAACACAAAATTTTCCCAACTAAAAACTGCATCTACAAACTAGCTAGAAACGTAGTCAGATTGAGAAACAGAGAAACGAATTAAGAGTCTTTCATTGAGTAAATAGCATCTCTACGCCCCTATGATATCAATGTCACATATATGGATTTTGCTCGTTTGATATTATGTCTTCTATCGTGTGTTGCGTTCAGCTTTGGAATATATGATGAATATACACCGTATCCCTGATGTATATGTAGAATTATTTTTGGGGATTTTTATATCGCAATGTCCTGTATCACTGTCAGGTGTTACATTCATAATATGAAACCTTCCGGATGTGTATGAATACTGGATTTGAATAGAGAGATTTGCATGTGGAGGGGGAAAAGAAACAGAAAAAGCATTTAAGTTTTTATTTGGCACAAACTTTCGATTCCTCTTCTGTTCCCTACACCAATTCCTCCACAAATCCAATATCCAAACTCAATCTTCAATTTAAATGGGTACGTTGTGACTCATGAGTTTCCCAGTTATATCATCAATGCGCTCTAAAGATTTTTTTTTTGTCTACGAATTAAAATTGAATCCCCACTGCATGCCATGTCTATATATATCCTCAGTAGTAAAGTATTATAAATACATAAGATCACCTTGGTTATGAAGTGGTCGATACCTCGTGCGGAATGGCCACAAAGAAGCTGCAAATTGTCTCAACCTCCAGCACCTCCGGTTCCTACCTTCTTCACCATGATCAGGATAAGAAGAAGAATCCTGATCAGAGGCGTCAACTCCACTAGTGTGATCCGATGTTATTGTTGTAACGGCCGGAAGCTCATGGCGACAAACAGGACAAGAATTATGGAGTCTCAACCAAGGCAAAATGCAATCAGAATGGTATATATGATTACAAGGCATCTCTCTCGCTTCACCGCCAACTTTAAACTCCTCCTTACAAACAGGGCAACTTGAATCACCACTGCTACTCAGATGATCAGCTGTGATTTTTACCGTCGGCAGAGAATCTATAGCTGACTCAGGTGCAGGAGGAGGACCTTGTCTGTCATTCTGAGTAAGTTGTTCGATCAACTCGCTGAACCCTGGCCCCACAAAGTAGTCCCGAGGATTAAGCCTTGTTGGAACTGGTATGAACCCTCCTCCTCCTCCTCCTTCCGTTGGGGAATTTTGATCTCCAACCGGGCCGCCTGATGATGGCCTGATGATAATCCAGGAACGAGGGCGCGCAAGGATTCCACTCTCTGGTCCCCAGTGATCGTCAATGTCATCAACAACCCGGTTTCTTCTCCACGGCCAGTGGCGGCCACCACCACGCCGGTTACTTCTCAAACCACCACGACCACCAACATCATTATCTCTGTTTCCAATCAGGGGATCAAGCGCGAGGGAGAGGGCTTCTAGTAATCGGGCTTCTGGAGAAGGGTCAAATTGGGTGAAATCGATGACGAGAGCGGGTCTGGCTATTTCGATTTCGTACAAGAATTGTCCTAAGCAGCGAGGACAGATGATTTCCGATGGGTTTTCTGATGAAATACGGACGGTTCGGTGGCATTGGTAACACCAGTATAGCGGGAAGTTTGTGTTGCCGTTTGTTGGGACGTCACGAGGAGGGCTAGAAGACATGGTGTTTGGGAAGTTCAAAAAACAGAATCCAAAATAGATCACGAGGGAAAGGCAAATCGGTTCTACTATATACTCGTCCAAGTTTTTTGGTACAAGGACAATGTAGATAAATTTATTAGGCAGAAAAGGATAGCTTTTCGGAGCCTTGAAAAGCGATTCTCTCTCTCTCTCTCTCTCTCGCGAAGAAGGAATGAGAAGCATGCGTTGCCGTCTCTTGGCCTCTTCTCTTTCTTGCTTAGGAAGGGAAGGATGAGTGTGTGAGGTGCCAAGGATTTCGTTTCTAATTGACATGCGTCTGTTATAGCGGTGGACCAACAGGATCCACTATGCATGGGTTAAGTAGTAGGCTAGGATAAGTTAAAATTTTAGCTATTAAGACTTTTTTAGCATGTATTGAATATGTTAGTATGAGTGTTAAATCTAGCAAATGATAAATGTGTTGGCTATTTTTGGCCAACTTTCTTGCTATTTAACAGTGGATCCTACCAATAAATTAATACACTATGTTAATTTTTTAATATCTAAAACATTTTTCATGCCGAATTTGGGTGTCTACGCCTACCTATAAGCTACTTTCCATGCCAAAACATGGTAAGATCTAGGAGTATTTCGCATATAGCTTGTTGATTTTACTCAATTCTCATGCATAGACTACCATATATGCTTGTTTTCTACTCCCTCCGTCCCAAATTATTGGTCTTTCTTTTCTTTTTTAGCTGTCCCAAAACATATGGTCATTTTAAAAAGTTAACAAAGAAAAGTGTGTACTTCTTTCATTTTTTGGTACTTTTCATAAAAAGTTAGATTTCCAAAGTACGACCAACAATTTGGGACGGAAGGAGTATTTCAAAATAAGAATAGCGAAAGATCAGAAACCGGCCTCTCATCTATGTGGACCCAAAGCTAATTAAGAAAGTTATATTGTCAAAAGGAATGATTTTGGATTATATATAGGCCCTATAGTAAGAAAAATGATAATTAAACACCTAAAATGTGTAAATGTGAAAAAATAGTCAGAGAGGGAGGGAGAGAGATGTACCCAGAATTTTGGGGGTGGGTATAATTATCTAGTCAAAACATGGATTCCATGACATTGGTAATATTCCATGACCATGTTATTCTGATTCTTGATGCAGTGACCATAGCATAATTACTCCTTTTTCTATATGTGACAAGTTATGATACACGGATTCCCGTTTTTTGGGCGAAGTACCCGTGTCGACGCGACACGACCCAACATGGGTACGTGTCCGGAATCTGTGTTGGATCTAGCGACTTTAAATCAGATACGCCGACGGAGGAAGAAGAACCAACAAAAAATCTTCTCGGTCTGCTGGTGCAAGGAAGAAAACGCCACGTCTTGCTGTGGCTAGTAGTCTAGGGCAGCTCATCTTTTAATTCTTTTGGGCTCCAAAGTTGAGCTTTGTTCAAATGGGCTTATTTGTTCTTCTCCGGCCCACTAATGGGTTTTGTGTATGTTGTAACGGGCTTATTTATTCTACTTCGGCCCTGTAATGGGTTTGTGTATTTGGGTTAAAATTGATTCAAGTAATTCTTTTTGGGCTTTTGTTATCCAGAATAAAAGAATGAATGTATTTTTAATACATAAAATATTTATTGTTCTATATATTAAATTCAAAAAATAACTAAAAATCTTAGAATATTTGAAAAAGATATTATGTGGCATATCCCCGCACCCGTGTTCAAATTTAGATCTGTATCTATGAATCTTCAATTTTTGAGTTTTATGAGTCCGACCGTTAGATCCACACCCGTATCCGATTTACGCACCCTTGTCTGTGTGACATAGGTGACATGATGTTCTCTCTCCAGCCAGTGGGAACTAGGGATGGCAATCTTGACCGAATCGATGGGTATCTGAACCTTAACTGATTTTTTTCCCTGAACAATAACCGAAATATTCCCCGTGAGTGCGGGTATGATATGAGATGTGAGATAACCAAACAGGTTTGGTTCGATTTTGGTTTGAGCTGATAACCGAACCCTTCCCCGAACCGAACCGAAACGGATATGTGTAATTACAAAATTACCCTTCATATGTAGTAGTTTAGCCTGTGTTTAGCTTCAATGCATTGAATTTCTACTTAGATGTATATTAGTTTTGCATTTAAAATATTTATAGATGCATATCTGCATAGCTTTTTAATTGACAGATCTGTGGCATTTTCAGTTTAATTGATTTTCATATTTGAATTTCATTCATAATTATTTCGTTTTTTTTTTATTTTCTAGTTTAACGGGGAGTACCCGAACCAAACCGATCTCCGATTGGTTTAGTTATGGTTTTAATTTTCCCTACCCGTTCGGGTTTTGGTTCAGTTCTGGGTAACTATCTAATTTCGGGTAATGAGTCCGGATATAACAATACTCAAACCGAACCGACTCATTGCCATCACTAGTGAGAACTTGGGTTTTCCTATACTATCAGGTGGTCCAGAGTGTCTTTTCTTTCTTTTTCTCTCTTCTTTTTTAAACAGAGATGGTGGTGGTCCAAGGTACAATTAGAGTTGGATGAGATGTCATCGAATTTGTCTTAAAATATAGGGAAAAAATTGAGATATTTTCAGATTTGTCCTTAAAATAAGACACATTATTTGATGCTAGTGATTAAGACCCAATACTTATAAAACAGAGGCACAAGCTTAGGGATCAGCACGCCCATCTTAGTTCATAATCCGCTTGGGTGAAGTTCCTTAATTAATCACTACCCCACCTCCCAAAAAAACACACACACACACACACTCCTCCCTCTGAAAACCCCCAAATACGCTCGAATTCTACAAGTTCCAGAGACTTTGTAGATTTAGCTATGGCGATGGTGGTGGATCAAACCGTGGCCGAAATTGAATTATCCGGCTACAGCACCACCACCACCACCACAACGGCAGAGGATGAACATGGCTGCAACTGGAACGATTGGTCCCCCATGGTGGACTGGGACGCGATTTCCGGCAGCTATGATGACTTCCACGACCTCCTCGTCGAATCGATGACGGAAGACAACAGTACTGCCGCGCTCCATCCCCACCCCCACCACGACCCTGCTGTAGCCATAGCCAACATGGAGGCGGAGATGAGTGGCGGCGGGGAGGATTTGAAAGGGTTGAGGTTAGTCCACCTCTTGATGGCTGCCGCCGAGACCCTGACCGGAGTTAACAAGAGCCATGACCTGGCTCGGGTGATATTGTTTCGGCTCAAGGAGTTGGTATCCCCAACCAACGGATCAAATATGGAGCGTCTCGCGGCGCATTTTACCGACGCCTTGCTAGGATCGCTACAGGGCTCCGGTGGGGTGCATAGTAAGCACATGCAAAACAGTGGATCCCACCACCACAATCACAACCACCGTGATGATGATTACCATCAGACGGACGTGGTGGCAGCGTTTCAGCTGTTACAGGACATGTCACCGTACATTAAATTCGGACACTTCACGGCCAATCAAGCGATTTTAGAAGCTGTGGCCCACGATAGGCGGGTTCACATAGTTGACTATGATATCATGGAGGGGATCCAATGGGCTTCGTTGATGCAAGCTTTTGTGTCAAGGAAGGCTGGCCTACCAGCCCCACACCTAAGGATCACAGCCGTATCAAGAACTGGGAGCGGCCGCCGCCAATCGATCGGGACTGTCCAGGAGACCGGTCGCCGTCTGATCGTGTTTGCCGCGTCGATTGGTCAACCGTTCTCTTTCCATCAATGTCGTTTGGACTCAGACGAGACGTTTCGGCCGTCGGGTTTGAAGTTGGTTAGAGGGGAGACTTTAGTGTTCAATTGTATGTTACACTTGCCCCACTTCAATTATCGGGCGCCCGAGTCGGTTGCTTCCTTTTTATCTGGAGCCAAGGTGTTAAACCCGAGATTAGTGACCCTAGTAGAAGAGGAGGTGGGACCCACGGGTGACGGCGGTGGTGGGTTCGTGACCCGTTTTATGGACATATTGCATCATTATTCAGCATTGTATGACTCGCTTGAGGCCGGGTTTCCAATGCAAGGCCGAGCTCGGGCATTGGTGGAGCGGGTTTACTTGGGCCCACGAATATCGGGGTCATTGGCACGCCTCTATCACTCGCGTGATGGCGAATATTGCGGCAGGTGTTGGGGAGAGTGGATGGGTGTGGCGGGGTTTCGTCCACATAGCGTGAGCTTCGCGAACCATTGTCAAGCGAAGTTGTTGTTGGGGCTATTCAATGATGGGTATAGGGTGGAGGAATTAGGTAACAATAGGCTGGTTTTGGGGTGGAAGTCTAGGCGCCTTCTTTCAGCTTCGATTTGGACCTCCTCAGATTTCTGATGATTATTTTGTACTACTATATACCACTAGTAAAATAGGAACACACCCTTTTGTTAGTTTTTATCTATTTGGGGTGAAGCTTATGCACAGACTTTTGTCACTCTAGCATCAGGATGAAGCTTACGCATGGCACATCCTTAACAGGTCAATTTTGTACCCCAAGAACGACTACTTTAATGTGAATTAAGCTCGAACGAATGGTGTACAAATCTTGTGCCAGGCTGGCCCTCACTTTTCATGTGGCATAAAGCGAAAACTAGAAATCAAACCATTTTGGTTAGATTATTATAAAGGGTACCAGAGGGACCCTTAAAATACGTAAATTTTCAAGGACCTAAAGTAGTCGCATTTCGTGCTTTAGCTTGGCTCCATTGTTTGGGTTCTTTTGTCTAAATGACTTTTTTCACTTTTCGTAATTTTTAAATAGGTGGCATCTACGACTCCTCTTAGCCCTCGATCTGGTCATCGCCCATGCCGGCAGCTCGCTCGGCTCTGAAATTCTCCAGGCTATAGTACGCCTCTTGTTCATCTTGATAGTCTATCATAATACGTTAGAGTCGTGGAAGCAACATCGTGGTATTATGCCAATGTCATACAAATGTAACACGGTGAGCGATAACGCCCAGCAAATAACTCTTATCCCAAAACTAGACTAGCAGTTCTAGAACAATATTTAAGATAGGAATAGAATAGCGAGAGTTTAATAGAAAATAGTATCTCTTATGAAAAATGCACGTGTCAACGTCAATGCAGATCAGAGTGTATCACAAGTAAAATAAGACGTGTCTCGTATTATCTTTCAGTGTAGGCATTCTTCTTCAAATTTATCTAGGTATGGGATTGCTTCTGACTACCGGGCCTACAGTCTAGTCACTCCACTCTATAGAACTGCTTCCGACCACCGGGACTACAGTCCATCACATGAAAGTATTGGTCCGTTTACGTCTTCTTTCAACTGACGGTCGCCAAGCTTTTTGAACGCGCTCACACGAACATGGTCCCAGCCGTCTTGTATCACAGACCGCATCTGCATGATACAAGGTTCGTCTACCATGCTATTGTACACAATTAGCCCAAACCACCATGTTCCTTCTGCGAAGATGGGGCGGCGCTCAAGCTGCACTACCGTATCCAATTCAGTTCTATTCAATCAAATAATTTTCATTCTCATCTCTTTTCTCGTAACCAACTATTAATTTTATCGAAACCATGTCATATCGTTTCTCGTAAAATGGGTCTCGTGAATATGCAACATGTCTCGTAAATCTCATTTCGTGAATATGCAGTTTTCCTCGTAAAATGTGCTTCAGATCAATGCATCTTTCTTGTTGTTTGTGTCAGATAAAATCATGATCTTTCCTACATGATTCTTTTTGAAAACTAGATAAGGGTTAGTAGAAAAAAAGTACTTAACGGC
This sequence comes from Vaccinium vitis-idaea, assembly GCA_963854785.1. NCBI lineage: Eukaryota > Viridiplantae > Streptophyta > Magnoliopsida > Ericales > Ericaceae > Vaccinium > Vaccinium vitis-idaea. Next base: position 21,929,697 of record OY978217.1, on the reverse strand, counting down.
TACGTAGTCACTTTTCAATTCATAAGTTCAAATTCTCGTGACCCGTGATTACTTCGTAAGTAAAGTGATTCTAGAAATGACTAGTCAGCTTCGTGTTTTTCCAAGAACTAGTCAAGCATTATAACAACGTAAAATTGATAAATTGGATTACTAAATGGTCATTATAATGACTACGTATATTGAAAAAGTGTATTTAGGAACTATCGACTAATTTTTCCCAAAAACCAAATCAACTTAGTAGCGATAGGAAAATTGTACATATACGATCAAACATTATAATGACTACATAAATAGGGTTGAGTAACTACTAGTTAAAAACCGAGTTTTTATATGACTACGCAAAATGTTGTTACTAATTAGAAAGTCTAATTATAATTTTACTGGAAACTAGTAAGCATTATAACCACGTAAAACGATATACTAGGATTTAGGATTGAGTAACTACCTTAATTTCGAGGATAAGTCGGAAGACACGAAAGCTAGGTGGCTCGTCGGATGGAGTAACGGCTACTCACTACAACAATTTACACCATTCCTGACTAAAATCGCCGACTAAATAATGTTTAGTTGGAAATTGTTGTTCATTCAACGACTAAATAAACTTTGGTCGGAAAATATCACTTAAATTTCCGACTAAATAATTTTAGTCGGAAATTAGTATAATCACCGACTAAAGTTTTTTTTGTCGGAAAAAATTCAAAGGTTTGGCCGACTAAAATGATTTTAGTCGGTGCTTCTTATATCAATCACCGACTAAATCTATTTTAGTCGGAAATTATAAACTATCGCCGACCAAAAATTTTTATTCGGGAAAATTTAGTATTTTCTGAGCAAACTTTTAGTCGGGAAATTTACAAAATTTTCGTGAGACCTTTAGCGGGGAAATTAGTATTTTCCGACCAAATATTTCGTCGGCAAAATAAGAAATTTACCGACTAAATAATATTAAGTCGGAAATTGTAGGTAATTCACCGATGAAATAATATTTAGTCGGAAAAAACATTGATTATGATTTGTTTGATTGATCAAAATAAATGAAAGAAGAAATTTCACCATGAATTTTTGATCATCTAAACCATTCAATGTTTTCAAAACATGTTTTTAAGCGTCTATGCAAGAAATCAGCAAAAACAATGACCGAAAAGGGTTGATTAGAGCAGTTTTTGATGAAACAGTAAAAAACTTTATCAAAAAATTCTGAGATCAAGCTCTTTTCGATCTTTTTTTTTTTTGCCCATTTCTTGCGGAGACACTTAAAAACACGTTTTGAACATATTGAGCGGTTCAGACCATGAAAAATCAATCGGTAAAGATGAGTGTGAACGGATGATGCGTGTGGAAACACTTAATGTGTTCCGATCATATGGTTGCCAACGTGTAATTATCACTGATTTTGGAGAAAATGATAAATTGATAAGAAGTTAAATCATAACGGATCAGATCAAACATTGAAGAAAATGAGATTGCAGCCACCTTTCAAATCTATACATTGAACTTAATAGTTTTAAACCAATATATTGTACTGTAGTCCAATGTACTATTGCCACACGATCGCAACACAATTATGACGATCCAAACCACTCGATGTGTTGTTGGAAATTTTTGTTGTACATGTATCATTGTTGCAAAGCAAACCGAGTAAGTATTGTAACTAATAATTATACCATTACCGGGGGGTATGATTCGATGGTTTGTTGCATTAAAACTCGTGTTGTACATCAACTTACAATATTTTGATAGCCCAGAGAGAAAGAGAGAGAGGGAGAGACCAGAGAGAGAGAGAGAGAGAGAGAGAGGGGTAATTTGATTTGAGGAAGCATCAGCTGAACACACCCTGAAGGCATGAATCGAGGAATGAGTTTTTAAACAATCATTTTGGTTATTTTATTTTATTTTATATCTAAAATAAAATTGATAACTGAAACAGTGACCTTACAATTATTTTGGGGCAGAGATTCTTTGTGATGCAGCATGAAAGCCCTGTCTCACCTTTTAATTTTTTTAAAACCCAGTACTCCGTCTTTACGCTTCAAAGATAAACAGTACTGATCAGCAGTACGTAACCCACTTCTTCTGATGTGCGTATATAATCAATAGGGTAAATTTCACTTACCTTCCCTGAGGTTTCTGACAAATACAGAGACCTCCCCTAAAGTTTCTAAAATTTCACTGCCCTCCCCTACTTTACAAAGTAATTGGCAGATACCTCCCCTGCCGTTAAAAAATGCCTAATGGCGTTAACTTTGCTGGTAAAATGACCTTAATGCCCTTGAACTTGACTTTTTTTTTTCTTATTTAAGTTTATATTGCATACAAATTTTAAATGACATGAAAAAGTAACTTAATTATTTATTTTTTCTTGGAACTTTCTTTTCTTTGACTCAAATTATTATTTTTTTCAATTTTTTTTTTACTTCCCATAAGATATATTTTTACATTTTGATAATAAAAATAAGATTATCAATAATCAACTAAGTTCACAGCTTGTAATGGAATTTTTTTTTTTTTGCATTAGTTTTTTTTTTTTGGTGCAAAATGTTTGTTTCTCCTAAATAGTGAAACAAGTATTTCGCACAAAAAAAAAAACTACTCCCTCCGTCCCTTTTTAAGTGTGTAGCCTCGTAATTCTAACTTAGTTTCTCTCACATCAACTTTTACAATTTTTACATCTATTTTTCACTATTTACCCTAATCAATGTAATAATACCCACGAACTTTTTAAAAAGGAAGCTACTTTTAAGGGCAAAATATGAAATGTACCCACTAACTTTTCAAAACACACACTTATTTAGGGACAGCCCAAAATAGAAAGTTAAACACTATAAAAGAGACGGAGCGAATATTAGCATGAAATTTTTCGGACAATTTTTTCACAAATTCATGGATCCCATTGAGAAAAAAACAGTCTAATTTTTTGCCAAAAAAAAAAACTCATAAGTGCATTATTATTATTATTATGGGACAACTATCATTATTTCTTAGAACCTTGCATTTGCAAAAAATTAGTTTATTATTATAATGTATAAATGAGTTTTCTTTTGTAAAAAAATTAGAATATTTTTTTTTCTCAATGGAATCCTTGAATTGGTCTACAAAAATTATCCAAAAAATTTCATACTTATAGTTTTTTTTTTAGATATTACCTCTAATGTAAAAAAAAGAAAAAAAAAGAGCACGGATAGGTAAAATATCTAAAATTATAGAGAAGAAAAAGGAATTTAGTTAGAGCTTTAGATTTAGAGAAAGAAAAAGAAACCTAAAAAAAGTAAATAATAATAATAAAACTTCCAATGCAAGCAGTGGACTTAATTGATTATTAATACTCTTATTTTTATTGTCAAAATGAAAAATTTTGGGTTGTCCCTTAATAAATGTATGTTTTGAAAAGTTAGTGGGTACATTTCATATTTTGCCAGAGGTGGGGTGGTTATTTTTTTGAATTTTATGTTCGAAATTAGAATTTTTAAAAATAAGTGACATCTCACTAATTTTTTTTGTCTTTATATTCAATTGCAAAAGTTCCTTGTCCTTCTTTTTAAAAATGTCAAATATTTCTTATTTTTATGTTTGATTGCAAAAGTTCTTTGTCCTTCCCTTTAAAAATGTCAAATGTTTTGAATTTTTGGCTAAGTGGCCCTTATTACATTGATTAGGGTAAGTAGTGAAAAATAGATGTTAAAATTGTAAAAGTTGATGTGAGAGAAAAGAAGTTAGAATTACGAGGCTACATACTTAAAAAGGGATGGAGGGAGTAGTTTTTTTTTTTTGGTGCGAAATTCTTGTTTCACTACTTAGGAGAAACAAGCATTTCACACACAAAAAAAAAAACTAATGCAAAAAAAAAATAAAATCCATTGCGAGTAGTGAGCTTAGTTGATTATTGATAATCTTATTTTTATTATCAAAATGTAAAAATATATCTTATGGGAAGTTAAAAAGAAAATTTTAAAAAATAATAATTTGAGTCAAAGAAAAGAAAGTTCCAAGAAAAAATAAATAATTAAGTTACTTTTTCACATCATTTAAAATTTTTATGCAATATAAACTTAAAAAAAAAAGGGTCAAGTTCAAGGGCATTAAGGTCATTTTACTAGCAAAGTTAGCGCCGTTAGGCATTTTTTAACGGCAGGGGAGGCATCTACCAATTACTTTGTAAAGTAGGGGAGGGCAGTGAAATTTCAGAAACCTCAGGGAAGGTCTTTGTATTTGTCAGAAACCTCAGGGGAGGAAAGTGAAATTTACCCTAATCTATATCTACCAATATAGAAATTCTTGAGTAAAGATACTTCGTGAGAAAGCGACTAGCTGCTGCTGATGCAACCCTCTTTGAAATGTCCAACAATGGAATATATGTTAAGAGTAGACATTTTGTGATTAAACTGATAATATGAATGCAATAACATCAAAAGGGAAATGATTTTCACATTTTACAATCCACACTCCCTTTTTTGTTTTTATCCACAAGAATTTACAATATTACCCTTTTTCAATACACCTTCTTCACACATCCAAGGGCAATATTGTAAATTCATGAAGATAAAGACAAAAAAGGGAGTGTAGATCGTAAAATGGAGGGTGTGAAAATCATTTCCCAATCAAAAATCAAAACTCAAAACTTGAAATTCAATGAAAACAATATGATACAGTTTACATTGTAACGCTTGTCAAATCCCGGCAGTACTTGATTGAAAGCCCCTAAAATAGCAATATAATTGGGGGCCTGGCAAACGATCTTGTGTTCGTACTATCTCATGTGGATGGACTCAGAAATTATGGACAAACAACTTTTTGAATCTCACTAGAATGGAGGGACATGATATCTATAGACCAATTGGTGACTATTCCGATTAAAGTTTGGAATTTACCTAATAGTTGTACAGTGCAGTCTAGGCTTCTTGTATTTTTTGTGCTTCTTGTATTCTTTATACTGGCTAGGTACGCGGATCCGTGCTCCACGCGAGGGTTATGCCTGTTGGTCACAGGTGATAAAATTCCAGATGTTTATGATGCATATGCATTATGTTGGAAAAGATTAATAGAAGCAACAATGTTGCATTGCATACACATAAGTTTCAAAAGATTTGACCAACAAACCAAACCAAACCAAACCAAACAATGTCGTAAAATAAAAGACCCAATTACTTATGCTATTGTTTGTGCTCATTTTACTATGAAATTGTTTTGCTACTATTCATAGCAAATAAGAGTAATGCATATGACCTTATCTTCAATTTGATTTTTCTGCACTATTTCTTTGTTCTGATCATGGTAGTTATCTTTTCTATACATGTAACAAATGGGAAGTTTATGCTTATGGGAAAATCGCAATATTCACAAGGCTTGTTTGTGATCGTCTCACAAGTTCCATGAAATGAAGGGGAAAGAACACCAATCCTCACCTCTACTATTACAGGTTTCTCCATAACTTTTTCAGATAGTTTCCAAACCCTCCCTATCATTCTGCAACAAAATATGCACTTAAAGAAAATTGTTTTAATCTATCTGACCTTGACCGCGATCACAACCCCGGTTGTTCAATGTTCCGACTGGTAACAGATCCTTCCCTTGGGTTTAGAGTGTTGTGAATGGCTTTCACTGCTGCTATGGCAGAGTCTCCTCTCTTAACGACTCTCTCAAGCTCCCCAACCTTCTCTAAAAGCAATCCAACTTGAGAGTTGGTTGAATGGACTAACTTGCTTGCAGTTTCCAGCGCAGTGCAAAGCTGGGACACAAAAGAAAGGGGGAGCAATCCACGGTGAAACTAATTGCAATTGCCATTCCTCAATAAGGAAAAAAAACTAGAGATCAACGGACACCAATTACTGGGAAATATTAAGAAATAAAAAGGCGTTTAAGTGTTTCTCCAAAATCCTAAAAAAAGAAAAGAAAAGAAAAGAAAAGGTTAATCATCCTCATTTGTCACATGGGTTAGCAGTGGTGAAAAACTCTACCTCTAGGTTGTGGGCTTGCAGTGGCGGAACCAGGAATCAGGGCTAGTGGGGGCACCTTTTACACACTTTGAACCCCAAAAAATTTCTGATGAGTAATGCTAGAATAATTGAACTTTTCTAATAAAGATAATAAAAACTAACATATTTATAAATAAAGTTACTTACGTAAATTATCAATACAAACAATTGCTTGAATTGTCTTGAGTGTGCTGCCTGTTAAATATCTGGGGGTTCCCCTCATCACTACTAGACTCCTTGCTTCTCACTGCCAGATTTTAATTGACAAGATTTTGAGTAGAATTCACTCTTGGACCAATAAGCAGTTGTCTTTTGGGGGTAGAGCTGAACTAATCAAATCAGTTTTGTATAGCACTTAGATCTATTGGAGTTCTATTTTTATTCTTCCCCAGAAAGTGCTAAAGGAGGTTGAAGCTATGCTTAGAGCTTTTTTCTGGTCTAACCCTGATCTGAAGAGTTCTGGTGCAAAAGTGGCATGGGCTGATGTTTATTTACCTAAGGAGGAGGGTAGTTTGGGGTTTAGGGTGTTAAGGGATTGGAACAAAGCAGCTATGGCTAAGCAAATATGGGCCCTTGCTCTTAAAGGTGATACTCTATGGATTAAGTGGGTTCATACGTATGTCATTAAAAACCAGTGCTTATGGAGTATGCCTATTCCGGTGACAGCTTCATGGACTATCCGGAAAATTTTTAATCTTAGAGCTTTGGTGCAACGTTGGATTACATATGTTGTTGGGAAGGGGGGCAACATCTTTCTTTGGTTAGATAACTAGCATCCTTTAGGGCCTTTCCTTTGTGCTCTCAGTGGCAATTACCAGTTAAAATCTTTTCTCATTCTTGAGGTTTTCTGGCGTAAAATGTATATAGCCTAGGATGTTAGCTTTGGTTTTGCATGATTTTCCAGTTTGTTTCCTGTTGTTTGTGTTTTTAGCCCAGTTTGTTTCCTGTTTGTGTTTATAGCCTACTTTGTTGGTTATAGTTGGTTGTTCTTTTCTTTCGTGGTATATGCAAAAAAAAGCCAAAAAGCAAATTTAATACGCAAGAACTATTATGCAATATTTTGCAATCTTGCTCCAGTTATAAGGAATATCTTTTTTTCCAAATTTTTTTCTTCCAAAATCTCCAAATTTCAATTGCATTGTGGATTCTATCTGCAAACAGAAAGGAACAAGACTTTCGTAAAAAGGAAAATTAGCCCACTTTTGAATTTTTGACATTATGCATTCGAGAGTTTCAAATCATTAGTGGTGGCTAATTTTGTGAACTAGACATCTCATTTCGTGTAGTGGAATTGTTCTAATTTGGTATAAAAAGTTGAGAATGAAATGAAGTACAAAATATGTGAGAGTGATTAAAAAGAATATCATGAAAACCCATTTAAAAGGGAAACTTTAAATATTAAAATAAAAAATAAAAAAGATAAAAAGAAAGAATTCTTGCCTTCCTCCGCCACTGTGGGTTTGAGACTGTACACAGCCATTTTGAGCATCTAAAGCCAAACTTAGATGTATACCCAATTTATCCACCCAGACACTGGGGGTACCATTTTCCTTGTCCCAGGAAGTAGCAACAGATAACAAGAAAACCAAAGACGCCAACTAATCAGCTCATAAAAAGATCTAGAGCTGACTTGTGAACTGTAGTATAATGTTTAGTTCAGAGAAGAGCAGAAGCATCCCATATTTTGTAGAAGCGCTAAATTTGAACATTACCAATTAATGATCTTCAAAACAGATGATCATTACCTCAAGTGTTAAAGTTGTCCATGAGTGGTCAGAACCCGCAAGTGCCTCGTTGAGGTGGTCGTACTTTTCCTAAGGCAAAGTTTAAGGAGTTAGAAGCTGTCTTAAACAAAAGAATAACCACCATAGTGAAACCAAAATTAAAAGTAAGCCACAAGCTTGTAGGATGAAATACTCATCTCATCATCTGTACTACTTCAGATATTTGAAACAAAAGAGTTCAGGAGCAAAATGTTTTGGAGCAAGTATTACAATAAGCGCACCGTGTTCCAAGAACGTGTCCCAACATGGTATCTAACATTACCAACTACAATGTTCTGTACTATTGCATTAAATATTTTGTATCCTTTCTGAATCCAATTCTCTTGGTTCATTACCAACTACAATGTTCTGTACTATTGCATTAAATATTTTGTACCCTTTCTGAATCAAATTCTCTTGGTTCATGTTCAGAAAATACCTTTTCAAACTGAGAAGATTTTTATTCTCTATCAAGCTTACTGATGGAATACAAGAAACAGCACAAATATACAAAAGTGCTGATCCCGGGATTAAACATGACCAGTAAAAAGCCCAAACACTGAAACCGGTAGTCGATAGGAGACAATACGAAGACATTGCCCTTTCCTTCAATCCTCCATGATGTCTCCTCGAAGGACGGAACAAATAGTTTGATCTAGTATTGAGCGGTCAGTGGGTATTGCCACAATTAGAAATTGTAGTTTATCAGTCGTCACTGAATGGGGGAAAATGAAAAGAATCCATCTAACCTGATTCAACTGATAAATATGAAAATAACTTCTGGTTACCAAATGGCAGGCATCTATTGGTTGGAGAGATTACAAAGAGACTCTCTCTCGCAGATTTCAAGTGATGTCTTCATCACCCTCACCCATGCTGCCCAAAACTAAGATTCGCCACCTCTCCGACCAATCTGACTGATGACCCGAAGGCAATGGCGTTGTCGAGTTTTGGCGACCTGAGTATTACGGTTCGGTTGGAGGGCAATGGTCAAATCTGACCCAAACCAACCCTGCACACCCCTATAAATCCTTGAAGGAATCCAAATTGAATAAGTAGAAAACGATTGGGAGGGAGAGAAATCATTGAGGAAAAAGACATCATTGAATATGCCACTGAAGTGAGTAAGCTGCCTCGTCGGAGATCTAATCCTTGAGAGGTTTTGCATCTGGTCAGTCAATTGATCGATCGAATACAAAGAGCACATCAATTTATACATAGAAATCTAACCAACAACTGTCATTGCTAACTGACTACAAAGCCAACTAATCAACAATTCTGCTGTAACATTGCGACTCTAAGCTAGCCTAATGAAGGTCTATGCTCAGTAGTAAGTATTGTACTGCTGACTGAATGACACATGATTCAGGTTCAGAACGATCCACAAATCGAGCTTGACAGCTAATATGCTCATCATTGTTGCATTTGGTGTGATCTTACTTCATTTGTTAATTGGTTTTTGTTTAGTGCCTTGATTGCGAAGAGATTACATTGTGCTCATTAGTGAGATGCTCTGGACCGTGAATGAAGGAAGCATAGCAATGAGCACAAAAATTGATTTGGGTATGTAGGCCTGTCCTCCTCGATGCCTTTCGGCTTTGATTTCCCTGTAGCTCCTCGGTGCTCGGAGGTTTAGGGGGGCCACTGTTTTAGTATCATTCTGAGAGTAGCCACTTTTGTGCATATTGCCAAAGGTTAGGTCTCTCTAATCATCCCCGTCCATACCCTGATACCCCCAATGATTGGGGACTAGATGCATTCTGTTATTGTTGTTGTGTATTGTGAAGAGATTACAAATTTGATTGGAATATAAGGATATTCGTCCATGGGGTTCCCACTTTGCTTGCCTGTGAATGTCCTTTCACTTGCTAAATCGATCTCAAATCTATCATCAAACACATCCCTGAACTAGGATCTTCTTGATAGAGATATCATCAACTAGAAGAATTTGTGTAAAGAAAAAGAACTGTGACATGTTCCAGATAAACATGTTCTCCTGTAAACGCGCGTATGTTCATGTTGGTGATTCTTTAATGGCGGCAAGTCCATCTTCTTCACCTTTGCCTCCAAAATATTTCACTACTGATCTCTAGTCCTAACTCCTTGATTCATGTCAAACAAGATTCTGTTAATTACAACATTGGGCGAAATGAATTGCTGAATATTCTTCGAGCAACAGATCTTCTTGGATACCCTATGGGAAAAATTTCATCTTCGGTTTACTTTCTTCTGAATCCTAGCAAAAAACAGATCAGAATCCAAATTCACTCAATGGAAGACTATCAATTGACATTAGTTAAGTTGCATCACCCCCACTCATTTTCCGCTGATCTACAAGCACGTTATCAATATGGAATGTTCTTGAGAAAGGGTTACTTCCCTATCTCAAACTTATATCCCTCTGTTCAATAATATAGGCTAAATAACAATTCTAAGAAATCTGGATCAATGGAGGATTATCTTCGAAAAACCAATAACCAAGCTAATCGATTAGCTCTTGCGTCTTGAACCAAGATGATGTGAGATTTTGGTGTTAGTTACAATCAATGAAGCATGGGTATGGATACGGGTACAGTATGGGAATGGGATACAACAAAAACCAAAAAAAGCAGGGTACGGGAGGAAGATCAACGGAGAAGATTAGTCACCCCTGCTCTTGTTTTTACAAAATCAAGCCCTAGATCAGAGTCATGGTCTTGAGGTTATGACTTAAAATGTGAAGCGAAGTCCCACATTGCTTGGGCACCAAAGTAATATGAAATATATAAGCATAAGGGCACCTTCACTTCATGAGCTAGCTTTTGGGGTTGAGTTCTACCCAAGACTGTGTAACATGGTATCAGAGCTGGGTACCAAAGATGGGTAGGGCGTGTGTCTCTCTCCTGTACGCGGCAGGTGCTGCCGAGTGAGCACGCTACATGTGAGGGAGGTTGTGAAGCGAAGTCCTACATTGCCTGGGTACCAAAGTAATATGAAATATATAAGTGTGAGGGCACCCTCACTTCATGAGCTAGCTTTTGAGGTTGAGTTCCACCCAAGACCTTGTAACATTAAATGCATTGAGTAATTGCATACTATTAAGGCCAGCAGTTTGAGTATTTTTTGCAAGTAACCCCTTAAGTTTTGAAAGCTTTATGAATAGGCCGAAAAGTACTGAGATAAGTATCAATTGCAAGGTTCTGAATCCCGTACCAGACAGGGTGTCGATTTTCTTACTGGTACAGTACAGCTGCTGGGCTGGTACTGGTACCATTTATATATATATATATAGGGAAAGCTTCACATCCGGGATCCGGGACTCCATGATCCGAGCATTTTTTTGACAATCCGAGCCGTCCAATATGTTCAGAAGGTGTTTTCAAGGGTCCACGCGGAAAATCTTCAAAAACAAAATACCGGGAAGGGCTTGATCCAAGCAGTTTTCGCAAAAACTTTTTATTTACAGTTTTTGCGAAAATTGCTTGGATCAAGCCCTTCCCGGTATTTTTTTTTGAAGATTTCCCGCGTGGACCCTAGAAAACACCTTCTGAACACATTGGACGGCTCGGATTTTCCAAAAATAATTTGCAACACAAAAAAAATCACTTTTTTCTTATTCTCGGGAGGTTTGGACTAGAAAATTTCCGTATATATAGGATAATGATCCCTTAAGGGATCCCTTAACCAAAATATGGTGCGGACCTCCCCCTTTTTCAACTTTCCGGATCAAATTTTGACGATCCGAACCGCTCAATGTTTTTAAAATGCATTTTCCAAGGTCCACGCGGAAAATTTTCAAAAAAAAAATACCCGGAAGGGCTTGATCCATGCATTTTTCGGTAACGGTAAAACTGTCCATACAGTTTTCGGTAAATGCATGGATCAAGCCCTTCCGGGTATTTTTTTTTGAAGATTTTCCGCGTAGACCTTGGAAAATGCATTTTAAAAACATTGAGCGGTTCGGATCGTCAAAATTTGATCCGGAAAGTTGAAAAAGGGGGAGGTCCGCACCATATTTTGGTTAAGGGATCCCTTAAGGGATCATTATCCTATATATATATAGGGAAAGCTTCACATCCGGGACTCCATGATCCGAGCATTTTTTTGACGATCCGAGCCGTCCAATGTGTTCAGAAGGTGTTTTCAAGGGTCCACGCGGAAAATCTTCAAAAAAAAAATACCGGGAAGGGCTTGATCCAAGCAGTTTTCGCAAAAAATATATATTTACATTTTTTGCGAAAACTGCTTGGATCAAGCCCTTCCCGGTATTTTTTTTTGAAGATTTTCCGCGTGGACCCTTGAAAACACCTTCTGAACACATTGGACTGCTCGGATTTTCCAAAAATAATTTGCAACACAAAAAAAATCAAATTTTTCTTGTTTCCGGGAGGAGTGGACTAGAAATTTTCCGTATATATATATATATACATATAGGATCAACTTCTAATGAGGGATCCCTCATTTTAAATAAAATGAGGACCAAGCAAATTTTCCACTTTCCGAACTAAATTTTGACGATCCGAACCGTTAGATGTGTTTAAAATGTGTTTTTAAGGTTCACCGCGAAGATTCGTCCAAAAAAAATACCCGCAAGGGCTTCATCCGATTAGTTTTTGTTAAAAACGTTATATATAGCGTTTTTAACAAAAACTGGTCGGATGAAGCCCTTGCGGGTATTTTTTTTGGACGAATCCTCGCGGTGGACCTTAAAAACACATTTTAAACACATCTAACGGTTCGGATCGTCGAAATTTGGTCAGGAAGCATGAGGTCCTCATTTTAAAAAAAATGAGGGATCCCTCATTAGAAGGTGATTATATATATATATATATATATAGGGAGAGCTTCTCCTCCGGGATCCAGGACTCCGTGATCCGATCATTTTTTTGACGATCCGAGCCGTCCAATGTGTTTAGAAGGTGTTTTCAAGGGTCCACGCGGAAAATCTTCAAAAAAAAATACCGGGAAGGGCTTGATCCAAGCAGTTTTCGCAAAACTGTAAAACATACAGTTTTTGCGAAAAACTGCTTGGATCAAGCACTTCCCGGTATTTTTTTTTGAAGATTTTCCGCGTGGACCCTTGAAAACACCTTCTAAACACATTGGACGGCTCGGATTTTCCAAAAACAATTTGCAAAACAAAAAAAATACGTTTTTTCTCTAGTCCGGGAGTCCCGGACTAGAAAATCTCCGTATATATATATATATATATATATACAATAAACTTCCAATCCAAACTCCCGGATTTTATTTCGTCCGGACCTCCACCTTCCAAATTTTTTTTTGAAAATCCGAACCGTTAGATGTGTTTAAAACGTGATTTTAATGTCCAACGCGAAGATTTGGCAAAAACAAATACCCGGAAGGGCTTGATCGGGGCAGTTTTTCATAAAACGCTAATATAGCGTTTTTATGAAAAACTGCCCCGATCAAGCCCTTCCGGGTATTTTTTTTTGCAAAATCTTCGCGTTGGACCTTAAAAACACGTTTTAAACACATCTAACGGTTCGGATCGTCGAAATTTGGTCCGGAAAGTGAAGTCCGGACGGTAGGTCCGTAACTTAAGGTTTGGATAGGAAGCTTACTCTATATATATATATATATATATACAATCATGATTTCCTAAGAACTCCCTCAAGGATCTCCTCCGTGGAGACCACCCATTTTTTGATTTTCTGGACCAAATTTCGACGATTTGAACCGCTTAATGTGTTTAAAACATGTTTTCCATGGCCAGCGCGAGGAATCGCCAAAAAAAAATACCCGAAAGGGCTTCATCCGAGCAGTTTTTCATAATAACCGTACATATACAGTTTATCAAAAAATGCTCGAATGAAGCCCTTCCACGTAATTCTTTTTGGTGATTCCTCGCGGTGACCCTTACTTCATTAGGTTCAACACGTTTAAAACATATTGAGCTGTTCGGATCGTCGAGATTTGACCCCGATCCATTAGGTTCTCACGGAATTTCCGTGAGCGAGCCCACATTAGATCATGATTCATTATAAAATAAATTATCATTAGCCAACAAACATCTCTTCCCACCGTTCTATACATATATGTTGGTGAAGATGCATATAGATGCTTGGTGAAGATGCATATAGATGCTTGGCATATTTTGCATAATATTACACACCAAATTTATTACTAAAAGGTAAAAACTAGTATAAAAGAATAGCACTTAAAATACAAAATTAATAAGCATTGTGTACCCACCCAACATTAATTTGGACTTTCTCATTTCCCCAAGTCCCACGCCTACACTCTCTCCCTAGGAGGGGTTTTAGCCCACTGATTTTATTTATACAAAAACCCACCTATTTCTTTGTTCAAGGTGAAGCTGCCATGGAAAATAGATCGACCAAAATCTTCAAGCGGCAAGGAGAAGAAGAATACTTCACGGTCAATTCACCAAATATAGATCGGCCAGTCCGGAAAAGACACCAGATCTGAAACAAATTAGTTTCAGATTAGAAACCTTCCATCTTCTCTCCAATCTTCTTCTTTTCTCTTTATTTTTTATCTGTTTTTTTCTGATTTTTCCACCGCCGGTGTTCAAAATTTCTCGGACGAAATCACCGGTATTTGAATCTCGGCCAGTATTGACCGGATCAGCCGGTACCGACCGGTAAGGCCAGGGACAAAATCAAGGGGTGGTGGTACCGTTTATGGGTCAATCTGGTACGGAACGGGATTCACAACCTTGATCCATTGCCATCCCATGAATTACCATTGCTGTACCAAGAAACTCAAAAATACCTAGTGCATTTTCGGAGTACCCGGTAAGTATTTAGAAGCACCCATGAAGTACCAGTATCAGGTACGTTACAGGTACGAGTACGTCGGGGTTTTAGAAGTACCCATGCTTCATAGGTTACAATTAATGGCTTAATTAGAAAATACAGTGCTTCTAAAACTACAATTAGAGCTCAGTCAGAGGCTATTATAATGGCAGGCCTCTCTTCTTGATTATGTTCTAAGGCATTATATGTTGAATCAATTTCTTCACCAGCTCTAACAGTTGGTTCCTCTGCTACTCAGCAGTTTCCCCAAAATTACACTCATAAAAATGGAAGATTATACGGTTCCAATTTTCGCCCTAATTCTCATGGTCATAGAGGTTCCCGAGAGGACAAGGTGGAAGGTCCAATAACAGAGGTGGCCGTTTAACAAGAATTCTGGCAGTTTTGGCAGTTCAAGTGGACTTTGTTAATTTTGCAGCAAGACACCACATGGCCTGTGAATGTTGACAAGGCCCACTTCCGACTTTCAACCCCAACCTCAACCATCCTACTCCTCAGCTTATCCTCAGAATTACGCTTATCGTCAGTCTATGACATATAATCCCACGGCATTCTCTTCATATCCTGATTCCAAACTATTGTTGACTCCAATCCACCATACCCTTTCTATCCTACTCGTCCACCTAAAACTAGTATGCAGACTCAGCTTCCACAATCCTATCACACAGCTTGGCCAACCTCCAAATTTATGAGCCTTATCAAGGCAAAGATAAAGTGACGGTAATTGAGCTACTTTTCCTATTCATAATACATGTCATAAATGTCTTCCTAACCCCACACTCTTCCCTCAAACTCCCAAATGCTCTTGGTGTTCCTAAAATAACTTCAAACTTGCTCTCTGTTCATCTGTTAGCTGCAGACCATTCCTCAATTTCTTTAAAAGTTAAATTCTTTTGTGGTCCAGGACTAGAAAACCAGCAAAGTTGTCTCAGGGACAAGTATGTTTATGGTCACTACCACTTCCGACCTGCTCCACTTCTTGGTCTACTTCAACACATCCATCTACAGTATGTTTCTCTGCCAAAGCATCATCCCCAGTATGGCTCGCCTTGAGAAATTCAGTAACTTGGATAATAAGTTTCATTTACCTTTTAATTGCATTAGTAATGCTACTGTGTGTGAACACTGCTGTGTTGCTAAGTCACATAAAGTTCCCTTTTACCTGTCTAATTCCACTGTAAACACACATTGCTTTACTACACTGTGTTGTGTGGGGGCTTCTCTCCTCCTACTTCTGGCTCAGGTTTCATGTTAGTTTTTGTGGATAGTTAGGGTATATTCACCTGGCTCTACACACTTCATTATGAGAGTGAAGTTTACTCTTAAGTTCCTTGAGTTTAAATTCTTTGAGCAAAACAGTTCCATGCTCCTTTAAAAATCCTACTAATAAGCACGAACTGGTGAGGGAGTACACAAGTTCCAAATTGGCATCTTTTCTTCTACCAATGGCATTAAATATGAGTTATGCGGTCCTCACACTGTTCAAAATGAAGTGACTGGCATCTTATCCAAACAACTATTGCCCATCTTACCATTGTTGCCTTCCACTCCACTTCTGGTTTGATGCCTTGGCTACTGCCACACTTTTAGTCAGTAGATTGCCTATGTCTAAGCTCTCTAATTATACTCCCTTTGAGATGCAATTTCATCCACCACCAGATTTTAACTTCATGAAAGTCTTTGGTTGTAGGTGTTATCCTTGGTTAAGACACTACATCTCACAAATTTGAACCGAGGTCTTCTCTTGGGCCATCGTCCTTCCTACAGGGGTTATAGATCCCTACACCTTGTGTCTGGAAAAGTTTGAGTCTATGTTTAAAGGAAAAACCGACTAATCTCTAGGCATCAATTAATCCCCGTTTGATTAGCTTGGGTGCTAGCCGATGCCTGGTCGCTCGACTAGTGCCTAGCGACTTTTAGAACATTGAATGTCCGTGACGTCCAAACAACCTAGATCCTTTCAAACTACTGTCTCTAAAGTCAATTTCGCTCTTCCCCTCCCCTTAGTGCTGCCACCTGTCGTAAGTCGTAACCATATCACTCCTCCGAACTAGAGCATCTATCAATCTACGGTAGACATATCAAAACCACCTTAATTTATTTCCTGTCATCTTATCTCCAATCGGTGATATCCATACCATTCCGCACGGTTTTCATGCCTAATTCTAGCCCGCAGAGTCTTAGCACACATCCATTCCAATTCCCTTGTTCCTTTTTTGTGGGTGCTCAAAATCAATAGGATTTTACTTTGTCTGCTCTCCATTTCAATTGGCCTGCTAGATTGTAAATTCTGCATGCTTGATTGGAAGCCGTATCCCTAATATGTCAAGGCTTCCACTCAATCAGAGAGTGCACTTAAAGATTACTTTCTATAAAAGTTTAGGAGGGGTCTGCAGTATTTGACTACAAATAGGCAACCTTTCTTGGCAGTAAATTATGCTCGTGAACATGTTCAAGTACCTTCCAAAGCTGATTTTGCCTCACTTTAATGCTTTTTTCGATATACTACAGGCACTTTTTTTGAATCATGGCTTAAAGCCTTAAACTTCACCCCTTATTTTTTTTATAGTCATGGTTTTACTACTGCTGACTGGGCAAGGGATTCTCTTGATAGATGCTCCACTATGAAACACAAATACAAATACGCATACAACACGATATAGGAAAACCTACAAAATAGGATACGTATATAAGTTGCACGAAGTGGGAGCGGGGGCGTGGGAGCGGTAGTATGCAGAAGCTCTCTAGGTTAGGAGTGGCGAGGTAACACTTAATAAATACTTTTACACACACACACATGTGTGTGTGTGTACACAATCATGATCTCCTAAGGACTCCCTCACGGATCTCCTCTGTGAGGACCACCCCGTTTTCGATTTTCCGGACTAAATTTCAACGATCCAAACCGCTCAATGTGTTTAAAACATGTTTTCCAAGGTCACCGCGAGGAATCGCAAAAAAAAATACCCGAAAGGGCTTCATCCGAGCAGTTTTTCATAATAACCGTACACATACAATTTATCGAAAAATGCTCGAATGAAGCCCTTCCGAGTATCCTTTTTTTTGGCGATTCCTCGTGGTGACCCTTAAAAACACGTTTTGAACACATTGAGCGGTTGGGATGATCGAGATTCGACTCCGATCCATGAGGTCCTCACGGAATTTCCGTGAGGGAGTCCTCATTAGATCATGATTATATATATATATATATATATATATATATATATATACATATGTTTTATTGTGGCAAAAGGAGAGAGTGCATATAAACATTATATATGTATAAACATGAGTGAGAAATGACATCCCAATAGAATTTTTTATGCCAAATATATGGACTAAATACATAGATAAGTAGTAGAATACAAGACGAGAAAGAGAGTCCTAAATCTCTCTTACTTCTTTTTTTTCTTTTTCTTCTTCCTTGCATATATTTGAAAAGAGAAGTGAAAATTTTATCCTTAAGATTAGTGTGGAAGCTCCCATCCTATTTAAGAGCGGGTTTCCATATGGATGGGAGCGAGCTCCCGTCTAGGGAACGCACCCATTTTAGAAGGATCTTGCAACTAAGATACGTATACTCCGGGGAATGTTTGTAAGTATTATTTGTGTTTGTAATCGGTGTTTTAAAAGGCTCAAGGCGCACCGAGGCGCCATGATCCCTTGGAACTTAGGGGCAAGGCGAGGCTTATGTTACATGGATCTTAGTTGTAGGAAACGCCTAAACTGAAGGCGCTCCCGGATGAGAAACGCGATTCCGTGCTTCTTGGTGAGAAACGCAACGGGAGCGCGCTCCCCTTGAGACGGGATCGCGATCCTAACGAAGAAGAAGAATTTGTAACGAAGTGCTGTAACTTGTATTAGATGATGTCAACGATGTTCAAGATGTTCTCGTCGATGTACGTGAGATGATTCTGACGATCTGCTGTGTGTTTTCTTATTCCGACGATGTTCGATAGAGATTCTGATGAGATCCTGCGTGTTTTTAGTCTTTGGAGAAGACGATAGGAAACAGTGGAAAGTTGAAAACCTGATTGAAAGTTTATCCAGCATGTTGGGAGTAAATGAGACTATGGGGTTTTCCTTCTCTTTATGGGTATGTGTGTGCATGACAGCAGTAAACAGTGAAAAGTGAGCCTATTAATGTTTTGTTTTTTGTGTGGTGTTTGAAAGTCTATTTTTTCTTTTCTTTAAATGAACAAGAGAGATAAAGAAAGAAAAACCAACTGAATAAATAAAAGTATATAGGAGTATAAAATATATTTTAATGATTTGAAGTATATAAAATATATTAAAATATATATATACATAGGCGCTCCCAACCTAGGGAGCTTCTAGGTACCTCCGCTCCCCCGCTCCCGCTTCGTGCAACTTAGACATGGATCCTTTATTTTGGCTGAAGTATCTGTGTCGATGTGTCCGACACGCGTATCTATTTTGGACACTCGGATCCTCCAATTGTCATGATATTTTCAGGAAAAAAATATCAAACTTGCTCGAAAGCAATATTTCTAGACTTTCACATGGACATAAAGTAGCAAAAACATAGTTTTCGTACGGGGTGTTCCACTAAGGGTGTTTTTAGAATAAACTGGCTTTGTACAGTTTTTTATGTGAGATATTGTGAGAGAATGACCTGTCTTGGTTTTTGGAAAAAACTGTTTTTTGTTAATGGAACACACCCTTAACCCCCTTCTTATTTAAGTACATTTTTAAATATAATTTAAGATACATAATCTGGAAAAAATTATGCAATATATACTACAAACAAGTGTTCACAATGTGTCCCCGTCCCCACACCCAATTAGGGAACACATATCCCAGTATCCTAAGATTTAAGTTTAAGAAGGTCCAACGCTTGGACTTGCACCCACACCCAATACTCACACCCAAAAAAAAAACACGGACGGAGATAGTACATATATTTTATGCCCTGATCAATAAGAAGCTTCTCTCAAGTGATAAATTGATGATCTTGTGGTCTAATAGGCGGGGCAGTTGCAATAAAAATGATTTTTCAAGTTTTAAACTTGAAAGGCTTCGATCAGCTTCAATAAAGCTAGCAATATACACAAGAGTATTGAGTGCCGAATAAAGTTGAATGAACTACCAAAACCAAAACCCATGTAGTCAACAGCCTCGAGAAGAAAGAAGGGGTAGTCGATAGCCTTGAAGAACAAAGGAAGGGTCAAAGCTGCCACCACCTAGGGCTTTTCCTCACAAACAATGAACAAGAATGGAAGATCAAAGAGGGATGCAAATAACACGCCTAGAGGCTCTTACGCATCCATACAAGGAAATATACCCTTAGGAAATGGAGAAAAAAAATCGCCAAAATTCACTTTTTTAGCTATTGGGTCCATGAAACTCAACCCAATATCTATTTTCTGCAACTCTTTAAAATCGGCACAGTTTTGGATTCGATTTTTACCTTCATATGATTTAATATTTTAATTAACCATGCAATTCACCGATTCGGCACCCAATTCATGATGATTTGTGATTACTAGTACTGGTTATTGTCAAGTGATGAGTGAATCGAATCGAATCCAATTGTCCGATTTGAATTGAGAATCATGTGATTTCACTTACCTTGCTTGCCAAGGACATCTCAGTTCAACATGTCTCAGTTGATCACCTAGAATTTTTCTGTACCAAACCATTGTCAATAGCTTGTTTTCATTCTCTTAAGGGCAGGCACCAGAAGAGCACTAGTCTCTCCACCATTGTACTCTATGCTAGACTTCATTACAGATATCAGTAAGAATCAGTTAGAAAGACGTACCCGCTAGCGAGGTGATGTTGTAGTACATAATGGAGATAAGCCCATTATGTAATTGGCTTTTGAAAGATCAATGAATACTCTCTCTCTCTCTCTCCACAGATACAGGACAACAAATCAACAATGAAAGCATAAACTGGGTCATAAGAGCCTCGAAGTTACAGAAGACGCAAATACTGCACTCGAAGAACAAACGCGCAAATGAATAGTACAGATTCAACATGTATATCAAGAGATAGAGAGTACCTGGACGAGTTTGGTGAGATCGGCGGGTTGGAGACTGAGATTCAAGTTGGGAAACGAGGAGGAGGACGACGGTGTTGATGATGAGGGAGGAGAGGGTGAAGGTGGGGAATCGACCATGAGGTGATTGTAGCTGTCCCCACCATCGCATTCTCCCACATCACTGAGCAGATCACCTATACACAGCAAGGGCCCTCCAATTCCCCTCATCTCCTCGCTCTCTCTCTCTCTCTCGTGTAAAATGTATTTAGCTCTTGGCTTCAGGGAATCTTTATATGGTGCCCCAATGTACTGTTGGAGCTCCGGTGCCCTACTAATTTTGACCATTAGATCTACTATAAATGAATCTCAGTTATTGGATCCAAAAAATAAGTGGTTTTGACACAAAACGAGATGGTTTTGCAATTTTTCCGCCAAAAAACTCGCACTTTACTTACCATGAATGCTGGAAATATATACCATCAAATATGCTAAATATTACCACAAAATAATGCGACACTTACCACAAAATAAGGCGACTAGATAATCCGGTAGCAAGTCACCATTTTGAGCGGAAAAATCTTACTTTTTGGGGTGTTATTAACACCACACCACTTTTTACTGTTTCCAGTCCAAATTTTGTCCTTTAGCTAAGATTTTTTTGTAGTGGGCAACATTAAAAAATAAGGTAAAAAAAGGCTTTAGTTAAATTCTTTAATTTGTGTAGAATATTTCTTAGAACAATTTTTTGAAATAAAAATATTAATTGTATAATTAATAATAATAATAATAATAATAATAATAATCTCTAAATTACATTAAAATAATTTTAAATAATTTACCTTTAAATATATGATGACCATGTGATAATTTGCAAAAATAATTTTTATTTAAACACACACTACAATAATTGTAATAAAAATGTTGAATGACGAAAGATAAATCAATAAGTAATAAATATTAAATAATTTAGTAGGACCTTCCACTAAATTAAGATAAAGTATTTAATACAATTAAATTATTCAATTAGATTTAAAGGCAAAACAAGAAATTAAATTTATTTTTTCAATTGATTAACGTGATATTGTAACGATTAATAGTTGCAATTGACATTTGGTAGTGCTCGATTGACGATTAATCACAATTATCGGTTATAGTCATAGTCATTCGACTAAGAATTTAAGTGATTGATCAAACAATTTTAAAATTGATCAATATAATATAAGTTGCAAATCTAACAACTAATAATCAATGATAAATAGGGGGGAAATGCTACAATACACACCCCTTATTTGGGTGTGTATCATACACACCCCTATAAAAGTTACGAATTTTTTGCAAAAGTTATTAATTTTTTGCCGAAGTTACAAATTTTTTGTTAAAGTTACGATTTTTTTTTATAAAAGTTACAAGACACACCAAAATGTTACGAATCATAGAAAATGTTACGAATCATATTGCTAAAAAGTTACGAAAAACTAAAAAATGTTACGATTGCCGATGAGGTGGCACAATTTGGACCATACAATAGGTGCATATGGTACACCCAAATACGGGGTGTGTATTGTAGCAATTTCCTAAATAGGGATGATTGAGTGAATATTAATACAATTGGTTAATATAAGTTGGTATTATCAGTGTTACTACTAAATGTAGTAGTTAACAGTAGTGTTGGTTTTTTTTTTTTTTTTCCCCGACAGTAGTGTTGGTTGAGAGTGGTCAATGAATGATTGATACAATTGATTAATATAGTAGTTAATAAAATTTGACTAAAATGAATTGGTTAATTTTGGTTGATATTATCAACATTATTACCTAATGTACTATTTCACAGTAGTGTTGGTTGACAGGGATCAATGAGTGATTGGTACGATTGACTAATATAATAGTAACTACTAACTATTGATCCATAATCCCTCATTCGATATATTATTTAGTTTCATTAATTATTAAAGATAAATATGTTTCAAGTGCAAGATAATACAAATTAAGTACAACTAAGAGACATTAAATATATTGGTAGTTATGTTCCCAACAACCCTTATTATAGTGCATTTATGTTACATAAATGGATACCTACCCGTCATTAATGTCATACTTACCATAGAATAATGCTATCAATACCATGCCATCTGATCTTTTTTACCACCATAACAAGTCGTATGTTGTGTGAACATACTACGGTTTCTAGTAGTACTTACCTTTTGTAAAGGAAAAAGTTACTACGTATTCAGACATTTTATAAAAGTGCAACAAGTCTGAATTGTTGCTTACCGACCACACATTGTGCCATTAATGGAATTAAATTTCTCCTACTTACCTTAAACTACTCAAAATTATTCTCGATCAGATTGTAGCAAGTATTTTCAACTATTCCATACATCTTCCTTCTTGTCTCACAAGAAAGCATAAATCTTCATTCAAAAAGCTATGGAAATTTGAAGAACAACAAATTGAAGAGCTTCTCCAAGTAAGTTCTCCACAATAAGAAAGCTTCAATCCTAGATCTTAATCTCAAATGATACATTTGGCATTTTAATGTAGGCATTTTTTAAGTTTGACAAATATGAGATGCATTTTTTTCAAATGATACGTTAACCATTTGTTAAGGTCATACTTACCATATTTTATGGAAATATCTACCATTAGATAGGAATATTGTTACTGGTAATTTTGTTAAGGTCATACTTACCATATACTTACCATATTCAATAACTACTTTCACATAATAAAAAAGCGAGGGATATACCATTAGAAATAATAGACAACCACGAATCGCATTCCGTCCTTTTTCCTTATAGCTTGGCTAAGAACTCTTGAACGTATTGGCTCTAGTCAAGCGTACTTATAGTCGATGTATCCTTTAAAGCATGAAGAAAGCGTTTGTTGACTCCAAATTCTGATGTTGGACATAGAACTGTTCCCATCATGTACAAGACAAACACAACCTTAAAGTCATTGTTATCGTAATTGTTCTTCATTCCTTCCAAAGACTCTTTCAATTTGGTCAAACAAAAAGAACCTTGAACCTGTACTTTATGCTTCACACACAAGTCGTGAATTTCAGTCAATGACCCTTTAAGAGTGACCCTCTCTCTCCCCACAAGGCAATCCTAGTATATGGTTCACATCTACGGGTGTAATCATGAGTTTTTTTTTTTACCAAAAACACTCAAACATAAAGACACTGGATCAAAACATTCTACCAACCACTCATAAAGCCTCCGATCTAACTTGATACATTGCAATCGCAATAGACCACCGAATCCAATATCTTTAACACTCTGTACTTGTAGAGGTTGAAGGCCTTGAATCACACCATACGCCACCTTTAGTTGAGTTCTTGTAACAAAGGTGATCAAAGTACAAAATAAAAAACTCTAATCAAATCCAAAATTCAAGAGAAAATTGAAACCAAATGCATAAACATAAATACTCAAAAACCAAATATTAGCACCTTCGGAGCCTTTGGAGGATCATCTTTTTTTTGCTCTTTATACTCTTTGAGACTTTGCTTAGCCAATTTCGCGTACTTTCTTTTAGCTTCCGGAGCCAACCTTTTCCACTTTTTACCAACCTCTCACATTGTCTACATACAAATCCAATTAGACTTATTGTGAATCCATATATGTGTAAATACCCATATCGAAAATGTTGTATAGATACCATCTTATCCTCTTCATTGTTCTCCTTATGCATATTACATTGTTCTTGGTTGCGAAAAAAAATTACAAATCAAATTGAGTATCATGTATCTAGGGCCATTAAAAGATACACAAAGCCCCAAGAAGACATACTAGAAAAATATGTATGCATTAGAATGGTGCTTCTTCGCAGCAACTTCTTCAACCATTTTTCAACTCTTAAAGTGAACCTGTCAAAAAGAATTATGAGAAAATAGAGCATAGATTCATTGAAACATACTTACTAAGAACTGGGGATGTATTTGCTAAAAACTGAATCTACTTACCACGACTTTATGACATGTTTACTAAAAACTGGACTTACTTACCACAAATATAGGACGTTTTTACTAAAAGTTGGATCTACTTACGACAATTAGATTAGTACCTTGAAAAATGAGTTGAAACATGAAAGAATATATTTCTTCCATTGGTAGTTGTAAACAATTTAATTGGAACGCATTTTTATAAGCTCTTGGGATGCTCAGTAATTAATTTATTAAGTTGAACATCACCTTGATCTCATTTTGGAGTTAAATATCTACCTATATACTCTTAAAAGGTTTGGTTGCACGTGTTGCTAATCCCATAGCAAATCAACATTCTTAATAAGAATATAAATTTCCAGTGGATGATAAGGCAGGAGCATGCAACAACCAGGAAGCCCAAGATTATGTACACAAAATTTGAAATACAAAGTAGATGTTGTGAGCAAGTGAAAACGAACAATCCAACAGAACCTAGATGTGCATTAAAATAAACTTCTTTTGGTTCACAGAATTGATACTAAAATACCAACCTGACAATGGATTTTCCACTCAAAACATTTTTTCTAAACCCAGAGAGAGAAACACAAAGCCACACCATAAGACAGAAAGCAGATCCCAAAAATGGATGTAAGACATTATGCACAAGGGAGATGGTAACTAAAATCCCTAATTTCATAAGATATCAAAACTTGTTCTGGGTTATTCCAATTTTAGGGTATTTTTGCACAGTGGTGGTGTCGGAGGAGTCATCATCACCACCGGCGGCGATTGGAGTCATAGTGGTGGTAGGCAACAGGCGTGGTGGTGTTACAGATGGTAGTGGTGGTAATACCTAGAGAGAGTCAGAGGTTAGGCAATGTTTGATGGGGTGTTGTCAGCCATAGCCGGATCCCGGCCTTGGTGGTCTCTTGGATTTCCCCAGAGAGAGAGAGAGAGAGAGAGAGAGAGAGAGAGAGAGTACCTCAACTAGGACTTGTGCAACAAGAGAGGGAGGCGACCAGACTGATTTGCCATGGAGAAGATGGAAGATCTGCAGTGGAGTAGATGGAGGATCTACCGATTCGTGGAGGAGAGGAGATTGGGTTGAGCCGTGGAGTAGTAGAGATGGGGTTGAGCGTTGAAGTAGTCGAAGTACAGAAGAGAGAGAGGGTTGATAGAGACAGAGAGGACCGCGATTTCTTTTTTGGGGGTTTCAAAAATTTTGACTGGAGTAATCGATATAGGAGAGAGAGAGGGGTTGGGAAATGGATGGCTGAGATTAGTGCAAGAGATCCAACGGTTCAAACAAATTGGGGACACCGGTGCCCTAATACCACTTTGGGGCACCACAGGCGGATCCGGCTTCAGGACTCGCTAACTAGCCTTGATTGGAACTTGGGGAAAAAGGAAGAGGAAAATGATGCTCAATTCAAATCACACAACTTGTTGATTAGTATACACTGCCTTATATTTAGTTATTTTAAATACTTTATATATGAGTGAGGATTAAAAATGTGTACCCGAAGTACATACCAATTATGAATCCCGAAGTATTTTACATAAAAAAAAAAGGGGTAAATACCAGAAGATTTATTTTTACCCAACAAATTCTCATATATGAAAAAAAAAAAAGGCAAATACATGAAGTATTTTAACAACAAGGCAAGCGGGTCTTCAAATAGTGAATTCAACACGCTCCTCGAACCCGTGACCTTAAGGGAAATCACGAGTTTGGCCACTGAGCTAACCCCAGTGGTTAAGTATATGATAACAAATTTATTTATTTATCGGACTCTCTTAGTAACTCTACCTAGTAGATCTTAGTTTCTACATTACTTTTAACCTGGCATGTTTATTACCAAATGTTATAAACTCTAGTTAAAGATTTTCTTTACTGCTAGATTTTCTTTACATTTAATCTGTTATGACTATAGAAAGGTATATTATTTAAAAATGTGAATAAATATGAACATGTGGGTTCTGTAGAAAAGTAGTTGCCAACAACATATTGAAACTAGAATAGTCCAAATGCCAGAGTAAAAATTAGGTTAGTTTCCATCGACACCCATTCAATTTTTGACGAAGTACGGGTTACAATTAGTATTGGATAATTATATGGCATAAGTATGGGTGATCCATATATAAACTAGACATTAAGATCATCACTGGTTCTTGTAAATAATAATAGTAAACATACATATGAGATTCTATGTACCACATGGAGACCATATATTATTTAAATGAGCATGTGGTGATAGCTCACTTCATCACTGACTATTTCAGGATAGATATTGTCGAAAAAGGAATTTCATACTCTGACTATTTTATTATGTTATTTCATAATTATTTGTCTAATCAGATATCTTGTTTTTATAGATAATGTCGAACTATATGAAATTGGAATTTGCTGCACTTGATATTTCGAGAAGAAATATCTGTCATGGATCCTTGATATAGAGATTCATCTTGATGCAATAGAAATCGGGAAAACGATAACAAATGGTAAGGATGCATCCCTGAAGGATCGCGCAAGGGCCATGATCTTCATCCGCCATCACCTCCACAAGGACCTGAAGTCCGAGTATCTCACTGTCAAAGACCCACTAGTTTTATGGAACAACCTGAAGGAAAGATATAGGCACCAAAAGGCAGTCATATTGCCTAAAGCTCGTTATCATTGGATGCGCCTGAGGTTGCAAGATTACAAATCGGTTAGCAAGTATAATTCTGCCCTATT
Organism: Vaccinium vitis-idaea; assembly: GCA_963854785.1. Classification (NCBI taxonomy): domain Eukaryota; kingdom Viridiplantae; phylum Streptophyta; class Magnoliopsida; order Ericales; family Ericaceae; genus Vaccinium; species Vaccinium vitis-idaea. Next base: position 21,902,511 of record OY978217.1, on the reverse strand, counting down.
AAGAATTATTTCACTTTTGAAACTGTGAGGAGAAAATTACTGAAAAGGATATGCTCGAAAGGACATATTCCACGTTTCACCCCAAAAACATAAATCTATCACAACAATATAAAGAGAAGGGCTATGAGAAATACTCAGATTTGATATCCTGTCTTTTTGTAGCTGAACAAAAAATGAATTGTTAATGACGAATCACGAGTCTCGCCCAACCGGATCTATGTCATTTCTAGAAGCAAACAGAGTCTCATTTTACAGTCATGGAGGTGGCCGCGGCTGTGGCCGTGGACGTGGATGTGGGCGTGGTGGTCATAACTTCCAAGTCCATGGAGGACACATCCAGAAATCCAGTAAGAAAACTAAATTTCCCCGGAGGTGGATAAGTGGGATTGGTCAGATGTATCCCAAGGAAAGGGAAAGGATTTGCAGGCTAAACCTTCTAAGAATACTGAAGATTCCTGTTACAGATGTAGAGTGAAAGGTCATTGGTCGCGTACCTGTCGTACGCCAAAACATTTGATTGATCTTTAGCATGCATCCATCAAGGGAAAGGGGAAAGAAGTTGAAACCAATTTCATTGATCAAGTTAACTATAATCAAATTGACCCTTTTGAACCTTTTGACTTCTCATCTTTTGGTATGCCTGATTTACTTGCTGGACCTAGTGGGACAAAAAATAATTTCTACGATGATGGAGATGGCTACCCTGATTGGTTCATGCAATTGGACTAAATAAGTATTTTATGCTTATGTATGAAATAATAGTCTAAGGACTAATTTATCTTTCAATCATGTTGTAAGAAATATGTCATGCTGTATTTGCTTTTGGAATAAAATTTCAAGATGTGTTTCAAGTACTTATCTATGAAATTTTTAAATTTATATTTTGCATATAGGAGCATGGATACTAATGAGACATTATCAAATGCAAAGATAATTGGTGAAGATATCTGTCTGGTAGACAGTGGTACGACACATACTATTCTTCGACATATATTTCAAACATTTGACAAAGATAAAAGCTTATGTCAATACAATATCCGGTTCTGCAGACCTAATTGAAGGCTCTGGGAAAAACAAATATTGTTCTAGCAAACGGAACAAATTTAAATATTGACAATGCTTTGTATTCTACTAGATCCAAAAGAAATCTATTAAGTTTTGTGGATATACGTCGTAATGATTATCATATTGAAACCACAAACGAAGGCAAAAAAGAGTATTTGTATATCACTTCTAATGTATTTGGCCAGAAGCTAGTATTAGAAAAAAATTCTGTATTATCTTTTAGATTATATTATACGACGATTAGAACAATTGAATCATATACTGTTATGCATCAGAAGTGCTCCAACCCAATTTTTTTTTATGTTATGGCATGATCGCCTTGGGCATCCAGGTTCAATAATAATGCGTTGTATTGTTGAAAATTCACAAGGGCATCTGTTAAAGAACTAGAAGATTTTATTACCCAAGAATTATCCATGTAATACCTGTTCACAAAGGAAACTGATAATTAGGCCATCACTCTCCAAAGTAATTGTTGAATCGCCATCCTTTGTACAAAGAATACAAGGAGATATTTGTGGTCCGATACACCCACCATGTGGACCATTTCGCTATTTCATGATTATAGTTGATGCCTCAACCAGATGGTCACATACTTGTTTATTGTGAAACGACGCCTTATTCTTCTTTGTGTATTTTGTTTTTCCTTTCCTCTAATTTTGCATTCTCAAATCAAATGGATAACTCGTAGTACTTTTATGTTTGCATACTCACTTCTCACACATGTTTTTTCACACACAAGTATTGGTTTTAAGTTATCTATTTTGGGTCGATCCATTCAATGGCTTTATTCTCCTGTTTGCTCCTTCTCCTGATTCCTTTTGGGTTTCGGGTTGATCAACGTCGGTGCATTTTTCTTTTGGTGGGTTGTTTTGTGGTTAGTCTCTGAGTACTTTGGGTGTTTTGCTGAGGTCCACGAATTTCTCGTATATCACTTGGATTTGGGAGTGGTAGTCATTGGGTTTATTCTTTTAGTTTTGTTTGTTGGATGCTCGAGTTGGGGGTGTTGGAGTTGCATTGTGCGAGGGCTTTAAGGTTTTGTCAGATTCGGAGTTGCATTGTGCTCGATGGATCGGTGGCTAAGAGGTCGTTTGGGAAAGGGGTGTTTAATTACGTGTTATTAGTTGCAAATAAGCCTATGGATACACCTCACATATGTTCAGGGTATTCTCGTCGGCAGTTTCCTATTGAATAACCACAGCTGCGACTCTTTCTGGCAAAATCTCTACTGATTTTTAGAGCTCTGTAGTTGGCTTCGGCCATCTAGGTGCATGATGTATACCTGTGCCGTAGAGGTCTCACCTTAGGTGCTTCAGACTTCCAGTCTGTTTCAGTCACTTGGTTCGGTCAGCTCCTGTTTGGTTTCAATATTAGGCATGCAGTTTTCTCATGGACAGTTGGTTTGCCTAATGTTACCTTATGTAAAGAGCCGGAAACATGTGTAAAGAGTTGGAGAGTGGATAAATGCGTTATATTATGTGACATTAGGCAAAATACCAATACACAAGTGACTAGAGTTGTGTAAAGTATAATTAGGGCTTTTGCACTATAAATAGGAAGAGGAGGAGAGACAAATCATTTTCTCCCCCTCCCCAAAGCTAGCCGGCCCTCTCTTCTCTCTCTCTCTCTAAAATTTTCTCCACTCACACACCCAAATACACTCTCGTCACTAAATCCCTCCATAGATCCACTCACCCTTGTTCACATTTACGCTATTGGGCTTGGATTTCATTTGTTCTTGCTTGAAGGCTTGAGTTTCGGTTGGAGAGAAGATTGGAGATTAGGGTTTTGATCAAGAAATTTGGGTTGGAGCTTAAGCACCTTGAGGTAAGGGTTTCTTACTTGATTACTTAGGACTTTGTGGTTGATTGTTGCATATAATGCTTGATTGATTATGTATTCTCATGATTTCCTTGAAAACCCACTTGATCTAGAGTTGTGATCTAAATTCCTTTGGATTCATGAAATTAGTTGTTGAATCTCTTGCCTACATGATGTGTCTACCTCCCTTGATGTTTGTTTGTTGATTTGTGCCACAAAGATCAAGGTTTGAGCATTAGTTTTGAGTTTTAGGTTGAAATTCCATCCTTAGGGAAAAATCTGAAAATCTGTCAAAAATTTGTGTTTCTGGAATTTCCGCCCGGGCGGTTTTGACAGTTTGTGACCCCATTTTCGTTTTGGTTAGAGCTTCTTCCTAGGTACTTGTTTGGCCCTAGTTGCCCCGATTTGTGTGACACACTTGTAATCTTACGTGGACTTTATCCATCACATGAATGGCTTTGAAAATGAACATTTCGTTCTTGAATAGATTAATGTTGGACACTCATCACGAGAATGCATTAAAAACATGTGTTGATACGTGGTGTGATTAAGTGAACGGGCTTTAGTTTATATGATGAAACAATGCTTAATGGACACTATGTAAGTGTAGCGATACATAACTATGGTTATCCTCGATTTAGTTAAAAAGGGAAATGAGTGGATACATGGTTAAATTAAATGATAGGGAAAACCAATGACGTATAGATTATGTATGGTACTTGAACCAACACTCGGTAGACATTGGGAATAGTCCCTAGATTTCGGACTATTAAGGTAATGAATGACAAGGTCATAGATTGGTTGTGGGTTCTTAGGCACCACTCATTAGCATAATAGTGCAAATTGAATCTAATGTGCTGTTGGGCTCTTGTCGAATATAGTGTGACACATGAGTATTAGTGGTGCAGGGTGAGGTACTTTGAGTACATGTAGGACACTTGGGGTACTTGTGGGACACGGGTGGACACTTGTGGAGTGTTTGTTGGACACATGGGAAATGGTAGTACACATGGGTACTTGCTGGTGCGAGGGATATATGTTGAGTGGTTGTGGGATATGCGGACACTTGTAGCATGTATGGATATCTACTAGATACGTTGTATACCTTGAAATGTGCGGACATGAGTTGACTATCTATAAATATTTGTCAAATGAATGGACATTGATGAGTGTGAATTAAGGGTTGTGTTTGATGAATATGATCAATGAATTTAAATGTTTTGAGAAAAAAAAACGATAATGATTTGGTGATTACTAGGGCCACTGTGTGGAATGTCCCTAGGCAAGGGCATCGAGACCCATGGAACTCGATTAAGGGTTCCAAGTCCCTAAGGTGTGGAATGATGAACAAGGTGTTTAATTGAGTAACTGGAAACAAGGAAGAAGACGAATAGTTTGTATATATGAAATCATGATATTGTCGAGATGGCTTTTATGTGGGTTGTTGGACTTGATTGACTAGACCATAGTAAACATACGGAAATTGTCCATAAGAAATGTTATGACGGGTCATGTGTAGGTGGGAAGGGTCAGTGATGGATGAATCTAATGGGAGTGTCGTGTAGTATGTGGGGGTGCGTGAGTGTGATAGATTGTTACTCTTATAGTTATGAATGAGCCATGTATCAAGTGATATGCTTGTGAACATTGAAATGCCCTACTCATCATCTTCAACATTAGTATTTTGGTAATAGAAATCTCTACTAGGCAAAGTGAATGCTCACCCCTGCTATTTCAAGTACTCCTTAGAGTATGAGATGGAGTGCTTGATGTACATAACATAGTGAGAACGTGGCATGAAAAATCTTTTGAAGCATTGTAAACTTTATTTTTTTGAAAAATTGTACTCCCTCCGTCCCATTTTGTTTGTCAATTTTCGAAGATCGTGTCATCGGTCAAACGCTTATAACTTTTAATCCGTAATGTTAGTCATGATTTTGAAAACTCCGCATAATAAAACTCATCAAGAACTATCAAACAAGATACATATTGAATATTTTTTGAAATTCATATTAAAAGATATAAGCAATTGAAATCGGACACGGTCTACTAAAAATGACAAACAAAATGGGACGGAGGGAGTAATACTTTAAGACATGTTTTTATGGGACTTGGATGTCAAGTTTAGATTTGTCGTTCCTTATTAAAATATAACATTGTGAGTTGATTTAAGACTATTATATGAGTTTTATCGAAACATTCTATGGAGAAAATGTTTATTTACTTATGTTGAAAATCGAGGGTGTGACACCTTAAATCTCTTCGGGTGTTTAACTGCCTTAACCGTGTGTTGGAAGAATCGACATTCGTGGAACTACCGTGACAGCAGGGACTAGGCATCATAAATTGATCACGGACATCTGACTGTCAAAGCAATTTATCGCTGGATATATCCTTCATTTATTTTGGTTGTCTTTTGTTCTTCTCGTCTGTATTACATTGTTTTTCCTGTTGTTCTTGTATTTGGGTAGATTGTATTAAATTACCTATGCAATGAAATTCTATCTCTTTGGCAAAAAAATAAAAATAAAAAATCAAATGGACAGTGAAATTCATCTTCTTTCCCACACATATAGGGGCGGACAAGGGGGGTGTTTGGTCTCTACTGTAACACCCCCAAAATTTGGGTACGTTAATAAAGAATACATAGATAATAAATATGGTTTTACAACAGTAACCCAAAAGAAATTACATAAATCTTCCTGCCAATTACAATCATTCTCTACAGGGGTGACTAGGTTTCTCCACTCCATCGCATGGTCGTCCATCCCGGCGGTATCCTACTCTGCTCCGTAGGCCTTCAAGCCATAGTTCTCTCCTCCTGTCCATCTCTATAGTCTGGCATAATACGTCAGAGTCGCAGAGCAACATCGTGGTATTATGCCAGGGTTACACAAGTGTAACACCGTGAGCGATAACGCCCAGTAGACTACACTACCTAATCTCTAACTAGCAATTCTAGAACAATAAGCTCAAAAACAGTAATGTAGGTTTATTAACGGTAAAACCATGAATGCAACATGCATGTCCATGTGAAATCAATGTAATCATGCGCAGTAAAACAGTATTTTGTAACAATATCTTAAATCAGTGTCTCGTATCATCTTATCATTTTCAGCATTCTTCTTCAAATTTCAACCAAGTCATCATCTCACACCGCTCAAAAGTTATTGGTCCGCTTACGCCTCCTTTCAACTGGCAGCACCAACCTTTCCGCTCGAGGCCTCGGTTGTCGTGCATCACTGAACCTAACCAGTCTCTTTGCACGGTCCGTTCGCCCCGCGACTCACATGACACGGTCCCGGCCGCCTTGCATCACCAAACTTAACAACCTGTTTGCAAGGTCCGTTCACCGTGTGTTGTGCACGCTTAGCCCTTACCACTAAGTTCACTCCACCAAAATGGGGCGGTGCCTCGCTGCACTACCGCATCAATTCTAATCTTCCAAGTTCTCCCCGCGGAACTTGAGGTGGCATCTATTCATCTCATTACATTTCATTTCATTTCATTTCCCAAAAAAAAAATCTTATTTCTCATTTCAAAACAAATTTTCATTCTCATCTCTATTTTTCTCGTCAACAACTATTCAAACTTTCACAAATCCCGTGTCGTAATGTATCATGTACGTGCTCTATGCCATATGCTCAAAATTATGCCCATGTATTATTTTCCATAAACTTTTCTCATAAAACTCATATTTTCCCTTGTGAAAAATATCACATATAATCATGCACTTTAATGCACCAATTTTCCACACAAACTAATTTCTCCATAAATCTTTATTTTCTATCCAAAAATCCAATTTCTCTCTTTTCTTTTAAAACCTAACTTATTTTTTCTCCAAAAGAAATAAAATTAGTAAACTTCCTTTTTCTTGCACTCTCTCTAAAATTGACTTTTCTAGAAAATCATGACCATGGGATTTTACCCAACTTTGTCATAAAAATTTTTACACCAAGAATTTAAATAAACAATTAAAACTTATTTTTTAAGAAATCTATCTTTTTCTAAAAGTACTTTCAAACCTTTAAGAAATTTTTTTTTTTTAAAGAAAACTTTACACAACCTTTTATAAAGCAAATCTTTTAGCACAACACACACTTTATTTTAAAGAATATTTTTACTAACTCTTTAATAGAAAATTACTAGAAAATATTTGATGTTGGAAAAATTCACCCACACACTTTATTTCTTTTAAAACTTCTAGTTTTTCCAAAAATAAAACTATTGAACCATGTAGAAACTTTGTTGGCAAAAATTAAACCAATTCTAGAGATGATCAACATACTAATTTTAGGAAGAACCATTTAATTAGTAAATTAAGTTAGTAACCCACCCAAAATGAGTAAGTACTTCCAAAAAACTTAAAATAATTTAACTAGAAACTTTCTAATAACCCATATTGAAACTTTATCTTCTAATTTTTCTAATCAACTTTAAACTAGTTTAATCTCATGAAACCAACCAGTAATTGCATGAAGAATCATTCTAATTAAAAACTAATTAGAACCCTTTTCATCTTTTCAACATGAAATCCTCTCACTAAACTTTCTTAGAAACTAAGTAACAAGCTTAGAAACTTTATCACATGCATAAATGTGCTTAACAACCTTCTAATTCCATCTTAGAAAAACAATTAGAAACAACTTAATGAACTAGAAATTACTAATTAAAAGATAGGTGGAGTAAACTACCTTAATTTTCGGGTGTTAACCGGAAGCCGATAAGCAAATCCTTTCCGGTGAGTGTGTGAGCTCTCTAAGCAACCAACTTTCCTACTAATTAACTTAGTAGGAAGTTAATTATAGGCTAAATAGGTTGACTCTAGTGGTGGGAAAGTAGGTTTATATCTGGAAAGAAAGAAAGCACAATTATAGAAAGTGGGAAAGGTGACAAGTTGACAAAAAGGGATGGGCTTTTATAGCAAGATTTGGCTCTCTCTCTTTTTCACCCAAAACCTTCGGCCTCTCTCTCTCCCTTTATGGCCTACCACTTCTCCCAAATTGGGAGTGAATGTGTTCATTTAATGGCACAAGGGATTTTTACTAGGTTGGTGCAACTTGCACTCTAGTTTAGGGCTAGGTTTTTAGGCTCAAGTACTTAGGTTGCTAGGGAGAATCTAAGGGAAGTTAATTGGGGTGAAAGTGTAGTGTTTCTAGGCCTCTTGTTGTGTAGAATTTTGCATGGTTACCTTTGTTATGGGGTATTTTTGAAAGCTTAGACACAAAAGGGTGCATGTGCTAGCATAGTGACCTATCATATTAGGCTTGCTAGGCTCTAAGAAAGGAATATGCTTCCTTAAAACATGGATGCATGTTTTGAGAGACTTGAAAGCCAAGTCTTCTAGGTTTCTAGGCTTAGGTTTGCTAGCATGTGCTCCATTTCAAGCACAATGCATGTGTATTTAGGCTAGGCTTTTAAGAAAAGAATCTTGGGCAAAATTAGGAGAAAATTGGGCACCTCTCCCCTCTAAATGGCTGCCCCTCTCTCTCCATTCCATGTGCATGAGCTTCTAGGAAATTTCCCACATTAATGAAGCACATGCACCTAAAAATACTTGGAGGGCAAGAAAACCTACTATGAGGATTTTAGGTGCTACATATATGTACTACCACAAAGAAAATAATTATTGGCCCAAAATAGTATTTACCAAGATAACTTAAAATAATTTTTTTAGATAAAATATGAAAAATCAATTTTATAAACGAAATTTTTATTTAGCAAAAATTAGGGTTCCCCCCCCCCCCACCCCCCCCCCCCCCCCAAAAAAAAAAAAAAAAAAAAAAAAAACAAAAAAAACAAATTTCTTTTTAGATTTTTTTATAAAATTATTGAAGAGTGGTCCTTACAAATTAGGTGAAATTTATAATTTTGCGTCCGCCATTGTCCACATATGTTTAATTTATTCTTCCCAAGTGCCAAACCTCTTCCATCATCCCCGCGTCCCCAAGCCTCTTCCATCTTATAAGAAATTAGCCACGTCAATGTCTAGCCTTGCCACTCTCTTTCCGCACACGCCTTCCTCAATTCGGGATCAATAATTGACCAGCAATAATGCACATGAACAATAATTTTTTATTTTGTTACTGGCCGAATCGCAGCCTACAAATTTGAAGATGCTAATTGATTAGTTGACTCGCCCAAACTCGGTGAGGCTTTTAACTTTTTTAACATTATTATAGATGTTAAATTGTAAAGATCAACATAATTTTGTGGCAAACGCGTCATTTGAATCGTAACTTGTCGTCGAGGTCATGAGATGTAAGCAATGACAAACTGCCTAATTTAGGGGGTGTTCCACTAAGGTGATTTTTTGAAAAAATTGGTTTTTCACGGTTATTTATGTAATGTATTGTGAGAGAATGACCTGTCTCGGTTTTTGGAAAAAACTGTTTTTTGTTAGTGGAACACCCTTATTTCAAGTTTGTGGTTGGACAAAATTGTTTTATTTGCCTATTTTAATATTTTTCGTTTTGGAATAAGGGTCCCTGTAGTACACTAACACACTACAAGATCATAGCATACCTCAATGGAGCCTCAAGTAGCGGCCCAATTCTATGATCAGTTGGACCAGTCGAAACCCCGGAGGCCCAAACAACTTTTAATTGAATATTGTCAAATTCGGCAATATATTATCGAGACTGGATCGGCTCAAACTTGGTGGACTGAAGCAAAATCACGACTTGGTCATTATTGACCACCATAAGTTTGTGACTTATGATGGATTTCGGCCAAATTCCTTTGTTTAGGCTTTCAATTTAGTAATTTTGCTATTTTAGATAATATTTAGATTACGAATTACTCTTAGCATGTAATTCCGTTTTCGTTGATTCCAGTTGGGAAAGTTTTAGAATTGTTTCTAGTTTTCAATATTGAGAGTTTCCCTAATTTCTGAGGTATTTTATTTTTTAGTAGTTTTTTTTAGAGTTTGCTAGGGTTTCCCTATTAAAGGGTCTATATTCTCTATTATTCGGCAGCTAGCTTTTAATCAAATACAATTTCAGAGTTAATCTCTTCCTTTTTGTGGATTCAAGGACCCTCGTGGTTTCGAGACCTATCTTTATTTGGAATACTACGCGAATTCTGCTGCGTCACTCTTGAGATATCATCAACAAGATTTAAACTGTTCATTAAATAGCATTTTTGTTGCTCACTTTTTTTTTTTTGGGTTTGATATCTAGTTTATAGGCACCTCAACTAATTCTGGGATCCTAATTCTACCGTCCATTTAGGGTAGCCCAACTATAGCTACAACCCACTTGCTACTTAAAAAAATTAAGTTGATCAGATATCGAGAGACATATGGTCGAACGGATCAGTATTTTAAAAAATTGGTGGTTAGTATGATTTAGACAGTGAACAGTAAGACAAAATCTATCTCGATCATGATAAATAAAGTGTTTGACAAACTTCATAAAATGAACCAGGGATCGTGATGTTATATTGTTATACATACTACAAATACGTTGGTGCACTACATAGACCTCTGGGTCCAAAAAATTCGTTCGTGAATTGATAATGACTTGGTAGCAGTAATTTAAATAAATAATTGAAAAGAGGCCAGTGAGTTAAGTTTGGTTGTTGAGGGGCTTCTTTTTGGCGTACCTAAGTTCAAAGCTTATTACAAGCATCATGGCATGTCAAAGGAGTTGGTTGCTCTTGTCAGAATTTGGAACGGGAAAAAAGGCCTCCGAATGCAATCGTCGAAAAGAACAGTTATAGCATTCCGACTTTATGGACTACACTTGGCACAAAAGTTTGATGGAATAATTTCTGTTTACTACTCAATTTCTAGTGATGTGTCCATAGATGACATTTATACATTGAATTAGGGGATGGAGCTGTCCCTTTAAAGGGACAGCATTGCATTTATGTTGTCCCAATCTGGGCCGTTTGTGCTCGGCAATGGACGGCCCGGATTTATTTGGTAGCGGATAGTTTGGATGTGTTTGGACAAGATGTGATCCGAGCTGTCCATCGCCGAGCACGAACGGCCCAATCGGACAACATGCATGCTTGCACCCTCCTGTCCTTATACATTGGGCATCGGCTAAAAAAGTCAATCAAAAAAGAAAAAAGACGTTTGCAACTTCGGCAAGATTAATCATCGAATTATACCTTTTGGTCGTATAGCACGGTGATATATTGGTGACACATTTGAAAAGGAAAAAGAAGATTTTCTAATAGTCTTTAAATTTAAAAAAAATTGTAATTTGTTACGATTTCGGATTCTATATATTTGTCTGGTACTGGCACGAGCTCTAAAATGAAACCTTAAGTTAAATTTTCTAATTTGAGGCCAGATTAAGAGGTGTTTTGGTTAAATAATTGAGTCATATTGTTTTTTTTGTCCTTACTATTTTTTTTTTTAACTTGATAGTTTTAAGTTGGTTTTTCCTTGTAGATCATTGGTTCGTTTCGATGAGAGGAATTTAAAAGGTAAAAAAGTATGATTAAAATCTTTAAAAAATTCACTAAAGACAAAAATAATCCAAAACACAAAGTTTTTGGGTCTTCGTTTTTATTCACAAAAAAAAAAAGTTTGGTTAATATTTTTTTACTTTTTAGATTGCTCTCATTGAGACGAACTAATAATCCACAAAAATTAACGCAAAATTAAAAAATGTTAAATTTTTTTTTTTGAATAAAAAAAGCTAGCTTAATTATTTACACGAAACACTCCTAATAATTATACCTGTCCTAACAACCTTATTTTTGAATTAAAAGTCTTTGCCTCTTACGTCAACTATAGTTAGATGGCGATTTGCTTTTTAAATGCCTTAGAAAAAATTACACTACCCTAAACCCACCTCAAACCATCATAAGAGCGGCTCCATCACATATTGAGGGGTTCAAGCGAATCCCTTGGTTTCAAAAAATGCACTATTATTTTGTATGTTATTACATATATGTTGATATTTTCATAATATTATTTTTTTTGATAATCGGATGTCCAGACTAGTTTACGCGAACCTCAACTAATTCTGGGGTCCTGGAGGTAACTATTAGGCATAAGCCCCAGTGACCCCAAGAGTTTGTGTAACGCTCCTAATTTTGGGACATTAATTTATTACCATAAATAAATAAAAGTTTTACAACAATATTCCATCATGAAAATTACAAAAATCTCTCTGCCAATACATTTGTTCTCTATTGGGTAAGCTAGGGTTATCTCTAATTTTCAGCACGGCTATCAGCCCCTGACAATGTCTAGTCCAACTCCACAAGCCTCCAACCTATAACCCTCCTATTATTCATCTCTAAAGCCTAGCATAATACGTCAGAGCCGTAGAGCAACATCATGGTATTATGCTAGAGTCACATAAGTGCAACATTGCTAGCGATAACGCTCAACAGATAACCATTACCCCAAATCCTTACACTAATAGTTATAACAAGATTATGACAGAAATAAATAACAAAGATTTAATAGTTTAAACGGTAACATGATAGAATGCTCGTGTCAATGCAAATCAGTTGTATCGCACGTATAGTTCTGTGTCTCGTATTATCTTCCAGTGTCAGAGTTCTTCTTCAAATATTACTAGGTGTGGGACTGCTTTCGTCCTCCGGGCCGACAGTCCAGTCACTCCACTCTATGAACTGCTTTTGTCCATCGGGCCTATAGTCCATCACTCGAAAGTATTGGTCCGTTTATGTCTCTTTCAAGTGACGGTCGCCAAACTTTCCAATCACACCCACACAAACATGGTCCTGACTGGCTTGTCATCACGGACTTTCCTCGCCATGATACTTTGGACGCTCGTCGCGGACGGCCCACGCGTTTTGGTTGTATTTGTGAAAAAGGGCGATCCGGGAAAAAGGAAAAAAATTTAGAGTCGCCACTCGGGGTTTAATTTTAGAAAATGTTAGGTACCCGAGAAACCGTTTAGAAAAATAATGACTCTCATGCCGCTGAAAAAGGGGTTTGATCTGCGAAAAATAGAGATTTGGGTTCGGGAGCCAGGTTACCCACGGGGAAGGTTTCGTTCGAAAAATGCACCCCGCGTGCCCGGAATTTTCCGGTCTTTACTAAATCTTTGTGGGATTATTCTTTGAAAATGTTTTATTGAAAACTTTATAACACATAAACAGTATATCATGAAAAAATAAACTTAAAGGAAATCAATAATGACAATAAGTTAAACAACACATAATCATGTATATAAATGCGAAGAAATTAACTAAGAATGGGAGATAAATGTAAAAATAGAAAGTGGAGGGGGTAAACTGCAATTTCCCCCACTGATTTTTCCAAAAAAAAAGAGTGTCGGATTTCAGAAAACAGAGCATTGCGAGATGTTTTTCCAGTAACACCGTACGGTGTCCAAAATTACACCGCGCGGTGCCACAAGGATGCCGTACGGCGTCTCTGTGCAGTGTATTTTTTTTTAAAAAACTCTCGTTTTTATCCAATAAAAACCCACTTTGTCTTTGGTATAAAAACCACATTATTTGCTGATAAAATAGGTTTGGAAAATGGTTTTAGTGAATAAATGTACCTCATTTTAGGAACGGCATCCCGCGACAATCGATAATGTCGTGTGATACCTACCTGAGAGGCTTGAGCTTCATTGAAATGTCTTCGTTTGGACTCGAGAAAGAGCCACAGAGCTCTCCTCAAGTCCGATGAAAAACTCCCCTCAGAAGATTGTTGCGATTTGAATGCGAAGGTTTATACCTTGAAACGAACCGAATGGATTGAAACGGAACTTTTGGCCTTCTGGATTTGTAGGGGTGGAGTACAGAGTAACGGGATTTTGAAAGAATGATGATTCTGCTAGGAAATTTCCAACCGGTTTGTATGAAGCGAATTTGGGTTTTGTTTTCGTATGATTTTTTTCAGCTCTCTCTCTGATTGATCTCTCGAAACCGCCGGATGGCGTCGGATTTTATAGGCGAAGGTGGGCAAGGTTCATACGCAAAGAAGTTCTCATCATTGCCGAATATCATCATTCGCTCTGAGCTGCTGGAGCAACCCAGGAATCCTGTTGATGGGACAAGGAACGCCATACGGCGTCAAAAGTGTGTCATACGGTGCATAGTGTAACACCGCATGGTGCAAAGAGAATTTCAAGCCGTATGGTTATGGGTTTCAGGACGTACGGTTTAGGTGGGTTTGAGTTTTTGGTTCTTTTGATCCATCCGTTTCAAGCGACTGTTCCAAGGTACATTTCGTGCATTCTTTTCATCATTGGGGATGCACAAGTCATCAAAATTGGGGTGTCTATAGTTGCCCCTCTTCGACACGGCTTGGTCACCATCATGTTGGTGCAAGTCGTGCTAGAAGATTCGGACATCCCAATTTGAACAACCGTGCGGAAAACAAACAAGAAAAACAGTAAATTTGGTCGAGCTCGGAGCTTCCTACGTACCTCGTTTGAGAGGATCAGACCAATCGTGTTCGTCGGGGCCGTCATGAAAAAGTTGGCACCTCATTTTTCAACGAGGGAAAACGAATGATGTTGGCAAAAAGTGAAATAAGTATTTCGGAGGCCTGAAGCAGCCGTTAAAAAATATTTAGGAGGCCCTGAAAGCCTTTAAAAATAATTTAATGATTGCGGAAAGATAATCGTCGTAGAGGACTGAGAAAATTTGCGAAAGTAATTGCTGTAGAGGACTTAGAAATTTTGAGAAAATAGTTGCCGTAGAGGGCTTAAATTTTTTTTGATAAAATAAATGCCGTAGAGGACTTAAAAATTTTGAGAAAATATTTGCTGTAGAGGACTTAAAAATTTAATTGCCGTAGAGGACATAGAAATTTCGAGAAAACATTTGCCGTAGAGGACTTAAAAATTTTGAAAAAACATTTGCCGTAGAGGACTTAGAAATTTTGAGAAAGCATTTGCCGTAGGGGACTTAAAAATTTAATTGCCGTAGAGGACTTAGAAATTTCGAGAAAACATTTGCCGTAGAGGACTTAAAAATTTTGAAAAAACATTTGCCGTAGAGGACTTAAAAATTTAATTGCCGTAGAGGACTTAGAAATTTTGAGAAAACATTCGCCGTAGAGGACTTAAAAATTGTGAAAAAACATTTGCCATAGAGGACTTAAAATTAAAAAAATTCATTTGCCGTAGAGGACTTAAAAATTTAATTGCCGTAGAGGACTTAGAAATTTTGAGAAAACATTTTCCGTAGAGGACTTAAAAATTTTGAAAAAAACATTTACCGTAGAGGACTTAAAAATTTAATTGCCGTAGAGGACTTAGAAATTTTGAGAAAACATTTGCCGTAGAGGACTTAAAAATTTTGAAAAAACATTTTCCGTAGAGGGCTTAAAAATTTAATTGCCGTAGAGGACTTAGAAATTTTGAGAAAACATTTGCCGTAGAGGACTTAGAAATTTCGACTTGATAAATGTCGGAATTGGTGGGTTTTTCTGAAAATATAAGAAAGTGAAAGGGGAAAGTGTAATTTTTGTAGTTAAAATAGAAAAGAAGCCATACGGTGTCGGTATGTATACCGCACGGTGCACATTGACATGCCGCACGACGCAGGTGGAATTTCTGTCGAGATTGATTTCCAAAACCGCCAAAACCTTCTGTTTTTCGCATATTGTGTTCAAAATACTCTGATCAGTTACCTTTCAGTGAGAGACGACTTATCCGAGACCTTCTTCTTTCTCCTCAAAATCTTTCGATCGAAAATCTTCGTGAACCGAACCCATGGCGAGTTCAAGTGATAGTGAAAACTGACTGTTGCCGTCCGGTGAGGGGGATCCATCGTCGTCCGGTGAGGAGTATTCAACGCCGGCTCAGAGAGAAGAGAGTATGGCAACTCAATCAACCCTGGGTGACCCATCTCCGACTGAAATTGGTGCGGCTATGGTGGGTTTGGATGGTACCGAGCACCGTGCGGTGTCGATTGGGGGTGAAGCAGCCCGTACGGTTGAGGCTACGGTTGAACCGAGTGACAGAGAGCCCTCCACGGCGACACCCAACAATGATGTGGTGGCAGTAGTGATTGGTGATCCAAATAGCGGTAGTCCAACCACCGTGGCGACGCACGGTGCTCCGCGGAGTGGTGTTGTTGCCGATCGGCCCGAGGGGAGTGGGGATGCCGCCATGCAGGGTGGTGAGAGCAGTCCAGGGCCCATGGAGGTTGACGTGCCAGTCACAGGTGTGCAGGTTTCGGAGGTAGAGATGGACATTGGAGGTGTGCACGTGATGGTTGAGCAGAGACCTACTGGGGAGGGTGTAGCTGCTAGTTTTCAGGAGAGCTTGGTACCCAGTGACCTTTTGAGTGCTTCTTTGGTTACTGAGGTGCCCATTGGAGGAGAGCAGACGTCAGTTGTCATCCCAGTGGTCAAGAGGGACTTGGGGAAGGAGAAGGTGATAGTGGAGGAGGCCCGCGACTCTAGCAGTGGGGGTGAGGAGATGGAGGTTGGTGCTTTGGACCCACCTGTTGTTCCTGCGGTAGTTGGTTCTTCCCGGACTCCAGGTTATACCATGGCTGATACGCTGGAGGGAGTGAGAGATGAGGACTTGGTGTGGACCCTTCAGGAGGATCCGACTTTTGCTGTGGCTCTGGCTGAGGAGGGAGTGCCTGAGCACGTTCAGGATATGCTTCTTGAGGAGAGACAGAGAGAGGCTGAGGCTGCAGGAGAGGGAACACCTTTGTCTCTGGTGGCGGAGGTGGAGAGGGCTCAGAGGGTGAGGCCCCCGTTTGACCCAGAGACTTACGTACCGCGGGTGCACTTCTTTATACCGCTGAGGTGTGACGTGTACTCGCCGGTACACTTGTTTTATGACAAGACCACTTTGCTGAGGGACCCGGAGACCCACATTTCAGCACGTCCATTGGTATGTACTTTAATTGTTGCATTCAACCATTGTACTTGCCTTGAATTCCTGTATTTGCATGTTTTCTATTGCTGTTGTTAGAAAAACTTGTTTTCGCTTTTTGAAACAGAGAAACACCTCCTTGCCTGTGTACGGAGGCTCGTCAGATTCCTTGGGGCGCTTTCAGAGTTTGCCAGGGGCAGTGAGAGAGGTCATTGAGGGTACTGGCTTCATGGGGTTTATTCAGTTTCTGGTGACGACGCGGGCGGACCGCAGGTTGTTGAGAGCTCTGATTGAGCGTTGGTGGGGCACCACCAACACTTTCCACTTGAGGTTCACTGAGATGACCGTGACGCCATTGGACTTCTCGGCGATCACAGGTCTGAGAGTAGGTGGCGAGCCAGTCCCGTTTGACTCGGGGCTATACAGAGACAGCGCGGCTATCAGGCACTTTCTGGGGAGAGAGATAGGCGATGGAAAGCCTATGGTGAGGTGTGACCACTTGCCAGCCTTGTGGGACCACGAGCCAGAGTCGCCGACAGAGGTAGCTCAGATGGCTTGGGCTTACTTGTTGTACCTGTTTGGTGTGTCCCTGTTTACGAACAGGCGGAGTGAGGTTCACCTTGGTTGGCTCCCAACGTTGGCAGACTTGAGTAGGGTGGCAAGCTTGGACTTCGGAGGTGCTACTTTTTGCACTCTTTACTGTTTCTTAGGTTCCGTCAGCCGCGGAGTTGGGATGAGCCTTGCCGATTTCTGGAGAGTGCTCGAGGTAAAACTTTACATGCTTTCTTCTTGCTTTCAAGTTTTCGAGATATTGCCATGTAGACCTTAGCTTGTTGATGATACCCTTCAACCATGCAGGTGTGGGCTTATGAGGTGCTAGAGATGTATCCGCCGGCGAATAGTCATGAAAATGAGGAGGTGATCCCACGAGCAGCAAAGTGGGACCGAGAGCACCGTGGCGGCAGTGTGCATGCAGGGAGAGTGAACGACTTCCGTCGTTTCTTGGACCAGGCTGATGGTAGTACTGTACGTTTCTGTGTTGCTTTCAAACTTGAGCTTTCTATTTTACTTTCAACTTTTCTGAAGATATTGAGTTTCCTTGCAGGTGAGATGGCATGCTTGGGCTGTAGTGCCTGACCAGTACCTGGAGAGGAGCAGGGAGTTGACACGGGGGCGGATTTTGTTGGAGTCCCTGTACGGTTGGCAATGGTACTTGGGAGAGAGGGTGCCTCGTCAGTCCCTCAGGTTGGTGCATTTCAGGATACCGGGGCGTATACCCTCCGGCGTACAGCGGACTGACGAGTATACACGGGCTGAGGTAGAGAGATACACCGTGCTGGACACCGTGCTTCCTTTCAGCTGTTCTCTAGACTATGAGAGCTTTCTGGTCGGCCATCTGGCTAGCTTTTTAGACATGGAGACCCGTATAGCAGCCATGGAGATGGCCTTGCCGGTGCTGAAGAGAGAGATAGAGGTGTAGATGCCTGGAGGGATGATGGGAGTGTTGGAGGTTCCTCGTGTTGCACCCCAGCTAGACCTTACTTCTGTTCAGGTAACCTGTAAAAGAAAACACATTTTCAGTTCGTATTTTCTTGAACATTATTGAAAATACCTGTGCAATGTTCTCGTTTTTTTGCAGATTCCTGCCAGCTGGGAGTCAGAGTCCTAGCAGCTGAACTTGGACTTGGAGGCTTTAGTACGCCGGCTGATGATAGGTGACGTCCCAGAGGTGCTCCCCCGAGCTGAGCCGGGAGTGGTCTTCAGAGAGGGTGGTCCTGGTAGAGGTGGCCCAGGCTGTGGTAGAGGAGCCCGAGGTGCTGGAGGAGGAGCTCGCGGTGGTGGCGGTGCCGAGAGAGGCCGAAGCGCTGACCGAGGCAGAGGTGCTGACAGAGATCGAGGCGCTGACAGAGGTGGTGGTGCCCGGGGGGCTGAGAGAGGTGGCGCAGCCGGAGCTAGTAGTACAGGTGTAGGCAGTGTTGCGAGAGGTGCTAGTGAGGGGCTGGTGGTCCCAGCAGAGGAGGAGGGCGTAGAGCTTGTCGTAGCCCTTCTCCCGGTAGAGGGAGCTCTTAGGTAATCTTCATGCTTGGTTATTTGAACTGTGTGCTTTCAAACTTGTATATCAATTTTGTACACTGATGGAATTCCTTCGCTTTGTGCAGAGTATGTCCCCACCTCCGAGGACTGAGCGCAGGAGGCCGTTGATGAAGCAAGCCAGAGGTGGTCCTGCGACTCCTCCTTTTGACAGAGTACTTCGAGGCCGCCAGTCTTCTGTGGAGAGACCAGGAGGTAGTGCACCAGGGAGTTCAGCTCCACCGTCACGGTGGTCTTTCAGGGAGGCAGAGAGTAGTGAGGAGGAGGACACGGGTCCTTCTGAGTCAGAGGAGCTTAAGCCACATTCGCGGAAGAGGCCTCGTGCTTGAGTAGGTAGGACAGGCCTGCGTGCCTGCTTTTTGATTTGGGCACCTGTTTGCCCGTTCTTTTCTTTCTTTTGCACGGATACGGCTTGCGTGCCGTAGTAGTAGTTTTGATGATGCCGGGCCTGTTTTGCCCCTGGATAGATGCACATTATTACTTATGACATGGATATTGTTTTGGTTTTTATAAAACTCGCATTTCCATCATGTAGAATGACTTACATTAACAAAGACTTGAATCTTAAAAACCAAACCTAGCACTGAGAATGTATGACACGAGATACCGTGGGGAGATGTACGTGAGTTTGAAACTGGAAAAGACATAAAACTGGACTCTTTTTGGCTTTTTGTGGGAAGAGCTGGAAAAAATGATGAGAGAGAGGAGTTTAGGGTGAAAAACGCCCCGTAGCTAGACGTCTTAACTTGATTGATCAATAAATCCCGAATGTATGCAACAATGCTTGCTTGAAGTGAATATCTCGAGAAGTTGCGAAAAAGATGCAAAATTTCACCCGAAGCTCCGTATCCGGGGTTTCTCGGCATATCCGTTCATTGAGACATCTTTGAAAATGTGGAGCAATCCTTCCATTAAGCCTTTGATGCTCACTTTGGGTTGTATGTACAAGAAAAATGGCCAAAAGAAGTTTGGAATGGGTCCCGGAGGTTCAAAGTTGGAATTTTGGTCCAGCAGTAGTCAAGTATGCCGTACGGTGCAGGAAATGGCACCGCAAGGCGCAGGCATAGTGACGTACGACACTGAAGTTTGGTGCCCCACATTTGACACAGTTTTCTGCTGCTCTGGCTTCTTGATTCATCTTCCCAGCGTAATTTTACATGTTCCAAAGTCTTGAAATGCTGCACCAAAAATTTTCGCCTTATCCTCACGTTTTTTAATGTGGCACTCTTCTTGAAGCGCACGTTTTTCAAGATTTTTTTTTGAACTTTTCTCCCTTGAATGCTTATAAATAGCATTGTTTTCACAGCATATTCATCCTGAAAATCACATTCTTCATCTCCCTCCCTATCCTTCAAATGGCCGTTAGTATCTAAGCTTTAGTTCATCCCTGGCTTGATGAGCTTGACGTCCTAGGTTGGCTGAACTTCCGAGACCATAGGTTGGTGTCTATGCGCTACATTCGGGATGTAACCATACGCCCTGAGTTGCTTCATGCTGCTGTCCGTTTCTGGGATCCGGAAGTGCATGTGTTTCGCTTCGGCCTTCAAGAGTTGTGCCCCACGGTGGAAGAGTTCCACGCTTACCTCGGAGGTTTTGACCTAGAGACTCCTGTCATTCCTCTTCAAGGAGTGAATTATGCTGATGTGCTGTCCTCAAAGCTGGGCTTGAGTAAAAATGCGGCAAGGTCCATGATCCAGGGAGGCGTGCTCAACATTCCGCGCTTGATCAATCAGTTTCGACCCGAAGGCTTTCCATTGTGTCTCGTCATTCTTGCGGCGTTCTTGTTTGTTCGTTCAAATAATCAGGCAAGTGCAGCACTAGTAGGAGTGGCTAAGCAGATTGAGGAGCGCAAAGATGTAGCTCCAATGGTTCTGGCTGAAACTTTGATGGGTTTGGATGGAGTCCATGCTGGGTGTACCAATATTTTTTAAGGCAGTGCTTTGCTCCTACATGTAGGTTTCTCACTTAGCTCTCCTTTTTCTGGTTCATTTCTCGTTCTCTTTTTACCTCAACGCTTGGGTTTAGGCTTTCTATGGTTCCTTACTTGTCTTCTCTCTTATGTAGACTTGGCTTTGCGATAAGGCTGCCCTTCTGGAGGCAGTGCCATGGAACAGGATCCACGAGACACAAGGCTTTGTTCAAAGGGAGTACCAGGAGTTTCACAGAAGTGTTTCTGGTTGGGTTCAGGTGTTTTCCCAGCTTAAAGAGGACACAATTTCTTGGCCCTTGAACTGGATGGATCGTCCGACCATGACGGTGAGCAACATGAGACGTCATAGGATTGTTCTGGTGGGTCTGTCTTGCTGGACCTTTTACATTCCTTACCGCATTCTCCGTCAGCTTGGTGTTGGCCAAACGATACCGCTTGTGAATCCTGAAGACTTTATCGTGCCAAATTTCAACCATGCGACTATCCAGGCTTATCAGCGTACTTGGAGGGAGCGTGTGACTGTTCCCAGAGATCAGCATCCCAACATTGTGCTTTCGGGGCGTTACAAGAGATGGTTGGTTCAAGAAATTGAAGCAAGAGAAAACGGGAATCAAAATTGACATCTGCTTTACTCTTAATGTACCCGAAATAAATTTGCTGACCCATGACGCGTTTTCATGTGGGCCGATGTTTTACTTTTGTTGTTTCGTTGTGAAAGATTCATGCTCAGCCATGTAATCGAAGAAATTAGTTTGAATAAAAGTGAATCGTGAAAGTTTTCCACTTTGATTCTCATTGATTATGATTGCAAGCGCGAATGACGGTTATGGATCAACTCAAGAGATGTTACAAAAGATTGCGACCGGTCCTCAATGTGAGGATGCCTACGTATCCTTTAAAAGGAAACAGGTCATGACGTATTTCATGCATACGATTTTGGCTAGGGTTCGCTCGAGTATTTTCACTCTCCTTTTGTGCTCTAATTTTTGCCTAGTACCGCCCTTTCGGGTTTTTGGTCTAGCGAGCTCTTCTGATTTATTTGTCTTGAATTTTGCCTAAGCCGCTCGATGTGGGTTTCCGACTTAGCAGACTTGCTCTAATTTTTGCCTGGCAGTGCCAGCCTTTGCGGTTTTCAATCTAGTGAGCTTCTCTCAGGGGTAGTATCGCTTGAGCTGATCCATGTTGACCAATGTAGAGAATTCGTTGCCGTCGAGATCGATGAGCTGAGTTGCGCTTCCAGACAAAATTTTCTTGATAATGTATGGCCCTGCCCACTTTGGCCGAAATTTTCCGCGTGGATCGAAAACTAGAGCCCGGATCTCCTTCAGAACCATATATCCTTCTTGCAGATTCCTGGACTTGACTTCTTGATAAAAGCGCGCGCGATTCGGCGTTGATACCCTTGAACATGATACAAGGCCTTGAGCCTTCTCTCGTCAAATAGCATGAGTTCTTCGAACCTTGCGTTCTGCCATTCAGCTTCCTTGATGTCAGCTTCTATCATGACCCTTAGTGATGGTACCTCAAGTTCAATAGGGAGAACGACTTCCATACCGTAGACCAAAGAATAGGGTGTTGCCCTTGTCGGAGTACATATAGATGTCCGGTATCCCCAAAGTGCTAACGGCAGCTGTTCATGCCAGTTTCTTGTAGACTGAATGGTTCTTTCCAATATCGACTTGATGGTTTTTTTGGCAGCTTCTACAGCTCCATTGGTTTGTGGCCGGTAGACGGTTGACTTGTGGACCTAGATCCCAAAATCTTCGAGAACTTCTGCGGCTCTACCCTTGAAGTGAACACTATAGTCAGACACAAATGCGTGAGGTACTCCATACCGGTAAATGATGTTTTGCTTGATGAAGTGAGCGACTTGAACTGCTGTGAGAGTAGTGTAGGAGGCAACTTCAACCCACTTGGTGAAGTAATCGATGGCAACCAGGATGAATTTGTTCCCATTTGAAGCAACTGGGGTGATTTTGCCGATGACATCGATGCCCCAGGTAGAGAAGGCCAGGGTGAAGTCATAGAATGCAGCTCTGATGGTGGTATATATGCATGAGATTGACATGAATCTAACATTTGTGACACCGTCTCGCATACTTGATGCATTCGGTTTCCATGGTAGACCAGTAATATCCTTGTCGCAGGATTTTCTTGGTGAGCATTGTACCGTTCATGTGAGGGCCACATACTCCGTTGTGTACTTCTTCCATGATTCTGGTTGCTTCTTCGCCGTTCACACATAACTTGTGCATTCCGTAGTGGGATCTTCGGTACAGCCTGCCCCTGCAGATGATGTAATGAGAAGCTAATTTCCGGAGAGCGATCTGATCCTTCTTGTCACTTTCAGTTGAATATTCGCCTTTGTCAATGAAATTCTAGATGTCGTGGTACCAAGGAAGACCATCATCAGGCTCATCAATAGCCATGATGTACTCATAAACGGGCTTGTCCCTTTGTTCAATCATAATTGGTTGAAGCTTGACTCCGTTAGGTATCTCCACCATTGACACTAATGTTGCCAAGGCATCGGCAAACCGGTTGTTTAATCTGGGCACATGAGTGAAAGTGACAACTTGGAATCGATGAATTATATTGTCAAGGTCTTTATGGTAAGGCTTCAATTTGTCTTCCTTGACCTTCCAGTCACCGTTTGCTTGTGAAACCACTAAGTTGGAATCTCCAATCATTTCCAATCTTTTGGCACTGATTTCGAGGGCAGCTTTCATCCCCACGATACATGCTTCGTATTCAGATTGATTGTTGGTGACTTCAAAGTT
The DNA here is from genome assembly GCA_963854785.1 of Vaccinium vitis-idaea. NCBI lineage: Eukaryota > Viridiplantae > Streptophyta > Magnoliopsida > Ericales > Ericaceae > Vaccinium > Vaccinium vitis-idaea. The sequence goes on along the minus strand of OY978217.1, from coordinate 21,879,037 downwards.
TAGCTTGAAAGCAAGAGGGATGTGTGACCTTTCTGTTGAGATGAGCAGAATTCCAATCCCGAATCCTTTCTGGTTATCAGCCCCATCAAAATATAACAACCATACATCATTGGTTGTGGTCATGACATTTTCATCGGGAAATTCGAACCTCACATCTTCTGGACCTTCTACCGGATGATCGACCAGAAATTCAGCGACAGCTCTTCCTTTTACAGACTTTCGAGTTACGTACGTGATGTCGAATTCAGCTAACAGAAGCAACCAACGTGCTTGCTTACCCATGAGTGCTGGTTTCGCAAATAGATTTTTGAGAGGGTCCATTCGAGAAATCAGCCTTACAGAGTAGGCTAACATGTAGTGTCTCAATTTCTTGGAAGCCCATATCAAAGCCCAGCAAACCTTTTCCAGGGAGGTGTATTGTTCCTCGCATCCTGCCATTTTCTTGCTAATGTAGTAGACTGCTTTCTCACTTCCGCCTTCACCTTCTTGCGCTAGCATGCATCCCATTACTGATGAGGTGACAGACAAGTACATAATGAGGGGTTGCCCTGGCGTTGGTGGCATCAGCACTGGAGGGTTCTGAAGATAATTCTTGATGGCTTCAAAAGCTTTCCGGCATCTGTCGTCCCACTTGAATGACACACCCTTCTTGAGTAATCGAAACATCGGCTCGCAAGTTGAAGTTAACTTGGCGATGAATCTGCTGATAAACTGAATTTTTCCGAGAAAGCTTCGTACTTCCTTTTCCGTCCGTGGTGGCTCCATTTCGAGAATGGCCTTGATCTTGGAAGGATCTATCTTGATTTCTCGTGTAGTGATCATGAATCCCAACATCTTTCCAGCTGTGACACCAAACGTACATTTCTTAGGATTGAGACGCAACCGGTATTTGCGAATCCTTTCGAAGAATTTCCTGAGGGCAGGTAAATGCCCTTCCCTTTCCTTGGCTTTAACGATCATGTCATCCACGTAAACTTCGACTTCTTTGTGAATCATGTCATGTAGCAATGTTGTGGCCGCCCTCTAATAGGTTGACCAGGCGTTTTTCAGTCCAAAGGGCATGACCCTATAACAATAAGTGCCCCACTCTGTGGTGAAAGTAGTTTTCTCACGATCTTCGGGAGCCATGAGAATCTGGTTGTATCCTGAGAAACCATCCATGAAAGAAAGAAGTGCATGCCCTGCAGTATTGTCCATAAGTACATCTATGTGCGGCAATGGGAAATCGTCTTTAGGGCTGGCCTTGTTCAGATCCCTGAAGTCTACGCAGACTCGAATCTTTCCATTTTTCTTAGGGACAGGAACGATGTTTGCAACCCACTGAAGGTATTCCATTACCATTAGGAACCCAGCGTCTATCTGCCTCTAAATTTCCTTCTTGATTTCCAACACCCAGTCAGACCTCATTTTCGTCAACTTCTGCTAGACAGGCTTTGCATCCGGATAAAGCGGGATTCGATGCTCCACAATCTCGGGGTCGATGCCGGGCATATCTGCGTGTGACCATGCAAAAACATCCTCGAATTCTTTCAGGAGATCCGAGTGGGCTTTGAACTCTTCTGGAGATAGTCCGGAACCAATTTGAACCATGCGCGGATTGCTTTCATCTCTCAAATTTATAGAAATAATTTCTTCTTTTATAGGCTGAGCATGCCTTTCTTCTTCCCTTCTGATTAGAGATCGAAGTTCTTCTGGAATTTCTTCCCTGAACTCAATCTCTTCATCGTCGGGGTCAACACAATTTATTTCGGATACAGCAAGATAAGCAAAGTCTACTTTATTGATATCAAATGCGGGGGCCCCAGGGGCATGATACATGAAGGCGGACTCGAATTCGAAAGAAAAGTGATGACGCGAGGGAATGACAGATACATGCTCGGGGTCAGACTCAGACTCAGTGCTAGACTCGAAATCTGACTCAAATTCAGTGCTAATGTAAGTGATTCTAGGTACAAAAGTGCAATTTTTATAAATTTCATTGGCATCCACAATGAGTGCAGCAACATCTCCAAGGGCATCCTGGCTCAGCATCATCAATTCTGCCTCCTCGGCAAGCTCCAAATCAGGCTTCAAATCAAACAACATCGCAGTAGGCTCGTCTTCTTCGACACCTATCAGGCTTTCTTCCCCAAATAGCGATTGGAGATTCCCTGAGTCAAGAGTTTCGATCCAGTCAACTTGGAGTGCCTTAACCAGCTCTTCCCTCTTCTCGGCTTCATCGTTACTGTCCCAAGTATCGTTTGCAAAGATTACGAAGCCTGGCAGCTTAGTCTTTGTTTCCATGTCCCAGAATGGTTCCGGTTCCCCTTGATAGATAGCTTCTGGAGCTTTCACAAACTGAATAGGCTTCTTCTTGGCACCAACTGGCGTCTCCTTTCCTTTTCTTGGTTTGCCATCAGTTGATTCATAACCTAGATCGAAGCGGTGGTTATTTGTTGAAAACTGAGGGAATTCAGCCATCCCCTGATTGTTCAGACCTAACCCTAGGCCGGGCAGGTATTCCATTTTTCTCATGATTTCCAGAGTAGTTGAGCTGATTGAGAAGTCCTCATCCATTTTAACAATAAGGACTGTTCCTGAAGTATCGAAAGAGAAACCACCGAGAGTGACATCTTCTTCTCCATGAGCGATTTCAAGTAGTGGTACATTGTCAGGGACATGGGGACGGATTCCTGAATCTCCATGAATGGTTAAAGTTCCCGTAGCCAGACTGAGTTGGACTTTCTGGTGTAAAGAAGAAGGGACTGTCATGATATCTGATCAATGGAGCCAATGTCTGCCCAACAGCAGGTTAAAGGATGATGGAATGTCGAGTACATGGAACTCGATATCTGTTTTGAAGTCTTCAATCACCACTTCCACTTGGATTATCCCCACTACATCCCTGTGCGTGTTATCATATGCGCGCACTCCGAGGTTAGAAGGCTGGAAGTCTTTGTTCTTGAAACCCAAGCAGTAGGCTATCCGTAGAGGACACACATTTAGAGCGGATCCGTTGTCAAGCAGAACGACTGGGACCCATTTTCCCATGCACTTGAGAGTGATGTGCAAAGGTTTGTTGTGACCGGCTCCTTCTGGGGGTAAATCCTTTTCAGTAAAGACAACAACGTGCTTTGCACGAGCTGGAGTGAGTAGTGCCACCATGGTTTCCGGGGGAGTATCAGGTGGTACTTCCATATTGGACAAAGTTTTGATCAGCTTTTGACGATGTTCCTGGGAGGAAGAGAGCAAGCCCCAGATCGAGACTGACGCCAGAGTTCTTTCGAGCTGTTTCTGAACCAAGTCTTCCGCTGTTGCTCGGTTCTTTTAAGGTGGTTGAGTAGTAACTTTTGGCTCGATCGGAGATGAATTTTCTTGAACGGGATCATCCCAGACAAATTCTTCTGGTTGAGTTCGGTGTGAGATGTTCCTTTGAAGGTTGGCCGGCTGGTAGATTCGGCCGCTTCTCGTCACCCGATTGACTGTATCCTCCCAGAGTTGTTGGTTTTCACCCCAGAAATCTGCAAATTCGTCACCGACTTTGCGCTTACCAGCTTTGATGGCTTGCTGATTCTCTTCTTCAGGAAGTGGAGATAGTGAATAACTGCTTGAAAAGTTGTGCTGATATAAAGCTGGGAGTGAAACTGCGTCTAGAGGGTCAGCACAGATCGTCGTCTCTTCAACTTGGCTGATACTGAACCTTTCTGGAATGTAAACAACTGGCTTGTCATGAAATTCGGGGACGATGTACTGGCTCGAGTCCCGAGAGATTAGCAAAGAACCGAACAATGTTTGTTGGGAATCTTCCCATTCCTGATCATTCATGACCCATTTTCTTTCTTCAGCAAGGTCACCCCATTTGAGTTTCTGTTCAAGAGTTCCAATGGCATAGACCTCCGGGTCTTCTGACACAGGTACAAAGGGTTTTGGTTCAGTGACTGGCACGATGTACAGGCTCGGATTGAATTGAGTAGGGCTTTGGCCTTTTGAAGTGGAGTTGAAGGATATTTGGTTGGTCTGGATGTTTTGCTTGTGGTTAGGCAAGGGATTGGAAATGGTATTGGGTTTTTGTTTGGGAATTGGGATGGTTCCATCATCAACCAAGTCTTGGACTATGTGTTTGAGGCGGATACAGTTGTTGGTATGATGGCCGGGCATTTGGTGGTAGGCACAGTAGACATTTGGGTTGTGGTTTGCAGGAAGCTCTTTGGGTGGATCGAGAGGCATGATGGCATTTTTCTCAAGGAGCTTTTTGTAGACAGTGGTAAGAGGGAAAGAGAATTGGTAAAATTCTCTTCTCGGCTGGGAGGTGTTTTGGATAGGTGGTGACTGGGTGGCTATCTGGTTAACTGATTCAGTTTTGACCGGCTTAGGATTGAAGGAACTGGCTTGAGTCGGATTGTAGGCGTTTGGTCCAAAAAGGGTATTGTTGTTACCGGAGTAGACTCGCTTAGGTCGAGAGACAGATTCTCCTTTGTCAAATATGCCAGTGCGGATCGCATCTTCGACTGCAAGGCCAGCTTCATAAAAGGTTTTTGAAGTCGGCGGAAGTTTGAAAGACCACCAGGTGTTTAGCAAAGTCCAGTTCCAAGTTCCGAGTGATAATCCTCATCTGCTCTTTTTCAGAGGGCCTGTCCATCATCTGTGAAGCTTTCCCTCTCCAGCGTTCGACAAAGTCGGCGAAAGATTCGTTCTTTCCCATCTTTGTAGATTCTAACTCCCGAATGGTCATTTCCAGTTGGATGTTGTAGTTGTATTGAGCCACAAAGGCTGCCCCAATGTCCTCCCAGGTCTTCTTCTTTGAATTGTCCAAATTCAGAAACCAACGGAGTGCAGATCCCGTCAGGGTTTGCTGGAACATCTGAGCCATGGCGTTCTTCTCCACATCATACATGGATAAGGTACCCATGTACGTTTGCAGGTGTGCTTTCGGATCGCCACTTCCATCAAACTTGTCCCAGTCAATTGGCTTGAACTTGTCAGGCAGCTTGGCATCAGGGAACATGCATAGTTTCTCCATGTCAATGCCTATAGCAGCGATCTTTTCTTGTTTTTGAACTGATTCCTCAATCCTGGTTACCTTGGCCATCATGGCTTCCATTTCGGGGTGATTATTTGATGATTCCCCAGAAGGCAATCGGGAAGTAATGTTCTGAATTAAGATCATCATCTGAGCCATTTGTTTGCTATTAGCGGCCCGTTGATCTTCCAAAGCTTCCTTGAGAATTTGAACCTCGGTCTTCTTTGTTTGTTCTGTGTTCTTGGTCATGACTGGAAGGCTAGCTGACTGTTCCACTCTTGACTCAGTCCAAATTAATCGTTGTTGGGGAGTTTGAGCCCAACCGGGTGCAAGAGTGCTCTTGTTTTTGCCAATGGTTATGTACTGATGGTATGAACAAAATAAATCATGCTGTATATGCAGTCTATTTACATGGATGAATGATGTGTTATGCATGATGCAAGATTGCCCCAATTTCCTCAGATTTTGCTGAATACAATGGCCGGACCGAGGTTGCCTACGTATCCCCGTGAAGAAGAATCAGGCCGTAACGTAATTTGGGACTGCAAATTGGCTTCCAAATTTTTATGAAAAGATGTCTTTTTCATTAATCACCCAATCACGGAGTGATACAGAAGGAGTTCCGCTAGACGAAAAACAGACTCGATGAGCAAAGTACAGGCTATTACAGACTCGGTAAATAACCCGTACAGAAAACAACAACAGACTCGATAAGCAACTGCAACAGACTCGGCATTCAAATTAGGCAACTGATGTTGACTTTATTACAAAAGGGCCCTTGACGGCTTGATCAGATCTGGTTTATGGCGCGTGCTTCAACTTGCTCAGGTTGTGGCTTCATGGGATGGGATGAGTTGGGATGACTGGGCTGGATGGTGAACTGGCTTCATCGAGCTTCTGCTTCCCTTTGTAGGCCTTGGCCTCTTCTTCCTGTTGTTTCTCCCTAGCATGCTGTTCTTTGAGCTGGTGGGGGGACATGCCTTCATTGTCGAGAAGGTAATCCTTTTAGCAGCCATCGCAGTTGCATTCATCCCAGTATTTGTGGCCAGTGACTGGGTTAGCAAAGTAGTTACCGGGTTGCCCCATTCATCAAAGTACTTGACTGGCGGCATGGGGCAGAAGTCTTCATCATTTTCTTCGTACATGACAGTGATCTTGTCTGGGAGCATATTCATGCCGTTGTCTGGCGAGACGTGGAACTTCCAGCCTGGATGGCTTTCAGTGCTATTCCACTGATTGGGCTCGATGATCTAGTCAACCCATTTGTAGAGCTTTTCGCCTTCAGGGGACTTCTCTTCAGGCTTGGGGGACTCAGAATCTTCAATGATCCAGATAGGGGCGTTGTGGTGAGTGGAAAAGGTAGACTTGAGTCTCTTGTTGCTCAGTTGGTCAGCCATTGTTTTCTGACAAGAGGAGTATTGATTTTATTTTGAGAAAAGCGGAGCCTATTTGCAATATTTTTGAAAAATGGGATTTTTTTTGGTATTCAGCCTAGCCCGAGATTATTGGGGTAATCTTCAGGTGAATGGAGTGATAACCTAGGGTCAATCTACTTGGTGTATGCATGCAAAATGAGAGTAGTATATACAAAAGCAGTAGACAGATAGCATGGTATGTGCGAAAAGCGATAGACAGGCAGCATGCTGACAGGGTATAGGAGGATATATCACGAAATCCTACCCTGTGGGTCCTGTCTTAGGTTGGAAAGTTCTAAGGTTATCTATATGCAAAGGCCGGTTTTGGTTTAAGGGGGTTCCCTAGACTAGAGCCAATATTTGCCTCCCCTGAGCCAAGAATATCGACGTGGCAAGGGTAGTAACGGCAGGCTGACTCATCATCGTCCAAGGTTGCCGAAAATCCTGGGATGTCCTAACACCAGCAAGCTGGGGACGTAGCGGCGAGGCTAGTAACTATGCACGTGCAATGCAAAAGTTTAACAATAAAATCTTTTAAAAAATCCCACAAATATTTTTCAAGTTTGGCTGGCTTTTTAAATTAATCAAGACCTTGAAATTTTACCCAAGCAAACAACCGGGAAAGCTCTAGTCCAGACTGATCGGGCTTTCACCCTGACATCAATCCTTTCTAGTACAGCGTGAAGCAGGTACTTGGTGTCAAACTTTCAAAGGGTCGTTTTACAAGTGTAAAATGTCAAAATAAAGATTAATTTAAAAAATATCGATCCCCAGCGGAGTCGCCATTTTGTGGATGCTCGTCGCCGACAGCCCACGCGTATTGGTTGTATTTGTGAAAAAAGGCGATCCGGGAAAAAGGAAAAAAATTTAGAGTCGCCACCCGGGGTTTAATTTTAGAAAATGTTAGGTACCCGAGAAACCGTTTAGAAAAATAATGACTCATGCCGCTGAAAAAGGGGTTTGATCTGCGAAAAATAGAGATTTGGGTTCGGGAGCCAGGTTACCCACGGGGAAGGTTTTGTTCGAAAAATGCACCCCGCGTGCCCGGAATTTTCCGGTCTTTACTAAATCTTTGTGGGATTATTCTTTGAAAATATTTTATTGAAAACTTTATAACACATAAACAGTATATCATGAAATAATAAACTTAAAGGAAATCAATAATGACAATAAGTTAAACAACACATAATCATGTATATAAATGTGAAGAAATTAACTAAGAAGGGGAGATAAATGTAAAAGCAGAAAGTGGAGGGGGTAAACTGTAATTTCCCCCACTGATTTTTCCAAAAAAACAGAGTGTCGGATTTCAGAAAACAGAGCAATGCGAGATGTTTTTCCAGTAACACCGTACGGTGTCCAAAATTACACTGCGCGGTGCCACAAGGATGCCGTACGGCGTCTCTGTGCAATGTATTTTAAAAAAAAAAAACTCTCGTTTTTATCCAATAAAAACCCACTTTGTCTTTGGTATAAAAACCACATTATTTGCTGATAAAAACAGGTTTGAAAAATGGTTTTAGTGAATGAATGTACCTCATTTTAGGGATGGAATCCCGCGACAATCGATAATGTCGTGCGATACCTACCCGAGAGGCTTGAGCTTCATTGAAATGTCTTCGTTTGGACTCGAGAAAGAGCCACAGAGCTCTCCTCAAGCCTGATGAAAAACTCCCCTCAGAAGATTGTTGCGATTTGAATGCGAAGGTTTATACCTTGAAACGAACCGAATGGATTGAAACGAGACTTTTGGCCTTCTGGATTTGTAGGGGTGGAGTACAGAGTAATGGGATTTTGAAAGAAGGGTGATTCTGCTAGGAAATTTCCAACCGGTTTGTACGAAGCGAATTCGGGTTTTGTTTTTGTATGATTTTTTTCAGCTCTCTCTCTGATTGATCTCTCAAAACCGCCGGATGGCGTCGGATTTTATAGGCGAAGGTGGGCAAGGTTCATACGCAAAGAAGTTCTCATCATTGCCGAATATCATCATTCACTCTGAGCTGCTGGAGCAACCCGGGAATCCTGTTGATGGGACAAGGAAAGCCGTACGGCGTCAAAAGTGTGCCATACGGTGCATAGTGTAACACCACACGGTGCAAAGAGAATTTCAAGCCGTACGGTTATGGGTTTCAGGCCGTACGGTTCAGGTGGGTTTGGGTTTTTGGTTCTTTTGATCCATTCGTTTCAAGCGACTGTTCCAAGGTACATTTTGCGCATTCTTTTCATCATTGGGGATGCACAAGTCATCAAAATTGGGGTGTCTACAGATACAAGGTCTGTTCACCATACTGTTGTACACTTAGCCCTAACCACTATGTTCTCTCCACGAAGATGGGGTTGCGCTAATCCATTCATTTCCTACTATTCATTTTCATACTCATTTCTCATTTCGTGTCTCACATTTCTCATAACTTATCGTATTATTTCTCGTACAACGTGTCTCGTGAAATATGCAAATTTTCTCGTAAAATGTGTCTCGTGATTATGCAACTTTTATCATAAAACATGTAATGCTAATATTCCGATTCTACTAGTCTTTCACTAAACATCTCGTTTTTCATAAAAGTTGGTTTGCTTAGGCATGCCACGTAAAGCATTATTTATCTTCTTGACGATTGATTATCGCGAATTTCCCAAAAACTAGTATAGTAAATTATTTGTAGAAAATCAGGCATTATAATGACTAAGGAATTACATTTAGGAACATAAGTTCGAAGTTTCTATCCTCGTAAATATAAATTTTCCTTGATCGTACTACGTAAATACATTATTACTATTTCTAAAAAGACGACCAACTAACTATAATTTTCTAGAAACTAATCAAGCATTATACTGACGTAAAATAATATACACAGGAAATTAGGTCGGAGTAACTACCTCGATTCCGATAATAAGTCGGAAGACGCTTAGCTAGGCGGGTGGCTTGTTAGGCAGAGTAATGGCTCCTCGGGTTGTTTCGAAAGAAAAAGAATATGACTTCTTTTCCTAGAAACAAAAAGACCACTAAGTTTCTACTAACTTATGGTGGTTGTTGGTGGTGGAGGGTGGTGGCTATTTATGAACTCAACTTGAATTTTTGAAGAGCAAAATGAAGTTCAAGAAGAACTTCAAGAACTAGAAGCTTTTCTTCTCTCTAAAACACTAGAATGCCAAGAACAAAGAAATTTAGAAAGGTGGAGAAGTGGTGTGCCTTCCTCATGCAAATGCATGGGGTATTTATAGGCATCTCAAACCCTCCCTCTCTCCCTCTCCAATCAGCCCCTCTCTCAAAATCTCCCCAAATTTCTCCCACATATTGGGGGATTTACCTAGTACAACAAAAATCCATATGATCTTAGGCAAAATCCTAAGCAAAAATCTATAGGTTTAGCACATGGTAATCCTAGGGTTTAGACTTTGCATGGCCAACCTCATTTTGAGGAATTTTTGGTGTACCAAAGTGAATATAGGAATGGATCGATATGGAGTACCACAAATCTTAGGAGATCAAGTTTAGAGTAGGATTCTACCATGGCACCTTCCTTTCTCTTTCCCTCTCCCTCTCCCAACCGAAACTCTCTCTCTCTCTCTCTCTCTCTCTCTCTCTCTCTATATATATATATATCTCCAAATCTTTCTCCATCTCTTCCAAAAATAATGAACTAGGTGGTCTAGAATTCTTGAAGTGTGTAGGAGAAAATCTAAGTGGAGATTTTTAGTACACTAATGGAGGATTCTTATACCAGCACATGCTCATAAATTAGGAGCTTAAATTATTTTCTAGAATTTTTCACAAACTTAGGGAACTTTATTTAATAAAAGAACAATAAAAATAATTAAAATCGAAATTATGATTGAATTTTTATTTATCAACAATTAGGGTTGTTATAGTTTGTTGGCAAGAGGAATCAAACCTGAGACCTTAGGTGGAAGCAAACCCCTAAGTCCAAATGTATGACCACTTTGCCAACCCCTTGGAGTTTATTTTCATAATATTATTGGTAATGAATAATACTACATCCTTAGCGAAACTAAATTCAAATTATCTTTACCTTGTGAGTAAGACTCTAATATAACTCAATAAAACAGAATAAATAAGTGGAGATTTTACATTAGAAAGAAAACCTATATTAGGTTTGCGAGATTTTTCTCCAGTAAGTTAGAGATTTTACATTATCAATACAAGAACTAGGCTTTATCCTAGAAGAATTAAAAGTGAAACTGTCTATATTTTTTGTCTTGTGAAATTTTAATCTTGTATCATAATATATTTCTCATGGTTCATCCTTTTTAAATTTGACACCCTCTAAAACAATTTTTGGTTCTGCCACTGCCTATCATCAGCCCAAGTGCCCAACTCTATTATCTAGACGAGAATGCTATATATATTGATAATCTAGGCACTTTACAAGATGTACTCCGTTTGCAAAGCTGAAGCAGCTTCAAAAACTCTTACGTCTCTGCTAGCAAGTCGCATCCATGCTACTAAGAGCATCTCCAATACACTCTCTAAAATTGGCCTTAAAAATGACTTCTAAAATGAACACATAAACAAAAGAGAGGTCCATTTTTGGGACTGTGGGGAGGTGCTGTGCACCAACCCGCTGTGCACCGTGCTGTGCACACCGGTGCACGGTGCTCCGGCCTCGCTCCGACGATCGGAAACGTTCATCTCGTAGAGCTCACCGAGTAGAACAAGTGTTCCAAAAATTAGCTCAATTGGAAATCATTAAGTGTCTAATCGGAACACATAAAATGTGGCAATAATGGGTTCTAGTGGGTTTGATCTAGTGTTTCGGATCCATTCTTTTCAAGATAATAATGTTCCAATGAGCCACTTAATCATATCCGATCGAGCTGATTTTTGGAACACTTGTTCTACTCGGTGAGCTTTACTAGGTGAACGTGTCCGATTGTCGGAACGAGGCCGGAGTACCCCGCACCGGCGTGCACAACACGGTGCACAGCAGGATGGTGCACAACACCTCCCCCCATTCCCCATTTTTGTGGTCTAAGGATTTGCTAATGTATGTGGTATTCCAATATGATCTCTAATTGGCTCCAAGTGTGTCCTATAATTTGTTTATGCATAAAAAATATAAGTGGGTCCCTCATTTCCTCATCTCTCTCTCTCTCTCTCTCTCTCCCTCTCTCTCTCTCCCAACTTTCTCTCTTAACTTAGGGTAAATTTAAAAAAAGTCCCTAAACTTTCAGCCAATTCTAAAATAAAAAAAAAACACATGTACTTCAGCTGTTAACAAAACAACACCTGAACTTTCATTCCATCAACAAAAAAACCCATGCCATACCGTTCTGTCAATTTTTTGATAGATGGGGCGTAACGGTAACTATAAAAGAGTTAAACTACATGTTTTGGAATCCGACGACTATGTTCACAAATTTCTTCTGCACAGATGTATGTGTGGGGCCCATTTGCGTGTCTAGCGAAAAATTCGAACCGTTCACTAACTTTAAAATAATTTTTCAAGTGTGCTCATCGAAAAATTAGCTCAATCAGATACTCGTAAATGCTTGATCCATTGTTGCAAATTTTCATTTAGAATTCTTTTCCTTGAATTATGAATGAAATATTAAAACATTAGGTCAAGCACTTACGTGTATGCGATTGAGCTGATTTTTCATGAGCCCACTTAAAAAGTTATTTTAAAACTAGTGAACGGTTCAGATTTTTCGTGTGACGTAAATGGACCCCACATACCAATCTTTGCATAGGGACTTAACTTAATCAATTGGATCTTTGGGGTCCTACAGTCTCTTGTGCATGGATGGGTCTGTAGGGCCCATTTACGTGTCCCACATGAAAAATCCGAACCATTCACTAACTTTAAAATAATTTTTCAAGTGAGCTCATCAAAATATCAACCCAATCGTATACCCGTAAGTGTTTGATCTATTGTTTCAATTTTTTTATTTAGAATTTGAATCCTTGAATACTGAATGAAAAATTGAAACAATGGGTCAAGCACCTACGGATATGCGATTGAACTGATTTTTCATGAGCCCACTTTAAAAACTTATTTTAAAATTAGTGAACGGTTCAGATTTTTCATGTGGGTCCCATCTGTGCACAAGGGACTTAACTTAAACAATTGGGTCTGTGGGTCCCATTTACGGGTCCCCAAACAAAAAATTAGAACCGTCCGTGAAAAATCAGCTCAATCAGATACCCATAACTGCTTGGTCCATTATGCCATTGAATCATAATTTTACCCATAAGTTACCGTTAAGCGCCATCCATCAAGAAATTGACGGAATGAGACGGGAGGGGTTTTTTTGTTAGCGGAATAAAAGTTCAGGTGATGTTTGTTAAAGGCTAAAATCTAGGTGTTCTTTTAGAATTGGCTGAAAGTTCAGGGTTTTTTTTTTTTTGAAAATTTCCCCTAAACTTAACACGCCAACTATGAGCCAACTTTGGGAGCCTATTTTAAGGAGTCGCTTCGGAGCACTAAAATGAAGATATGTTCACTAATTTTGTCGATGTCACCTAAGAGCCTAACTAGAAGTCATTTTAAGAAATCACTAGAGATGCTCTAAAAGTCAAGACGTTTAGGGAAAAAAAATATGCTTCCACTGATCAACGCATCGTTGATGTTTTTTTTTTTTGGTAAGTCAATGCAATGCACCATTGATTTTATCACATCTATCACAAAAATGTATGGATGGACCATTTTCGGAAAGAAAAAATGCTAAGTACCTATAAAACTTACCCCAAAAATACTTCAAAAGTGAAATCAGTAGTTTCAACTTCCAATAAACAACCAAATGAATCTGAATCATTGATCATTTCACTTTCGGGGTAAGTTTTATGGGTACCTTGCATTGTACTTTTGGAAAACGAAATCTATTGGTCATTTACTCAAAAAAAAAAAAAAAAAAAAGAAAAAAGAAAAAAGAAAAAAGAAAAAAGAAAAAAGAAAAAAGAAAAAAGAAAAAAGAAAAATGAAAAAAGAAAAAGAATGATGTGGCGTCTAAATATTTTTTACTGATGATCTACAATCTCCATCAAGGAAATAGGCAACATTTATTTTTGAGCCGCAATTGACGCAGCGTTGTAGCGGAAGAAGAGCGGAAGAAGACTAGATATCGTTCTAGCAGACGGATGGGTGACTAGATATCGTTCTAGTAGACGAATTGGTTAGATCTCGTTCTAACAGACGGGTTCTTGAATTCACAAGAAAAAGATAAGCAACCTTGCGCACAAGGAAAATAGAGAGAACTCTAGAAATATTATTGATAGTTGATTGAATTGTTATGAAAGGTTACATCCCTGTTTATAATAAGCAAATCCTAGAAATATTATTGATAGTTGATCACGAGCTTGTTGATCGCGAACCTGTTGATCTTGTACTTGTTGATCACGTGGCGGATTGTTAGGATCAGGACCTGCTGGTAACCTAGTGTTGATTGTAACAGTCAACTCTCTCAACATATATAGTGCGTATCTCTTCTAGTTGTTGTTGCTGCCCATCGATCGCGTCCCATACCACATCATTCCCATGATCTCCTGTGGGTTTTTCTCCGTTTTTGGCCATTGAAACAAGGGAGGACCTTGCTCTGATACCACTTTGACGTAGCGTTGTAGCAGAAGAAGACTAGATATCGTTCTAGCAGACGAATGAGTGACTAGATATCGTTCTAGTAGACGAATTGGTTAGATCTCGTTCTAACATACGGGTTCTTGAATCCACAAGAAAAAGATAAGCAACCTGCACATAAGGAAAATAGAGAGAACTCTAGAAATATTATTGATAGTTGATTGAATTGTTATGAAAGGTTACATCCCTATTTATAATAAGCAAATTCTAATTCGACTAGGACTCAAACTAATTAAAGAAAAAGCAAATCCTAATTCAACTAGGACTCAAACTATTTAAAGAAGAAACAAATCCTAATTCAACTAGACCAAGAATCCTAATAAAATTGAAAATCAAAATTAAACCGAATACGGAAAGATAAAATTTTCAAATTTTTTTGCATTGAATTAAAGATCTCTATTAGTAGATTAATTTGGTGGAAAAAAAATTATGCGCGGAAGTACTTTATTGTTTTATCTGAAAGGTATTTAAAAATATAACTCAACAAACCAATAATGTGAAATACTAAAGTATGTAATTTTTCAAATTCTTTTGTATAGAAGTAAAGCTCTATTAGTAAATTAATTTGGTGCAAAAAAATAAAAAAAGAATGAGCTGAAGTACTTTATTGTTTGATCGGAAGGATGTTGCATAGCAACTCAACGCCAACAATGTGAAATACTAAAGTATATCTTTTTCAAATTTTTTTGTGTCGATCTCTATTAGTAGATTAATTTAGTGCAAAAAAATAAAAATTATACGCAGAAGTATTTTATTTTTTGATTCGAAGAATATTACAAAGCAACTCAATAAGCCAACAATATGAAATACTAAAGTTTATAAATTTTCAATTCTTTCCAACCAGTTTAGAATGTAACATGAGAGTGAAAGATGGCTCAACCAATGGTTGAGATTAAAAAATGAAGTTCTAATAGTTGAGGAAAACTGTCTCAAAAACCACTTTGGGCACCACAGGCCGACCCCTAAGCATTGGGGGCGGGAGAAAAACGACCAAATTCATTCACGAAGAGAGAATCTGAGGGGAAATTGTAAAAAAGGTCCCGCCCGCATAGATAAAGCATTGGGTTGTCGCTTTCAATCTCGGCCCGAGCTGTTGGAGGATTATATTCCAACTAATCAGATTCAGAGGTAAGTAGTACAGTAGTGTTTTTCTCAGGCTAATAAGTAGGTAGTTGGATCGTGACATCTTTGTATGGGTATTTTTTTAACTTCATTTCGATGATCGTAAGAAGCCGCAACTAATTAGTTATTAGTCTTGTTTTCTTGGATTGTTGTTTCTGGCAGGGTAATTGCAAGCTCGCAGTCCTGTTTTTCCGTTTTAGTATCAATCAATGATGTAATACAGTGCTACTGATGAATTCCTTTGCTTGGATTATAAGAGGGGGAGCTAGGCACCAGGTGTTCGTGTTTTTGTTTTTAAACACCTTGTCGATCGTTTCTCTCTTTGTCACTCTCGCATTGACGATAGAGATCAGTTTTGATAGGTTTGCGTGAATGAATATTTAATAATCCAGGAACAAGAAGTTGTGGTTGTTTATTCGACATGATGTAGAATTAGCTGAGGCAATTATTTTCAATTAGGTAAATACATCCCCCAAGTCACACCGCCACTAAATTCAAACGTACTGTATTAGTAAAAAACTCCAGTTGATGACATCCCCAATTATACCCTTCCTGTCCCTTGGACCACAACTCATTGTCAACTCCTCCGCGTTACCGTGTAGAGAGAGAGAGAGAGAGAGAGAGAGAGAGATTCCATAGTCAACGGAATGGGGATTTAGAGTGGTGAAGAGAAAATGTAGACCATTTCCATCCCCAGCAAGCACTGCCTTGTCCTTCCTTTCTTCTCTACCTGATATGGGTTCCTTTCATTCATTCTTCTTCACAATCTTCTTATCTTGTGCTCTTGTTTCTTGTTCTAATCCATCTTCAGGTTTTATATACCCAAATTTCACTTCTAAAGGTATCCATTTCGTTGATGGTTCCGTCGGCTTCTTAACCTCTGTTAATGCAACGTTCAAAGCAGCTATGATTAATCCCTTCGGTCAAGAAACCAACTTCTATTTGTGCATCGTTCACATGGCTTCCAATACCGTCACCTGGTCTGCTAATCGCGATGCACCTGTTTCTAATGCAGGAGCCATGAATCTTTCTGTCACTGGTATTATAATCACAGATCAAGACGGGAGTCTTAAATGGTCGACTCCTCGGTTCAACTATTCGGTTTCTGCACTACAGTTAACCGAGACTGGGAATCTCGTGTTGCTCGACCAATCTAATGCTACTCTTTGGGAGAGTTTTCATTATCCAACAGATACAATCGTGATTGGGCAGAAACTGCCTGTAGGGGTATATCTGTCCAGCGCTGCATCAAGTACTGACTTGTCGGTTGGCAGTTACTGGCTTTCAATAACTTCCTCTGATGCTTTACTGCAGTGGCAGAATTTGACTTACTGGAAACTATCGATGGATACCAATGCTTACAAGACCTCGACTTACCTGGTAGAGTACATGGCGATGAACCAAACGGGTCTTTATTTGTTCGGTAATAATGGTGTTGTCGTAATTGAGGTGAACTTATCTGTGTCTGATTTTGGGATTGCCAAGTTAGATTATTCCGGCCAGTTCAGTGTCAGTAGCTTTTCTGGTACTAAATTGGGGCAGGTATTTGCGGGGCCGGGTGATAAATGCCAAACCCCATTTGTATGCGGAACACTTGGTTTGTGTACTGACGGTGCTGCATATGGTAATCACGTATGCTCATGCCCATCGAACTTCCATTATAGTTCACCGAGCCAGAATCCAACTGTTTGTGTGCCAAGTGATGGTTCTTATTCCTTGTCAAATTCTTGTAATTCAAGTAATAATAACAACAGTACAGGTAACTCCTCGTCAGTTACATATTTGAGCCTTGCCTATGGTATTGACTATTTTGCTAATGATTTCACCAGTCCTGTCAAGTACGGCGTAAACTTGTCTGTCTGTGAAGATCTATGCTCACAGAACTGTTCTTGCTTGGGAATTTTCTATGATAACTCATCGGACTCATGTTATGTCCTTCAAAACCAGTTGGGATCAGTTATGTCGAGCACCAGTAACAATAATGAACGCTTAGGTTTCGTTAAAGTAATAGTTGGCCCTTCGCCTGCTAATTTTGCTCCTAATAATGATCAAGCACTTGGGTTTCCCATAGTTGCTCTGGTGCTCTTGCCTTTTATTGGGTTGTTCCTTTTAGCTGCTCTGGGATTCTTCTTGTGGAGAAGATCTACAAGCTCTAAAACTGGAAAGATACATCTCAACAGTCAGACCCTTCCTTCGTCGGAGGAATTGGATGCCTTCTCCATCCCAGGATTACCTGTAAAATTTGGGTATGCAGAGCTTGAGGCGGCTACTGATAATTTCAAGACTATGATTGGGTCAGGTGGGTTTGGTGCAGTATACAAGGGTATACTCCCCGATAAATCCGATGTGGCAGTGAAAAAGATCACTAATTTTGGTAGTCAAGGGTCGAAGGATTTTTGCACTGAGATTGCCATTATTGGAAATATTCACCACGTCAATTTGGTCAAGTTGAGAGGGTTTTGTGCTCAGGGGAGAGAAAGACTTTTGGTTTATGAATATATGAACCGTGGGTCCTTAGACCGCAGCCTGTTTGGGAATGGACCAGTCTTAGAATGGCAAGAAAGGGTTGACATAGCACTTGGAACGGCACGTGGACTTGCTTATTTGCACAGTGGGTGCCAGCAGAAGATCATCCATTGTGATGTCAAGCCTGAGAACATACTCCTTCACGACCATTTCCAGGCCAAAATCTCGGATTTTGGGCTGTCTAAACTTCTGAGCTCCGAACAGTCTGGTTTATTCACAACAATGAGAGGAACTCGTGGATATCTTGCTCCTGAATGGCTTACTAGCTCTGCAATCTCCGACAAGACTGACGTCTACAGTTTTGGAATGGTACTGCTTGAAATTGTGAGTGGGAGAAAAAACTGCTCTTTACGAACGCGAAGCGGAAGTACGAATGATGAAAGTAGTGGTGGTGGGTACTCATCATCTTCTTCAGGACAAGGAGTTGTTTATTTCCCTATGTTTGCCTTAGAGATGCATGAGCAAGGAAGGTACTTGGAACTTGCGGACCCCAGGCTCGATGGGAGAGTCACAAGTGAAGATGTGGAGAGGTTGGTGCGTGTGGCTTTATGTTGTGCACATGAGGACCCAGCGCTTAGGCCAAATATGGTTAGTGTAGTTAGCATGTTGGAAGGTGAGATCCCTTCAGGTGAGCCAAGGCTGGAATCTTTGAACTTTTTGCGATTTTATGGGCGTCGATTTACTGAGGCTTCTACGGCAGAAGAGTACAATGGGCAAGATGAATTTGTATTTCCACAATTCAATCCTTCTCGTACTAGTTCAAGGAGTACCTTGCATTTTAACTTGTCTTACATGTCATCGCAGCAAGTCTCAGGCCCAAGATAGTACCTAATGACTGGGCTTTGTATAATCATTTTTGTGGTTTTCTGTTGATAGATTGTTTTACCGTCAAATAGACGCGCAAGTGTAGTTACCATATTTGGTATTCAGTCTTTCTAATATTCAATGTGTCATTACTCTGTATTTTGTGTCTTGTGCACAGTGATTGTTTATCTGTTTATGGTTGGACTTGACTTCATGTAATATTTCTGTATAGGAATTTTTTTTTTAACTCTTTTTAAGTACTTGTGAATTTGGTTATGATTGGGTGATCTCTTCAAATGGTGGTGTTGATGTACTAGGATTGTTTATTGGGTGCTGCAAGTTCTTGGCCGTAGAACATTTTTGGTGTCCATTCAGCTAGAGAATTTGTTGTCCTCGTTTAGTTAAAGTGAACTTCTTGTTTATCCATCGCTATAGTCCAAACTCTTCCTTTTTCATTGCTCTATGAACTGTCAATTACATTTGAATTTCGAAGACAATTTGTGGAAGCATTGATCTTCAAAGTAGAAGTGAAAAGATGATGTGATTATTCATGTCCCTTGGTACTAAATACTATCATCTAATATTTTGTCAGGAACAAAAAAGTTGAACTAAGATACCACCAAAAATCAATCATCCATCAAATGAGTTAGTGGGAAGAATAAAACTCTTTCATCTGTAGCAAAGAACTCTGCGGTTGTATTTGTCCGGATTTAGGGTCTCCATAATCGAAGGGAAGTATGTGATTGAGTAGACAATTTCATGGCTGAACAAATCTTTGATAGCATAGTTTGATAGGTTGCTGGAGGGATGCAAAAGGATGTCATATACAATCTCAGCCCATCTATTCTCTCTTTACTCTTTCGTAACTATATGCAGATATGCAGGTTAAGGTTGCTGCCCTCATTGATTATACAGATGGCATGGTCAGAATTGGAAAGGATGTGGTGCCCCAAAGTGGTATTGGGGCACCGGTGCCCCAGTTTTACTTACCACGAACACTGGGTTTACAAATTACAAAAACATATCACACTTACCACAAAAACAGACCACACTTACCACACGTGTAGGCCATAAATTGTGGTAAGTAAAACATGTTTTTATGGTAGTAAAGTCTGTATTCAAAGCAAGTACAATTGCGCGGGAAAAGAGAATAACCACCTCCTCCTTATGGTGATTTTCATCTAATGACTGAGATTTACCCATTTTCTAATTTAACGGTCAATATTTACGGGGGCACCGGTGCCCTAATACCACTCTGGGGCACCATAGAAATTTTCACGTACACGCAGACCTAATTGTCTTGAAACCTTGAAGAGTTTAGTTGTTTACTTTTTAGGGAGAGTTTTGTGGCGATTTAGAACAAAGGATCCAGCCGTTCCAAAAAAAAAAGTAAATAGGGCAAAGCAGAAGCTTTGGGTAAGGCTTCTGTAGGCTAGAGAGAGAGAGAGAGAGAGAGTGAGAGAGAGAGAGTATTTGACATATATAAGCCTTGAATGACTATCACCTCTGTACACACGATGATTCTGCTGCAACTGTTGACATAATAAGCCTTTCGGCTCAATGGTAATTGATTGATAGGCACGTAAATGTCACATATGCACCCCCTAATTTATCCTTACTAACTCCGTTTATATTGTTACTTATTGTTAGAGCATCACTAGTAGTATACTCAAACACAAAAATACTCAAAGATGAGTATTTTGATACACAAAAAGGCTCACAATGGTATTTGGATAAATACTCAAAGTTAACAACATTTGTTACAAATACTCAACTTTTGGCATTTGGATACTCAAAACTACCAATCTTTCTCAATAACCAAACCTCAATAACCAAATTTTGGGGACCACACCGTATCAAAAGTAACAACATTCTCTCTCCATTTTTCAAATACTTAATTCAAAACTCAATTTTTTTGCACTTTCTCCCAAAAATTGAAATTATCAATTTTTAATCTTTACCAAAATATGTTCAAGATTGATCTCATTTTAAACGTATTGTGAATATCTTTTAAATGGTAATAATATTATAAAAATATATATGTACAAATTTAAAGTTGTGCCCATTTTATGAATAAAAATAGAGTGAATAGTATTTTTTTTTATTATGGACACAAATGAACCATTGTAGAAGGGTAGATACTCAAACTTATAAACTCATTAAATGAATACTCAAAATGTGATGTGCCAATATTTGAGTATCCATATTTGAGTATACCACTAGTGATGCTTACTTTGTAGTATAATGCTTTGTTTTTGTGTTTTAGGTATTTGGAGTCTTTGATATGGAAAAAAAAAATGCAAAGGTGAATTTCATTTGGTATCGAAGCAAAGCCCGTGGTCGAATTAATTCAAGTGGTGCAACCAAGTTATCACGGACGATCAAGCACCCAATCTTATTCCGAAGCAAAAGGGATTTGATTTTGGCTAAAAAGGAATTTCATCTTTAGAATTGAGATTGATTTGTACCGGCATATTGGGTTTTGCTTTGTTTAGAATTCTAAGAAAGGTAAACCAAGGAGCTTTGGCAAGGACATAGTATAGGGGTTAATACTTAATAGCATAATTAGGATATCAAAAATTTATCTACAGCGTGCATGACAAATGTTTCACGCGTTCCAAAAACACCCTCAACCAAAACATGCCCAAATCCAAAATTGAGAGAGAGAGAGAGAGAGAGAGAGAGAAGTTGCTGCAATCACGCTCTGTATCGGCTGTGAACTCTGCCGCTGGAGAGGTGCAAATGGTAGGTGACGTTGGTGGCGAGGCGATGATGGGCGCCGGTGATGGGACTGGGAGGGGCTTGGGGTTATGAAGGACCAAAGGGAGTAGACCATTAGAAGAGTGAGGTGGAGGTCCAGGAGTGTCGTTGTTTGGGTCTGGTGGGTTGTTTTGTCATGGGGAGAGTCGGTGGTGGTTGGCAGTGAGAATGGGAGAGCTCAGACGACATTATTTTTTGAAGGATGTTTTAGAGGTGGTGGTTATTAATATTTGGGTTATGTAGGGGAGTGGGGAATTTGACGCCATAGGTGGAGAGAGAGAGAGAGAGAGAGAGAGAGACCCACTTCTTGTTCTATGGGTATACTTGTAGTGAAAATGTTGGATTTAGTGATTTCGTGAGGACAGGGAAGAGTGGGTTAGGAGTGATTAGGGGGAGTGGATGTGACAGTGGGGTAAGCATAAATGGTGGTTGTCTTAGGAAAAGGCTACAATACACACCCTTAGGGATGGCAATCTCACCCGAACCGATGGGTAACCGAACCGTAATCGGTTTTTTTACCCGAACCATAACCGAAATATTCCCCGTGGGTATTGGTATGGTATAGGATATGGGATAACCGAACGGGTTCGATTCGGTTCGGTTATGGTTTGAGCTGATAACCGAACCGATACCCGAACCGGTCCATTACTGGAACCAAACCGAATATATATAATATTGGTGTTAATTAATTTGTACATTGATGGCTGATGCAATACAACCCATTGACCACTCAAAGTACAACACGACCCATTCTTTTTTCTTTTTTTTCTTCTCGAAAAGCAAGTCCATAAGTCCATTATACTCCCACAGTTTTTTACCAAAAAAAACAAAGGGTCATATTCTCTCTTTTACTCCAGATCTGAAAATCAAAAACCCATCTCTACCTAACTACCCATCTCCCGTCCTCCGCCGCAGTTCCGCACCCCGCACGTTCTCCGCCGCAGTTCCGCACCCCGCACGTCCTCCCAGTCCCAGAGATGTAGACTCCTTCGTCGTCACTCGTGCACCTCCCCCTCCATCTCTTCGATGTTGCGTGGATTTTCCATTTATACAAATACAGATCTGTAGCGAGAGAAGGAAGTGGCGGAAGCCATGGGCCGCTCGTGGAGGAGGAGAAGCGGCTCTCCGATCGTAATAGCAATCATCTTCATCGGTTTGTTTTTGTTTGCTTACAGATCTGAAACATTTGTTTCTAATTGATGCTGTATCTGAGCTTTGTATGTTTGGTTTGTGAGATTATTTGGGTACCCATTCGGTTCGGGGAATATCCGAACCCCGTTCAGTTCGGTTGTGGTTTCATTTTCCTCTACCTGTTCGGGTTTCGGTTCGGGTATGGGTACCCATTCAGTTTCGGGGATCGGGTTCGGTTATGGTGATATCCGAACCGATCCACCCCATTGCCATCCCTGTAAAAGTTACGATTTTTTGCGAAAAGTTACGAATTTTTTGGAAAAGTTACGAATTTTTTGTAAAGGTTACAAATTTTTTTTCTTCTAAAAGTTACGAGACACACCAAAATGTTACGAATCATAGAAAATGTTACAAATCATATTGCTGAAAAGTTACGAAAAACAAAAAAATGTTACGATTGTCGATGAGGTGGCACAATCTGGACCATACAATAGGTGCATATTGTACACCCAAATAAGGGGTGTGTATTGTAGCCATTTATGTTGTTCTTAACGTGGAGTATTAAAAAAAAATTAACTGATAGTCTTAACTGATAAGGGTTACAAGGGTATCTGCTTTTAACTTTTTGTATATTACTAACCAAACAAAACCAAAACAAGCCAAGTCTTATATCCCAATCAATTTGGGTCGGCTACATGAATTTTTTTTCTCCATTGAGCTCTGTCAACCGCTGCTTGTTCACTTAAACCTAGTAGACACAAATCTTTGCGCACTACTGCATGTAATGTCAATTTGGGTTTTCTCCTCCCAGGAGCGTTGTTACCCAAAGTTATCTTATCCACTCTCTTAACTACTGCATCCGCTGGTCTACAATAGACATAACTCTTTGTATATTACTATATAAAATAAAAAATTAATAGATACCATTAGCAAATAACGGTATCTTAGCTAATTACTCCCTCCATTTGAAAATAAGTGTCCCACTCTCTCTCTTGCCATTTTTCAAATAAAAAATTAAGTACTTCCGTGTATCGTGTTTCGAATTTTTTTTCTACCAAATTAAAGTATTCATTCTTCCGTGTATCATGTTCTGAACTTTTTCACACAAAATTAAAATACACAAAAGTTTTTATTTGAAAAATGACACCACATTTGGTAGTGGACATTGATTTTGGAACAGAAGGAGTAATTCTTTTTTATTAAACAAAATCAACAAATATGCTTAACAAATAAGGGTATTTGTGCTAATTGACTTCTTGTATATTAAAGAAAAAACCAACAGATAAGAGTATCTCTTCTCATCAATTCTTTGCATACCTTTAACAGATAACGATATCTGTGCTTATTAATTTCTTATAGGAGTATAAGAAATTAATAACAGATACCCTTATTTGTGTCTTAAGGGTAATTAGGGTATCTGTACTAATTAACTCTTTTATCTTACTATATAATAAAAATCAATAGCCACCCTTAGCAAATAAGGGTATCTGTGCTAATTAATTCTTTGTATATTAAAAAAAAATCAATAGATACCTTTATCTATGTGTTCTTATAAAAGCAAACGAAACAGATAAAATTATTATCTGTTCATTTTTTTGGAATAAAAACAGAGTTTTAATTTGCAGGGATACCTTTATCTAATGATTTTTTTGAAGTTATGAAATATTGATCTAGGATAGAATGACTCCAAAATTAGGGAAGCATTCTCTGAATGACTTCACATTAACCGATATATATGTACATATGGAAAACAGTAAAAGTTCTGTATACGCATGAGAATTTAAAGCCTGAACAAGTCCTATACTGCTATGCTTAGGGAATAGATGAGGACAACTCTTGTATCTACTTGTGGACGGCCCACCGAGATTGTTTGAAAAGATTGTGATTGTTAGAGTCGCCACCCGGATTTGAGGTCCGAACCCGAGAAACCGATAAAAAATATGACTCGTTTGCCCATTTGAAAAAGATTTCACTGATCATGGCGGAACCAAAGATTTCTCGGATTCGGGGGTTTGGTTACGAGAGGGGAAGGGTTTTACGGCACCCCTCTTGCCCGGTCCGTGAACCGGTCTCTACTCGATATTTTGTGGGATTTTGAAGATATTTGAAATTCGATTTTGAGCAAATAACGGGGAGTATGGGAATGGGAAAACACATAAACAAGTATTCAAATACGAACCAAGTGATGGTGGATGCTTGTGCAATGTACAATGCGATGGTGGAATGATATAAACAAAGAAAATGACAATGAAAGAGAGAAATAGGACTTAGAACACCATATTGAGCAAAATTATTTGACTTTCTAACACTATTTACATTGTTTGGAAGCCTTTGAGACATAATCAGGAAGAATATAAAACTACAAAGTTGTAGCCCTTCAAATTATCTACGTTTTGATATATAATACGTTGAAAACGGAGTTCGGAGTAAAAAGTTATGGCTGAAACACTATGACTGACTTTCTGTTGGGGTTTGAGCGCTCAAAGTGGATTGAGCGCTCAAGGGTAAGGCCTTGAGCGCTCAAGCCACTTCCAGGTCGCCAAATTCTGCTATAACATGACATTGGATGATCAAACAACCCCAAATCAATGATTATACTTTATTTTCCCAAAACTGGACAGAAACATGGACTTTGAAGAGTTTTGGAAAGTGAATAATGTTGTTGAAATCAACTTGGATGATGTATGAGAGATGAACAATGCTTTTCTTGATACTTTTCAGACCTTGTAGGCTCATTTCAAGTATGAGGAACTTGAATGAGCCCACTGGTCTCCCTCAGCAAGACCAAAACAGTGATTTTCACATGATTTTCTACCTTTTCGGCTATGATCAAGGCTTGAACTTGTGGTTTGATGAATGGATAGGTAGTGGTTGTGTTTATGGGCTATAGATGAAGTATTTTGGACAGAGGAGTGTGAGTGTAGGGCTGATTGAGTGATTGATTGAGTGGATGATGGAGGATTTGAGCTTAAAATGGTGATTTTGGCTTGGATGAGGTGGGTTTTGATGGAAGAGCTAGGTTTGGACGAAATTGATGGAGTGTATGGGCTGTAAATGGCTTATTAGAGTGAGAGAGGGGCTATTGTAGTTGGTTTCTCAAAGACCCATGTGTTGTAGGCCTTTTCTAGAAGGTTTTTGGGTGTTTTGGAGGTTGAAGATGATGGAGGATGGTGGCTATGGAGGAGAGAGAGGCTAAAACGTGATTGAAGTGATGAGAGAGAGTGGGTTTGATCTGATGGGGGGAGAAAATGGCAGTAGGGGCAGCCAACCTTGTGAGTGAGGGAGTGGAGGAGGTTTATATAGAGAGAGAAATGGGAGGGAAATGGGTTTAATTTTTGAATTGGGTTTGGGGGGTGATTGAGGAGATGTTCAAGGGTCTAGGAAGTGTATTTAGGCAGTAGAAAACATAGGTAGACGCTCCTCTTGCAGTAGAATATCATGATTAGATGCTCTGCAGAAAATTGATCTGGATCAGAGTTGAGCGCTCAAAGCCATGGGCTTGAGCGCTCAAGGTGGGATTTTTGGGTTTGAGCGCTCAAGGTCCAGGGCTTGAGCGCTCAAGGTCCAGGGCTTGAGCGCTCAAGGCTGTTGCTCAAAAGGTAAAACTTTGCGGGGCCGCCCCGGGTGCTACCGAACTCCGTTTCATGCGTGGTTTGAAGCGTTGGAAAGCTTGTCGAGTGTACTTTCTAAACCAAGTAGTTTGAACCCAAGATAATTTGTACATTCAAGTATGTGACCATTTTACCCTCAGAAGGTCGGGAAAATAAGTCATTTTGGTAAAACGGACACATCTCCCTCATTTCAAAATGGATTGAGACGTATTATATATCAATAAAGAGGGTTTTGAATGTACTAGAAGATGATGTAGGCTTGGGTTTGTTTTGAAATGGTTTATGGATAGTTTGAAGGGTATTTTGGTCATTTTGGTTGGTTTAAGGTTGTTCTAGGAGGGTTTAGAATGGTTTAGGGTGGTTCGGTGAGTTCAAGCCTTGTTCTTAGCCTCGAGGTATGCACGATTGGTCTATTTCATCATAGGGAATGCTTGAGTGCATCCTGGGTTCAAAATCGGGGTGTCTACACTACTCCTCTTTATTATCATTTTAATTTTTTTGTATTTGCCAATACATAAACATTTAGATCAAAACAGAAGTCTCCCTTTTTTTTTTTTTGGTCATTCTTCACCTTTAAAAAAAATTTGATCCCAAGTTCCCACCTTCTCTCTTTGTCCCCGCTTTACCTCTATTTGTGTTCACATAAATTTCCATGAAGTCCGGAGAAAGCTCAGAAAAAAGGATGACGAAATTAGACTTGATCTGAATTCATAACGATTGTAGATGTTACAATCCCTTCTCTTGATCATTTCTTCCTTCTTTTCCGTCTTCTTCAACCTAAAACCTTGATTTGAAATTTCTCTTTCGAACTGGGGAAGACCTACTTTTCCTGACTGTAACACAAGGGACCTGATTTTTCCGCTTTCGAAGGAGGTACGGTTCGAAATTGGGTGAGCTTTTTCTTGACCCAAAGTGATTGGTTCGGGTTTGGTGTACATGCATAGATACACCCACATATATGTATGTGTGTGTGTGTGTGTGTGTGTGTGTGAGAGAGAGAGAGAGAGAGAGAGAGAGAGAGAGAGAGAGAGAGAGAGAGAGAGAGAGAGAGAGAGAGAGAGAGAGAGAGTTTACGTTCTTATTGCCTGGCAGCCTTAGAAAGAGAAAGGTTTTTTTGTCTAATTTGGGCTTCTCCCTTTTACATTTTCACATCAGTGGATTGCAAGCCTTACCAACATGTAGACTGGGCTAAGAGCCCATTAGACCACTAATGTTGGCCTGTAGCCCAAATCAAGTACTACCCTGAGAGAGAGAGAGAGAGTTTCTCTACTAACCTTTTTCGCCTCCCTCCATCTCTAAAAACCCTAAGCTGTTGGGGAGGTGGGGCTACCGCTTCCTCCACCCCCCCCCCTCTCAGTGTCGGCCACCACTATTACCCTCTACCTTGGCTTGTCGAAACTCCATTATCCAACCTCCATTGGCTTCAGTGATGGAGGGTCAGATCCACTTCCATCGGCTTAGATCCAAACCCTAGGAGGGCCAAATCGGCTGAGTTTGCTTAGTATTAGGGTGGTGCGGTTCCTTCTCCGTCAAATAGAAGGCCAGAACAGAGACGGTGGCTCAGTCGTCACTTTCGAAGACCGCTTTTTCATTCTCTATTCTTTTTTTGCTTGTTTTTGTTTTACTCCATTGGTGGAGATCTTTTTTGCATGCGTGTAACTCTCTATACTATTTTTGGATATTCTTATGAGCCAGGTGATATCATCGGCGTTTACCTACCCACCCCTGGTAGATAACCCGAAGTTGAGGATCAATTTTTCCTTACCGAGGGCTCTGGATGGTGGTCTGTAGCCCTTAGGACAATTTCCTTGTTAAAAAAAAAAGTTCTTCCCTTAGATGGAATTCAGGCAAGGAAATAGTTGTGTTTCCTTTAGGAAGTTTTTAGCGTATAAAGTAAGAAGGGATCACGCGGTGGGATTTTGAGGAGGGCCCCGCTGTAACAGTTTTTGGTACTCAAATTACTTTGAGTCACAGCAAGCATTGGTGAGCTTATAAAAGGAACATTACACATGACATATGGACGCATTAGAGAACAGAGGAGAAGACCACAGAGGTGAACTATTGAGGGGAAACGCATCCATGGCCGGCTAAAACATTCATTTGGAGAAGATGAAATTTCGTGCCAAGTAACTTTGTTTATGTTTAGAATTACGTTTATCTTTCAAATTGATTGTGTGACTAAGAACCCGTTTCGTTTCGATCGGGTGGAACGATTTTAATGTTTGTAATCTATTGGGTAGTCCATCCCTTTTCAAATGTGTTGTTTTGTAAATCAAACTTGTTAAAGAAAAATCATCATTACACCTTTCACCTCCACTTTCCAAAATTATCCTCCACTTTTACCCACTAAATCTTTACCTATTAAATTTTCAAAACCCCCTTATTTAGGGATAGTCCAAAATGGAATACTCTACTTTTATTGGGGGACGGAGGGAGTATTTGTTTGCATGTTTTCATATACGGAAGTATACAATGGTTTTCTATGATTGTGCTTGGACTTTTGAGATGGAATATGCACTTAAGACAGGTCGTGTTGTTAGGTGGTTCGACCGTGCTAGTGAGACGGTCCGCTATGGGATAGTCCATGCTGGTTAACAACTCAATATATCATCTTGATAATTATCGGAAAGGATTGCAAGCCCTTGCGATAATCCTTCGTAATTCCAATATAAAACCTAACCTATATATAGTGTTGTTACATGGTTGGGGTTGTCGCACCCTCAAAATTCAAAAGATCATACATTTTATAATTCCACATGGAGGGTCAACAAGTCCACGGTCTAAGTCAAAGTCCACACTCGACTCATAAGGTCAAAGTCATATAACATCAATAATCTACGGGTACTCGTAACCCCAAATATAAGTATATAAGTTTTAAGTGTTATTACAACTTAATGTCAAAAGATGAAATATAAATCAAGTTACAAAATCACCTCTTCAAAAATTATAAGTTCAAGATGATGGTGTAACTCCTCTTTAAGCTTTCAAAAGATGCATGCAATCGCTCCATGCAAGTCCATTGTGCTGGGTACCTGAAATTATTAGGGTGAGCTCACTAGCCCAGTAGAGAAAAGTCTAAAAAGAAACAAGCCAATCGGTGTTTGTGTCTACGGATGAGAGGTAAACCCTAATTCAGCCTCGTAGGGTTTGCGTTGATTTTTGTTGTCTAATCTGTACGTGGGGATTTCTTTCCCAGCACGGAGAGCTCTTGTTCAGATCTATGGGCACCATTGGAAAAGCCTCTAGTCCTGTCTTCTTCACTCTGTCTTCTTCATTGCATTTTCTGTCTTCATTCCAATCTTCTGTTCTTACGCCCCAGATGAGAAGAGAAAGGGCTTTGGAAATTACAAAGGGTTGTTGCCTCTTGACTTTGAAAGTTTACGTATTGTGTACTCAACTTTTACAGGTGTACTTGACTTTCACAGGTGAGTGGTATAAATGTTGTACCAAAAAGCTACTATACTCATAAAATGATTATTAAATATTAATCGAGTATTTTTTGTGTATTTTTAAATATATAGTGGATTTATATATATGTATAATAGTAGTACCGATAAATCCGAAACGGTACCCAGTATTGGTCGATATCGCTAGGTACGGTAGCGGTACCGGCCAATACCGGGTACCGTTTCGGATTTATCGCTACTACCATTATACGTATATAATGGGCCTAGTAAAACTGGCTAGTTATAAGTAAATAGTTGGTGATTTTTACTGGGCTTAATTATATTGACTGGAAAAGGAATCTGGATTCAAAACCAGTATGAGATTCTGAACCTTGGTTAGGAGTGTTTTACAAGTGTTGCTAAACTGCTTATAAAATGAATAGCGAGAATGAATCAACCTTTCTCAAAGGTGGGTGTTGATAGGCGATCATATTTTTTATTGGTGGGAAAATTCTCTAACTTGGTAAAAATTCTTGTAATGGACCTTCCATTATAATGGGCCTAGTAAAACTGGCTATTGTAAGTAAATAGTTGGTGATTTTTTCTGAAATTTTCTTAACCAGCGTTCTGTTTTTGTTTTCTTGTCCCAACATTCAACAAAGGTATTTACGAGAGAGGGTTCTAGAGTGAGAGAGAGTTCTAGGTGGTTGGGTTTCCACCCCCAACCCACACCGCCCCCCACTCTCTGTCCCTCATCGGCTCCAGGCTCTCTCTCGTCTCTTCTCCAACTCATGGTTGTGAGGTGTTCAGACTCTTTCCTTAGGAAGGGAAAACCTCGTCACCCATCATTTTTGTACTCGGGAGCTCAGATCTGGGTTTGGCTTTGAGATCCGATTGGCTTTGCCGACGGATTTTTGAGCTCTCCAGCAGCGACGATGATGGCATTTGCAGCGAATCCGGTGGTGGTCCTTCTGCTTTGTGGTGGGTATGAGCTTTTTTGTTTGGTTTGTTTTTGTTTTTGCTTATTTTCTTTGTTTTGTAGTTGTAATCTCTTCTCCGTTTAGGCCTATGGGACGTATAGTTTGTATTTGGTTTTTTTTTATCAATATAAACT
This sequence comes from Vaccinium vitis-idaea, assembly GCA_963854785.1. Taxonomy (NCBI): domain Eukaryota; kingdom Viridiplantae; phylum Streptophyta; class Magnoliopsida; order Ericales; family Ericaceae; genus Vaccinium; species Vaccinium vitis-idaea. The sequence continues at coordinate 21,848,574 of OY978217.1, read as the reverse complement.
GCATTTTCTTGTTTCTCTAAAAAACATTCAGCAAAGGCAGGCTACTAACTTTCTCGTTTGTCACCCGACACACTACGTTTATTTGCGGTGGCGATTCCAAACTGTTTAAGGTTCAGACTACTCAAAAGATCAGTGGTGTTACTGGTGTAGCCAGTCAACCTTGTAGAATGGAAAGCCAGAAAATGAATTATACTTGTCAATAAGCTAGGGATGCCCTCGCTCAAGGCTGGGGAGTTGGACTTGGGAGCTGAATAACTCTCCGAGGTATAGGCTCTGGCCTATTCCTGCAACTTGAGTTTTGTGGACGTCTGTTCGCGCGGGCGAAAGTATCCACGCGTTTTGATTATGTTTGTGAAAAAGGGAGATCTGGGAAAAAGGAAAAATTTAGAGTCGCCACCCGAGATTTAATTTCTGGAAAATGTTAGGTACCCGAGGAACCGTTTAGAAAAATAATGACTCTTATGCCGTTGAAAAAGGGTTTGATCTGCGAAAAATAGAGATTTGGGTTCAGGAGCCAGGTTACCCGCGGGGAAGGTTTTGTTCGAAAAATGCACCCCGCGTGCCGGGAATTTTCCGGTCTCTACTAAACCTTTGTGGGATTATTCTTTGAAATGATCTTATGAAAAACTTTATTTCACATAAACAATATCTCAGATAATAACATGCTTAAAGGAAACAAATAACGATAACAAATTAAACAACACGCAATCAAGTATATAAATGCGAGAAAATCAACCAAGAGGGGATATAAGCGCAAAAATATGAAGTAAAGGGGGTCATTTGTAATTAAACCTTCCTGGTTTTATGAAAACAGAGCATCGGATTTTAGAAAACAGAGCATCAGATTTTAGAAAACAGAGCATCAAAAATGTTTTTCCAGTGACACCATACGGTGTCCAAAATCACACCGCGCGGTGCCACGGGGATGCCGTACGGTGCCTCTGTGCAGTTATTTTTCAAAAATTCTCATTTTTATCCGATTGAAACCAACTTTGTTTTCGGGTAAAAACCACACTTTTTGTTGATCAAAACAAGTTTAGAAAATGGTTTTGGATGGGTGAATGTACCTCGTTTTCAGAGACGGCATCTTGCGAAAATGGATGATATCGTGCGATACCTTCCCGAGAGGCTCGAGTGTTGTTGAACTGTCCCCATTTGGACTCAAGGAAGAGCTATGGAGCCCTCCTCGAGCCTGGTAGGGACTCCCATCAGAAGATTATTGCGATTTAAACACGGGTATTGTACCTTGAAACAAACCGAGCGGATCGAAATGAGACTTGTAACCTTCTGGATTTGCGAAACTAAACCTTTTGAGGAATTGTATGGAGTATGGGTGAGTAATAACAGGATTTTGGTACAAGAATAATTTCTTCGAGAGATTTTTCGATCTTTTTTCTTTCTGACGGGTTTTTCTCCGAATTCCTCCTCAGCTCTTGAAATTGTTCGACGACCTTGGGTATTTATAGGGGAGAGGTGAGTTTTGAACGAAAAAGAGGCGGGCTCATCATTTTTGTGATGCCAGGAATCGAATATCATCATCGCTCTGAGCTGCTGGAGCTTCCCGGGAATCCTGTTGATGGGACATGGGTGCCATACGGCATCAAAGGTGTACTGTACGGTGTACAAAGAAATACCGCACGGTGCAAATAGAGTTTCAAGTCGTACGGTTCTAGGTTTTGGGCCGTACGATTCAGGTGGGTTTGGGGTTTTTGGTTCTTTTGATCCATCCGACTCAAGTGTTCGTTCCAAGGTACATTTCGCGCGTTCTTCTCATCATTGGGGATAGTCATCAAAATTGGGGTGTCTACAAGTTTCCTCTTTCTCCATACATAGTTTGGTAGCTAGGTCTCAACTCTCAAGCTTTCTATTTTCATGGAAGTAGTTATGCTTTTGACATTTAAAGTACTGTTCAGATTTTGGTGCAAGTTTTCAATGTGTACTGCACTTGTAAACTTTATGTTCAGTTTATTGAGATTTACTCATGTTGAAGATATGCCTTGAATTCAAGCCGTTCAAAGAAAGTGCAAAATTCGGTGTGAAAAGCCGTTTTCAGCCTCGCTTGTCTGGACAAAGAAAGTCTTGTCTGGACCAACGGGTCTGGGATGATTTGGGAAGTTTCTGCCTCGCTTGTCTAGACAAGAGATGCGCGTTTTTGTGCGGCTGCGCGTTTTAAGTAGGGTTTTGACCTAATTTTTTGTACTTTCTTATAAATAGGAGCTTGTGGCCTCCTAGGCTTTTAAGTCTTTTATTCTTGGGATTAGATATTAGGGTTTGAGTGTGTCTCTATTCTATTTGTGAGACGTTTGGTGCTCTTTAGGTCGCTCCTAAGAGATTTGTCCCTAGATATCTGTTGGGTGCTTCAATTGTTGAGTTACGGGTATAGCCGGCTCATTGTTTTTCTCCGTTTATAGTGAATCCTTTTGCTCTTTCCTCGTGGATGTACCTTTAGAGCTTTGTGCTTGAGGGGGAACCACATAAATCTTGTGTCTCATTTTCTTTGTTGATTTGTTATATTCTCATACTTTGTGGCCTGTCACAACAACTCGTCTATTATTCTAGCTGGAATGTATGTGGTTAGACGGGTATTTCAGTTTGTATATATGAACTGATGGATAAAATTCTGGATGTCTTCTTCTGATGCATTTCATTCTGATTTGGAAATCAGCTTTATATAGAATTTTGGTTCTGGTTTATTATTATTATTTCTCTATTTATTAACCCGAAAAGACAACTGGTCTTATGACTCCACTTCAAGAGGATTTACAACGGTGTTTTTGGGAAGGTCGCAAATTAGCTTGACATCTACAACACAAGCCTCCTTTTACGAAACTATTTGCAACAAAAATTACAAACAAGTTTGAACTAGAGGTACTCCCTCGTTGAACAAACTATAATGAGTAAAAACTCAGTTTTTCATTAATCATAAACAATCAAATTTTAATGTCACCCTACAACTTATTTTATAGTAGAAACTAGGACCGAAAAGGAAACAGCAAAACAGGAAGCTGAATCCCGGCTAATAAAGAAATAAAGAAAAAAGGAAATATTAAACTAGGAAACTAAGATACCTAATTTCCTAATTCAAAGAATCCTAGCAAGATATATAAATAAATATTCCTACTACATTAAGACAAACTGGAAAAGTAAAATCTTAATTAAATAAAACACACCTACTAAAATACTAATATGAACGAATAAAATAAAATTCCTATATTTCTAAAATACTTCCAATATTGGTCTGCATCATTCTCTCCGGCTTGAAAAAACTCGTCCTCAAGTTTACACAGTTGAATTCACCGAAACTTGTCTGCATCCATCTTGTGCTTCAAATTGATTTTTTCAACTCCAAAGTGTAGGGAAAAGTCTTGAAGATGTGAACGAATAATTTTCATAGGCAACACAAATCCATCATCCTTCCAGATCAAAATACATTGATTATTGCATGTAGTATATTTTAAAAAAATCCCAAAACGGATCAACAAATTCACTATTTTGATCAACCTTACCACCTTCATGCTTTTCAAAAAAATCAAATCTAATTGATTCTTCAATATCACTCTCCAACAACGCCAACCTTGTAACACCTTTTTTTTTTGCAATTTTTTTTTGTTTTCTACTTTTATAATTTTCTCCACCGGTTCTTCGTCAAAAATTGGTGGCTTACCCCAATCCACTACTGGATTTGGAATATTATTTAAGTGAAAGGCCACTCAACGGTAGCCTCATCCACCAAATCAACCTCTAGGATTTGACAATGGGTAGAGTTAAGAGTCAAGAGTCAAGAGTGAAGAGTGACGGAGGAAGCGATCAATGGTTTGACAATGGGTAGACGTTAATAAGAGAGTCACTAAAACTTCTAATATGAATTTACAATGCTGGAAATGTCGCCAGTGATTAAGAGAAATTGTTTCCACCTCACTTGTTCAGGACATCACAGTAATTGAGGGAGAGTGATATCAATCATTTTAATGAACCCCAATTTGCGGTGTCAATTTTATTGGCAGACTGACGTCAATTTTTCAAAGTTAAAAAATGGTGGACCAAATTGTTTGTGTTACATATCCGCAATGGAGATAGTTATCCTTATTCTATGCTTAAACAGAGTTCCAAATAGAGATCTGATACTGATTTTTGACTGATCAAATAGCTTAAATTTAAAGTTGAACTAGTACATGGAATTTGATAGTTTCATCATGATAAATTAACATGAGTGTCTTATATTCTTCGTGCCGATAAATGTAGTCATACAAGAATTTTAATGGAATATCTACTTCAACAATAACCTAAGAAGCACGGACACGTTTATAGGCCTCGTGTATCCGTGTTCGACACGTGTTGGCGACGGATACGACAGGACACTCTCCGGACACGTGTAGGACATGCTTAAATACTTGTCAAATTTTTTCTTGTATTTCTTTTATTCAAACACATGGTAGATGTTCTAGGGCATGTTGGCAAAACTCATAAAACGTGCTAAGGACACGTTAAAGGTTAAAATCTAATTATTAAAACTCAGCCATAGGTGAAAATTTCCACCAATGTATAGTCATGTATACTTATATGCAAACTGCTAATTTATCTTCTTTGTATTGTTTCTAAATTAGCTAGAAATAAAGATTTCGTAATTTATATGAATTCATCACATACCTCTATAATGCAAATAAATTTTACATTCGATGTATCCCCAACGTGTCCGTGTCCTAATTTTTGAAGAAATAACGTGTGTGCGTGTCCGTATCCCATATCCGTGTCCGTGCTTCTTAGACAATAACTATTGATCGTTGGTAGCCACAGTTTACCAAGGGGCTAAATGTCTAACTAGTTGGATTCAACTATAGTAGTAGCCGCTAAAACTCTGTAGGCTAGCTCTATAGTTGGACAAACATAGCCTTGGATCAGAGTAGGTGTTCACCAACTGAGTTAGTGGTTCTGAACCACTAACTATTATAGTTTGAGATGAGGAGGGATTTGTCATTTGAGCCATAAACAAGTTTGAGATGAGGTACTTCTTTCTACTCCTATCGGTAGCGTATAGCTGTCCGGCTCTATGGGATCCATGCTATCCATCAACTGAGTTAGTTGCATAGGATAGCTATATAGCAAAGCCTATTGTATTTTTTGTATGAACACTATGGAATCCTTCATTCCGAATTCAACACGGCTATCCAGACGGAACCTGAAGTGAGGCTTTAATCTGGGTTCTCACATACGTACCTGTGGGGGTGCCTTTGCCGAAGTGAGCTCTCTGAACCTCCTGGGGTGGAATATGTAGTGGTGGAATGAGTGATGCACGACTGAGCCGTTGCTGCTTGCCGGTGGTGATAACCTGCACACGTAGACAACCACGTCAGTGCCTAGCCCGGACAGTGGTGGTCCGAGAAGGCACTCCGACGGTTAAGTCAGTCACCGGAGGGAAGAAATACACCGGAGATCTAGAGAGAGAAGTAGAGTTATGAGGGTAGTAAATGAGGAGAGAAGGCCCCCTTTGGTGGTAGTTGTAGTTGGGTATTTATAGGCTGAGCGGCGTGTGTCCCACGCGCTCGGTGCCCCTCATGCGCCTGTTATTCGCGCTCGGAATGATAGTTGATGTGACCTTCATCCCTGCTACAGACGCCATATCTAGGCTGACGTCACGACACGTGGGTTCCAGTAGTCAAATCATCTCGAGACATTCCCCATCACCCACGTGCTCCTGTAGGCGGCGGTGGCAGAGTAGGTGACTGGCGCATTTAGTGCTCCACCGTGGAACGTGTAGCGTGCCTGGTACGCCAACACTAACCCAAGTAAATCAGAGCCACCGTGTGACCGAAGTCGACCGACTCGGTACGCGAGTGGCCCAGTCCCTCGGGCGCTCGGCGCGTCGCTTGGCGGAGATCCCGAGGGTACCCAGAGAGCCAAGCGGAGATCGCCATGTCCTCGGCACTTCTCGCTCGGCAGACATCGTTCAAATCTACATTCGTCCAGAATCGTACGTCCGCGCTCCTCGCCGAGGGCACCGTGCGCTCGGCCCCATCAAGACGGATCGATCCGCATTCAGTTTTGCAGATTCTGGGACAGTGACCCTTTTAGCTCTTTGTGATGTGGAGAGGGCCCTTAGCTGACCCCTATGAACCCGGCAGCTACAATAGCCCCATCTACTTCCGCACGCCGACGGACGATGGATGTGGGAGTTGATTCAGTCGGAGCAAGCGATCGGAGAACCGGGCTCGGCGCTCGTGCCGCGGGCGATCGGAAGGTAACACCGCGGTCGGATCGATGACGATCCGAGTCCCCCCTGTCCGAGCGCTTGAAGGGAGGCTAGGGCTCAGAACATCACATCGATCTGGGATGCGAAAGGACGTCTGACACACTGGTTCAGGAATCCGTGACGCGTGGTGACGTTTCTGCCATGTGTCATCGTACGATTGGTTCGTGCGCCGTCGTTTGGATTCGCGCCCAAACGGTTTGAACGGGTGGGACACGCGTCGTGATCTGAGGGGGTGACCCCCCACCTCCCAAACCGATGCCATTATGTCACCTATTCAATAGGGGTCATCCCTTATAAATATACGGCTAGAGGGAGAGAGAGTCACCGTTATTCTCTCTCTCTAGCTCCAGACTTTTGCGCCGCCGCCTTCCACCGTCGTGCTCCTCCGTTTTCTTCGTGGAAATCCCTTTTTCAGGCCAAGATCTTCCCCCAAATCCAAGGTATTGTGCTCTTCTTCAGTTTCTCTATGTTTTTATGCAGTTTTTGCATGTTTTCTCTGCATTTTGGGTGGGTTTTCGTGGGTTTTACTTTTCGTTTGAGTTTTCCGGCGGTTTGTGCGGCGGAGCACAGCCGTCGGATTCTGGGTTTGAAGAACAGTCAACATGTTCTTCCAAGCGCGTAACCGTTGTACGCACTGTCCTCTGTCGAGAGCTATTGAGTGATCCGAGCGCGCCTTCCCCTTAGGTCTAGCCGAGAGCTTGTAGACGGGTTGGGCTCTCGGGATAGTTGGCACCCCGTGGGGAGCTTGGCTGGGGCCGAGGCTCAACCCTTCATATTTTCTTGAAATCAAACCTGTGCATATCGCTGATGGTTATTTCACCCGTGCACTGTAGGTTTTCACTTGGATGAGCTCAGACTCTGCGGATTCATCCCCAGACGACTTTCTTGCCGACTCCCAGTTCGACAACTTTGTCCAGGACATCCTCTTCCGCGAGCAGCTCAGAAGTCTCGGGAGGGGTTATAGAAGCCGACTGCATTCTGTCCCCCCACAAACCGGAGGAATAACCTACGTAGCCCCTCTCCAAGCGATAACCCCCGAGCGCTGGATGGAGTTAGAGGAAGAAGCGAGGCGAGTAGGGAGCGGTTCCCAAGCCTCCACCTCTGGGTAGGGGCAAGTTCTAGACCCATCTGCCTAGGGCGGGAAGCCTGCCGAGGCTTCGGAGCCGAGACCATCTTCTCCCGCCGTCGACCTGTCCGAACGTCCCGACCTATCCGAGGGGTGGTCCTCAGATTCCGATGTCATGGAGATCGATAGGGTCACAGCCGGGTTTGAAGAGCCCGAGCCGATCAAGGTTCTTGAGGTGGACGCTCTGCTGGCCAAATGGATGGATGTGGAGGGCTTGGTTTTCTCGGAGGGCGAGGGTTTGAGAGAGGAGCCCATGGCCGAGGAGGAACATGAAGAGCCCACGGCTGAGACCGAGGCGGGGACCTCTGAGGCCGCGACGGAGACTGAAGTGCCAGAAAAAGAGCCTGCCGAGATGACGGGCGCCGAAGACGTCTTCATGGACGGGGGCGTGGAATACGGTCCCACCTGGGAGTCGATCCTGCCGAGGAATCCGCAGCACGGCGTCTGCAAGTACGTCAAAGACTACTTCGACGGGACTGCCGAGAAGCTGGCCTTGTTTCGAAGGGATTACCGCATCCCAGAGGATGTGGACATCTCTCGGCCTACCGACGGCCGAATCCATTACCGTCGGGGACAGATCACAGTGCCGCTGATGGCAATTTGCGGGGGCGGACTGACTTTCCTGATGCCCAGGCTCCTTCCAACGTATACCGAATCATCAATTTGGTGGTGAGGCTGTCGGAGCACCACAATATACCCTTCCGTCTCAGCGACCTCATGGCCATCTATGTCGTCCAACGGATCCCCGCCTACAGGAGGTACTACTTCGCGAGGCAGCCCGAGTACCCTCCCCTCATCGGGAACCTGTCTGACTCGGAGAGGCACGCGTGGGAGTTGGTCATCGTGCGGGGCAATTTTGAAAAAGCTCCTGGGGACGACTCCTCGTGGTCCATCCCCTGGTGCCGGGGGAAGCCTAGTAAGTCCGAGGGCGAATACTTGCATATTTCTCTCCTTACATGTTTCCTTTTATGTGCATGCCGTTGAATACTGCCGAACACTAACGTTATTATTTTCTTTTCTTTCTTTTTATTGCAGAGTGCGGAGCGGTGACGAAATATCTTGCTAAAGACGCCGACGCCGATGTCATCGACAGCGTCTTCAAGATCCCAAACCGCACGGCCCCCGGCGTTCTCGGATACGTGCCCTCCTACAGGGGCTTCTTGAAGAAGGGGAAGGAGCTGGTGCCAAGGACGGGTCCTCGCTGAGTGCGACACTTCGACACCGACAACTACCGCGCCGACCTCGTAGGACGCGAGCGGGTGCTGAGGACCTCCAACTGTCCCCCTCAGTCGTTCATAGCCGGAAGCGGATACGAGAGCTCGATGGCAGGCCCCTCGGCGCTAAAGGAGGCTCAGAGGAAAGAGAGGGCCGAGAGGAAGAGGAAGGAGGCCGAGAAGGCGGCGGCCCTCCAGCCCGGTCATTCTGCCGAGGGGGAGGGTCCTCAGAAGAAGACTCGGACAACCGAGGCTTCGGAGGGACCCAAGGCGCCTCTCCCTCCGACACCACCTCCCCAAACCACCCCGACCGAAATCCAGCCAAGGAGGCCAGCCTCCAAGGATAAGCAGGTGGTCTCTCCATCGCTCAGGGAAACGCCCAACCCGGTCGACAAGGACGAGCCGTGGGTCCCGGTCATTCAGACCTCTCACGGCGAGCCGGTCAAGAAGAATGCTAGCGTTCGGGAGAGCCGGAAGACGGCGATGACCCTGTTGAAGGCCCTCGCCCTGCCGAGGGACATGAATGCCACACCGAAGAATACGGCGGACAACTACGCCGAGCTATACACCCACATCGTGAGGGTAAGACTTTTAAGTCCGCGTCTCAAATTTTATCAAGTCTTTGCCTTCGGATTATTGCTCACGTGGTTTGAATTTCTTGCAGGCTGGCCAGTCGGCTTTGGCTCTCGGCGACAAGGTATACAACCTTGGCGTTGAGAAGACCGAGGTGGAGAGGAAGCTCGAGGCCGAGCAGAAGGCCTGAGAGGAGCTAAAGAAGAGCGCTGAGGCCTTTGCTGCTGACGGCCAGGAGCTTGAGAAGCAGCTCGCGGAGGCCCGCCGTCTCCAGAAGGAAGCTAAGGAAAGGGCTATGATCGCCGAGAGCAAGGTCAGTGCTGCCGAGGAGAGGGCCAGGCAGGTCGAGAGGGATCTTCAGCACGCCAATACCGAGCACGACGAAATGATGGTTGCTGCTGATACCGACGGCTACCAGAGGGGGGCGGACGAGACGCTGATGAAGTTCGCCAAAGAGGCCAACGACAACGAGGAGAAGGCCTTCAGAAAGGGGTATCTCCTCGGTCGTGCCGATTGCTGGCCCCAAGCTTTCGTCCAAGCCTACGACATCACCTCCGTCCCGGCCGATTCTGCACTTCGGTCCTCCATCCCTCTCGTGCCCGAGACCGAGATCCCGGAGATGCCCTTTGATGAAGACGAGGGTGAGGCTCCCGAGGGGGATGACGCCGAGAATGGGGACGCTGCCAATCCCCCTGCTGACAATCAGGACCAGGCCCCCGATCCCCCTGCTGGCAATCAGGACCAGGCTCCTGAGGTCACCAACACAGAGGCTTAGTCCCTTTTAGAAGAATGTCTTTTGTACTCTCTGTCTTTTTATTTTTGGACTGTCGCTGAACGGTTAGGCGCGCCAGATCCGAGTGCTTGTAATGTACTTTTTGTTTTGAATGAATGAATGTCTTCTTCGCTTTCATTTCCGAGTGTTTTGAATGAATGAATGTACTTTGCATCTGAAATTTTTTCACAAGTAATGGCTCTTGTGGGTGATAAATTGTAACCACCGAAACTGGTAATAAATGATAGCCCCTGCTTCGGCAGGGAGCCAATGACCGAATGACATAGTGGCACCCAGCCGAAGCATAAGAGTTGAAAAGTTTTCCTGGCTCCGCTTGGAAATTAAGGAAGAATAGCACCTGATTTCAAAGCTGAGCCGAAGGACAGTGCGCGCCGAGTGAATAATCGATACAATAGCCCCCAGCTAGTTCGATAGGTAGGTCCCGAGACCAGGGGCATTTCGCCGAACGCTTATACGTGTTAGCGCCGCTCCTCCGGACACAATCATATGTTCCACCGAACGCTAACAATTGTTTTGCTGAGTAGAGACAATTGTTCAACTGAACATAAATGACCGTTCTTTCGAACAGGGTCGGGTCGTTCCACCAAACGGTATTAATTGAACTAGGGCCCTTTAGCCGAGGACAATTACTTGTAAGAAAGTAAGAATAAAAAAATAACAACTGGAGAAAGGATCTTATCATTAACATCTTGATCCCCAGGCATTACAAAAAGTTGCCGAGGACACGATAATCGTGAAAATGATAAACACAAGATCCTAACCATAGAATTTCCTTAACTTGGAGGCGTTCCATGGGTTACTCACTGCCGTGCCGTCCATCTCGGCAAGCTTGTAAGCCCCATAGCCAACCTTGGCCACAATACGGTAGGGGCCTTCCCAATTGGGCATGAACTTCTTCTTGTTCTTCTTTTGGACAACCTCTCGGAGGACGAGATCATCGATGTTGAAAGGGTGGATGCAAACGTGCTTGTTATACCCCCGAGCGACCTCCTGCTGGTATGCAGCGTACTTGATGTGAGCTTCATCTCGGAGGTCCTCGATTTGGTCAAGCTCGGAGGCGAGGTGCTCATCATTCGTGGCAGGATGGAAGACTTCGGTTCGGGCGGAGGGAGCAACATCAGCAAGTGGAAGGACAACCTCCATCCCATAAGCCATGGAGAACGGCGTTCGGCCAGTCCCACGCCGAGGGGTTGTTCGGTAACCCCAGAGGACCTTGGGGAGTTCCTCTACCCACTTCGCTCGCTTGTTGGTCAGCCGGCGTTTTAGGTCGGATGAGATTGACTTGTTCGAGGCCTCGGCTTGGCCGTTCCCTTGAGGGTAGGCCACGGTTGAATTATAGACGCGGATATTCTTCTTTCTGCAAAACGTCTTAATGGCCTCGATGACGAACTGGGTGCCGTTATCGGAGATGATGGCGTAGGGCACGCCGAATCGAGAAATTATGCTCTTCCAGATGAACTGCTCGACTTCTGAGGCTGTAATGTGGATTAGGGGCTCGGCCTCAACCCATTTGGTGAAGTAGTCCGTGGCCATGATCAGGTGACGAAAGCCGCCGGGGGCCGTAGGAAGGATTCCAACAATGTCGAGCCCCCACTGGGCGAATGGCCACGGGCTTGTAATGGGCTGCAGTGACATGGTGGGCTGGTGGAGAATGGGGGAGTGTTTCTGGCACGCCTCGCACTTTCTGACGTAGTCCTCAGCGCTTTTCTTCATTTTTGGCCACTAGTAGCCCTGGGTAACAGCCTGTTCGGAGAGAGTGCGACCTCCCGAGTGGCAGCCGCAACTTCCCTCATGGAGTTCACGAAGGACGTGGGGTACCCCAGCGTCGCGCAACACGCGGAGATCAGGGCCAATGTAGGTGCGGCGGTAAAGCTGACCGGATGGAGAGATAAAGTAGGACGCGGACTGACAACGAACTCAGTGAGCCTCCTTTTTATCCGAAGGGAGGGTCTGGTCTCGGAGGAAGGAGACCACGGGGTCCATCCAGCTTGGGCCAGAGGCGACGATTGTCATGACGTCTTCGGCACCCGGCTAGAAGCTTGGAACCGCAATCTCCCCAAGCGTGATTGGTGTTCGTGTACCTCCGAGTTCGTTGCATGCCGATCCGAGAGCAGCAAGGGCGTCGGCGTGAGCGTTGTTGGCTCGGCCAATATGGGAGAAGTGGACAGCCTTGAAGCTGTTTTGCAATCCCAGAACATGGCTAATGTACTTCAACATCCGAGCGTCGCCAGAGCCGTAATCGCTGTTCAGCTGGTTCACCACCAGCATGGAGTCACTATAAACTTGTAGTTCATCCACCCCGAGAGTGAGAGCAAGGCGGAGTCCGACAATTAAAGCCTCGTACTCAACCTCGTTGTTTGTGGCTGGGAAACTGATGCTCATAAGGCACTCGTGGAGAGTCCCTTCGGGAGAAATGAGCACAATTCCAGCCCCTGCCCCTCGGCTGTTCGACGCACCATCCACATGCATGCGCCAAGACTCGCCCGTGTAAATGGTAGCCGTGCGGGGAGGGGAGCGCTTGAGGACGAACCCGGACTGCTCGGTGACGGTAACGTGTTTTGCCGGCTCGTCTCCGCCTCCCTCAGTGATAGTCTCATTCCGTAGCTCGGTATCTAGCTTCAGGGTAAGTTCGGCGACGAAGTCTGCCAACGCCTGATCCTTAATCGTCGTCCGGGGCTCATACCGGATGTCAAAATTGGTCAATTCCAAGGACCACTTGCAGATCCGATCCGAAAGATCTACCTTACGCATGACGGTCTTCAGGGGATACGCCGTGATTACCACGACTGTGTGGCTCTGGAAGTAGGGTAGGAGCTTTCTCTTAGCCGTGACCAGCGAAAGTGCCAACTTCTCAATTGGCAAGTACCTGGTCTTGGCTGGGAGCATTGTCTTGCTCGAGTAGTAAATCGGAAACTGCTCCAAACCCTCCTGCCGAACCAGTGCCGAACTAACGGCATGGTCGGACACCGCCAGGTAGAGGTAGAGAAGTTCGTCCTCCCTTGGCATGACTAGCAGGGGCGCCCGGGACATATAGCCTTTGAGCTCGGCGAGTGCGGTGTCGCGCTCGGCGGTCCAGTGAAAAGCCCTTTTACTGGTCTTGATGGATTGGAAGAAGGGTCGGCAAGCGTCGGACGACTTGCTTATAAAGCGATTGAGGGCAGCCGCCATTCCCGTAAGCCGTTGTACCTCTTTGATCGTTGTTGGTGCTCGGAGCTTTTGGATAGCTGCAAGTTGGTTGGGGTCGACCTCGATCCCTCGGCGAGTGACAGGGTACCCCAAGAACTTTCCAGAGCCGACCCCAAACGCGCATTTTTCCGCGTTGAGCTTCAAATCGTGCCTCCTAAGGATGGAGAAGACTTTGCCGAGGTGGGAGAGATGGTCCTCTGCGAATTTGCTTTTCACTACCATATCATCGATGTAGGCTTCCATGATATCACCGAGCTCATTAGCGAACATCTTGGAGACCATTCTTTGGTAGGTTGCCCCGGCGTTTTTCAGGCCGAATGGCATGACCCGATAGCAGTAGGTACCACTTGGCGTGATGAATGCTGTCTTCTCGACGTCCATAATACTCATAGCGATCTGATGATACCCGCGATAGGCGTCCATGAAATTGAGCCTAGCGTGTCCGGCTGTAGCATCCACCAGCTGGTCTATCCGGGGGAGGGGAAAACAGTCCTTCGGGCAAACGTCATTGAGGTTAGTGTAGTCCACACATACCTTCCACTTCCCGTTCTTCTTCTTGACCACCACGGTGTTCGCCAGCCACGTGGGGTACATTACCTCTCGGATGACCTCCGCTTCGATCAGGCGGTCAACCTCTTCCAAGACGGCGTCAGAGTGGATGGCCGAGGACCGCCTCGGCTTCTGCACCACTGGCCTCCTAGCCGGATCAACATTGAGGGCGTGCGTGATGAAATCAGGGCTTACACCCGGCATCTCATACGGAGTCCACGCAAAGACCTCAATGTTATCCTTGAGGAAGGAAACCAAGTCGTTCCGCTCGGGATTGGAAAGATCCGAACCGAGCATGAAGTATTTGGTGCCCTCCTCGTTGATGGGCACTGGAGTGGGTAAAACTTGATTAACCTTAATAATGGCCATAGCACGTGCCTTACTTGATCACCACGAGAGGGGTGAAAAAGCTCGGCGCCACATAGGGAGACATTAAACCCTGTGTCGAGCTGGTTTGGCCACGAATGAGGCTAGAACTAATAAAGAGTAAACTAATAAATCAAGACGCACTAGCTCGGCGTAAGGCATAAAGGATGCCCCTGATAGGGCCGAGCTAGGCAGGCTACGTGTATAGCTTGAATAGCATTCTGGAATACATAATTCAGCTCGGCGTAATAAGCTGAACTATGTACGAGTTATTCCGAGCTACGTGGAAGCACGGCACCGCCACGAGAAGGGCGGTGAGACATTCCAGAATATTCTACATCGGCTCCTTATGAGACAAGGAGCAAATCCCGTGAAACAAGGGATTGATATGGGAAGTCCTAACGTGATTAGGAATATACCTCATATAGGAAAGATTCCTATATGGAAAGGAAAACCCCTGCTAGACGAGATCTAGCAGGACATGGAGACTCGTCCCTAATAGGAAAGTCCTATTAGGAAAAGGATTCCTAAAGAGAATAGGAAACAGGGGCACGAGATGCCTAATATGAAGAACATCTACACCTATAAATACAAGACAAGAACCACGACAAAAGGTACGCTGTGAAACCCATTTCATACGCATTGTGGTTTGAATTCACCAAGTACGTGATACTAACTTAGGCATCGGAGGGCTTTTGCCAACGAGAGGCAAAGGTGCTCTAACCCTTTTCCTGTCTTGCAGGTTAGGGGTTGAATCAAGGAAGCACGTGATCCAGAGCTACGTGGATTTTATCCCCGTACAATTGGCGCCGTCTATGGGAAACGCTTACGAAAAAGCTCGATCCCTTTTTAAGAAAGATCAACAATGGTGCTTTCAGAACCTCTTTTGTGCACTCCACGAAGGCAGGATATAGAAGATGATGGTACTACGCTTGTGTACCACAGAAAAAGCCGGCAGCACCACAGAAAAAGCACCACAGAAAAAGCCCGTGGACAAAAGTGGACAAAACTCCCGTGGCTTTAAGAGCACCACAGAAAAAGCCGGCAGCAAGGAGGTTCAACATAGGGCACCTCTCTGAGATTCCAAAATTCAGGGATACACGCCTAACATGTCACGATTCTCCAAAGGTAGGCGAAAGGCGAGGACACTCAAAGACACCACCAAGAGGTGGGGAAGCCTCCACCCGACGAGAACGGGGGAGGAGCCCCCCGAGGAAGGATGGTCATAAGCACACAAAGAATCGAGAGAGAGAGGATAGCCTCGACAAAAAGGAGCAAGAAGCAGAAGAATTGGCCCAAGAAGTCACTCGACGAGAACGAGAGATTCAGGACCTAAAGAAATAGCTTCAGGAGAAAGAAAAAGATCTACGATCACGGACGAGATCCGTGCATTATGAGAAAGAAAAGAAAAGTCGTCATCACAACAACGTCTCCACTGACCGAGCAACCTCTCCACGAAAAAGGAGAGACAGGAGCGTTTTTGTTGAAAAAAGGGAAAGAAGGAAGCATGCTAGGGACAGATACGAGAGATCTGGTTCCAATGAGCACATTCCTGAGCAATATACAAAAAGGAGGGACGCTCACCGAGCTGAGGGAGGCCCTAAAACTGCACGAGAAGCAGCTAAGGAAGCCCTTGGCCATATCTCTAAGTCGCCACTGGCCCACTGGATCCGCGCAGAAAAAACACCGCGCAGGGTGAAACACTCAGCGTTCATTCCTTACGAAACTAGCACGGATCCTGTAGACCATATTCAACACTACCAGCAGGCCATGTTTATGCACGAGCAAGATGATGCCCTGCTATGCAAGATGTTCCCGTCCAGTCTAGGGAAAGTGGCCTTGAGCTGGTACCATAAACTCCCAGAAGGATCTATCTTATGCTGGACTCAACTAGCCGAAGAATTCACTGCTCAGTTTCTGACAAGCCGAGCAGCCCCAAAAACTTTTGATGCACTAACCTCAATGAGACAGAGGGATGAAGAGACTCTGCGGCAGTACTCGAAGCGTTATTGGGAAACTTTCAATGAGATTGAAAATTGCAGTGAAAAATATGCGTTGGCAACGTTCAAAACAAGTTTGCCCGTGCATAGTAAGCTACGAGAATCGCTTACCATGCATTCGGTCAAGACTGTGGCCAAACTGATGGAGAGGATTCAGGAGCATGCACGGGTAGAAGATGACATCCTACAGGCTGGGGGAAAGATCGTGGCTGGACAACTTCAGCTACCAGAGAAGAAGACGGTGGAATCAAGGGTATACAAAAAGGATTTCACAACGGGAAGGAAGGATTATGCACAGCAAAAGAAGGACAGAGCTGACCCAGACCCCAAGTCATACTTTAGCATCATGGCAACTTTCAATATCCCAATTTACAAGATGCTGTACAGGATCAAGAATGAGCAGTGGTTCAGAAGACCCCCAAAGATGACTGGGAATCCGGAGAAAAGGAGAGCTACTAACCAGCATTGCAACTATCACAGAGATTGGGGGCACATGACTGAAGATTGTGTGGAGTACAAGAAGTTTTTGGATGAAAAAGTGGCAAAAGGCCATCTTAAGGAGTTCTTGGCTGATAGCAAGAATGATGCCGAGCTGGTAGAGGAGATGGACTACGAGAAAGGTCCAAAGGGAACAATCCATATGATACATGGATTAGTAGCCCCTTATACCAACAATGAGATAAGGCACATCCAGAGGGTCAACGACCAGGCAAAACAAGTCATGAAGCTCGGCATGAAGAGGCCGAGGGCTGAAGGAGCCATGGAGATCCAAATCACCTTCACTGACGACGATCTGGATGGAGTAGTGGTGCCACATAACGATGCGTTGGTAATCACCCTATGAATAGGGGATTATGACGTGGAGAAGATTCTTGTCGATCAGGGAGCTAGTACAGAGATCATGTACTACCAAACTTTCAAGAAGATGGAACTCCCACTGAGCTCATTGCAAAAGTGTTTAGTTCAACTGGTCGGCTTTAGTGCACAGACAGTATGGCCTATGGGAAAGGTCACATTGCCCATCCGAGCTGGATCAGTAGTTGTGAACACCCCGCGGAGGCATGTCCACGAAAACGGTTGCGGTTTGGAAAATGGTTTTGATTGATTGAATGGAGTCGCCACCCGGATTTGAGGACCTTACCCGAGAAACCATTTGAAAAATGACTCTTTTACCCTTGAAATGGAAAATACTTTACCGGTCTTTAAAATGAGATTTCTCGGGTCCGGAAGCTAGGTTACGTGAGGGGAAGGAATTCAAAGCACCACACACGCCCGACATATTTGCCGGTCTCTACTAAATGTTTAAAAGATTTTGAAAATGTTGTTTAAATGGACTTCAAACTCAGATTCATGTGAGAGCATGGCAAATACATCAAGAATATCAATGAGATATGAATGAATGCTTGTGCAAAGTGTTATGAGTGAATGATTTATGCATAAGAGATACTGAAATTTCACTAAATAATGCTCAAACTGCTCTGAGATGCTCTAGAAACTGATCACAAATGCCCATCAAATCACACCTGGATAGGATCCAGGCGCCTGGAAAGGGTCAATCCAGGCGCCTGGATTGGGTCCAGGCGCCTGGAAGGATTCAATCCAGGCGCCTGGATTGCCTTCCAGACAGCAAACTCAAAACTTCATTTTTCACAGTAAACTCCAGATGCAATGTATTTGACTGATTTACACACACTCTAAATGATGTTTAGAAACACTGTAACAAGCATGGACCTCAAACTCAACTTAAATGCATGATATGAACTTAAAAGAGACTAGATTTTGGATGTTTTGATAATGAGATACTCCAAATAACCATTATGATGAAGATTGAAACATGAGGCATGATTAATCTAAGATCGATGCAATCAAATGATATTCCATAAACTGAATGAAATGCAAAAGAAATCAGGAATCATGATCATGGGGAGGGAATCCAGGCGCCTGCATGGAGTGAATCCAGGCGCCTGGACTCAATGCAGGCGCCTGGAAAGTGATGATCCAGGCGCCTGGATTGAGTTCTGAATGCACAAAACAGGTTTTTCTCTTGATGATTTTCAATCCTCTTTCAAACCCTCTACTGGTATAGAAGACCAATGAGAGCTTGATTGAGTCCCCCTCAGGGCCTACTTGAGCACATTGGTAGAAAAACTACCTTGAAAAGCTTTGATTGATGAACTTGAGTTTGATTTTTGGACAATGTTTGGTAGTTGAATGGGCTGGATTTTGGGTTATTGGAAGTATATCAAACTGATTGTAGGTGGTTTGATTGGGGGTTTGATTGTGGATGGTTGAAATGTGAGAGTTTTTGATGATCAAAGGGTGGGTTTTTAGGCTAGAAGTTGGGTTTTTAGGCTTAGAAGTGAAGGGGATCAGTTTGGGAATGGATTTTCTGGATGATTTTCAGCAGAGTAACAGTAGAGGAGAGAGGTGAGAGCTGGTCCTCTCAATGGAGGAGGAGAGGTGGGTATTTATAGCCAAAGGAAGGGTCAAAATGGGTCATTTGAACCCTTAGAGGTGAGGTTCAAAGAGTCACCAAAATACCTTACTCTCTCTCAACAATATTCTGCAGAAAAATCCCTGAAAGATCCTCAAGACGCTCCTCCCCACTCACTTGAACTTGGGCAGCAAGTACCTGGAGAGAGTCCAGGCGCCTGCATTAAGGCAATCCAGGCGCCTGGATTGAGTTCGGGCGCCTGGAATAGGGAATCCAGGCGCCTGGATGGCGAGACAGCACAAAATTCCAAACTTCGCGGGGCCATTTCGGGTGCTACCGAACTCCGTTTAGCGCATGGTTTAAAGCGTTGGAAAGCTTATCAAGTCTACTTTCTAACCCAAGTAGTTTGAACCCAAGATAATTTGTATATCAAAATGTGTGACCATTTTACCCTCAGAAGGTCGGGAAAGTAAGTGATTTTGGTAAAACGGGCACATCTCCCTCATTTCACAATGGATTGGGACATGTTATATATCGAAAAAGAGGATTTTGAATGTACTAGAAGGTGGTGCAAGGTTGAGTTTCTTTTGAGGTGGTTTTGGAGGGATTTCCAAGTTCACAATCAAACTTCGCGTGCTATATCGGGCATTTTCATCATCGGGGATGCTTGATAAGTTTCTCGGCTCAAAATCGGGGTGTCTACAGTTGCTCCTCTTGGATGGAAATCCGTATCATTGCTTGATACGAGTTACATCTAAGACAGAGACATCCCGATTCGTTCCCTGAGCCTTTCTCAAGCTGCAAAGGAAAATATTAAAATCATGGTCGCGCCACTCAGGCTGCCTACGTACCCCATTGTAGGGATCAGACCAGCGTAGTTCTTGGGGCCGTATGCAAATAAGTGCAACGGGTTCTACTGGTGCGCAGAACGATTGATTTAAAAGTTGCCCCTCAGGACGATTGATTTAAAAAGTTTGGTCCCTCAGGACGATTGATTAAAAAGTTTGGTCCCTCAGGACGATTGATTTAAAAAGTTTTGTCCCTCAGGACGATTGATTAAAAAGTTTGGTCCCTCAGGACGATTGATTTAAAAAGTTTTGTCCCTCAGGACGATTGATATAAAAAAGTTGTCCCTCAGGACCATTGATTAAAAAGTTTGGTCCCTCAGGACGATTGATTTAAAAAAGTTTTGTCCCTCACGACGATTGATTAAAAAGTTTGGTCCCTCAGGACGATTGATATAAAAAAGTTTTGTCCCTCAGGACCATTGATTAAAAAGTTTGGTCCCTCAGGACGATTGATTTAAAAAAGTTTTGTCCCTCAGGACCATTGATTTAAAAGTTTTGTCCCTCAGGACGATTGATATAAAAAGTTTTGTCCCTCAGGACGATTGATTTAAAAAGTTTTGTCCCTCAGGACGATTGATATAAAAAAGTTTTGTCCCTCAGGACGATTGATTTAAAAAGTTTTGTCCCTCAGGACGATTGATATAAAAAAGTTTTGTCTCTCAGGACAATTGATTAAAAAGTTTGGTCCCTCAGTACCATTGATTTAAAAGTTTTGTCCCTCAGGACGATTGATATAAAAAGTTTTGTCCCTCAGGACGATTGATTTAAAAAGTTTTGTCCCTCAGGACGATTGATATAAAAAAGTTTTGTCCCTCAGGACCATTGATTTAAAAGTTTTGTCCCTCAGGACGATTGATTTAAAAAGTTTTGTCCCTCAGGACGATTGATATAAAAAAGTTTTGTCCCTCAGGACGATTGATTAAAAAGTTTGGGCCCTCAGGACGATTGATTTAAAAAAGTTTTGTCCCTCAGGACCATTGATTTAAAAGTTTTGTCCCTCAGGACGATTGATATAAAAAGTTTTGTCCCTCAGGACGATTGATTTAAAAAGTTTTGTCCCTCAGGACGATTGATATAAAAAAGTTTTGTCCCTCAGGACCATTGATTTAAAAGTTTTGTCCCTCAGGACGATTGATATAAAAAAGTTTTGTCCCTCAGGACCATTGATTTAAAAGTTTTGTCCCTCAGGACGATTGATATAAAAAGTTTTGTCCCTCAGGACGATTGATTTAAAAAGTTTTGTCCCTCAGGACGATTGATATAAAAAAGTTTTGTCCCTCAGGACCATTGATTTAAAAGTTTTGTCCCTCAGGACGATTGATATAAAAAAGTTTTGTCCCTCAGGACCATTGATTTAAAAGTTTTGTCCCTCAGGACGATTGATATAAAAAGTTTTGTCCCTCAGGACGATTGATTTAAAAAGTTTTGTCCCTCAGGACGATTGATATAAAAAGTTTTGTCCCTCAGGACGATTGAAACCATGCAAATCGACGAGCCTTCCCGGGTCGTGAAATGCCAAACAATCATGCGAATCAACGAGCCTTCCCGGGTTGTGAAACGCCAAACAAATGAATTATGCAAATCAACGATCCTTCCCGGGTCGTGAAACGCCAAACAATTGAATTGTGCAAATCAACGAGCCTTCCCGGGTCGTGAAATGCCGAACAATCAAAACATGCGAATTAACGAGCCTTCCCGGGTCGTCAAACGCCAAACAAATGAATTATGATTTTACGTGAATCGTCAAGCCTTCCTGAGTCGAAACACTAAAAGCAAATGATTGTGACTATGATTGTGATTGTGATTGTGATTGTGATTGTGATTGTGATTGTGATTGTGATTGTGATTGTGATTGGATTGTGATTGTGATTGTGATTGTGAGTGTGATTGTGATTGGATTGTGATTGTGATTGTGATTGTGAGTGTGATTGTGATTGTGATTGTGAGTGTGATTGTGATTGTGATTGTGATTGAGTGTAGCTACCCTCTGAACAACGGGGAGGCTAAATTTAATGGGGCTATCTCTTGAGCAACAAGATAGCCAATGATAAGATGATTGTCTACTGAGCAACGAGACAATCGAGGAAATGTGATTGCTTACTGAGCAAAGAGGCAATCAATATGCTATTGTACCAAACACATAAATGTGATGGTCTTAGCGGCACAATGGTTCGTCAACAACAAATTCTCAGGTTAAACAAATATACTCAAACAACTTGACATGATTGATGTACACAATAAATGATTGATTGATTGAATGCACCAGCTAGGCGGCTTTTCAATGATTATCCCAAATGACTTGACCATGCTGGTTTTGAAATTAATTTTGAAAAAGGTGACCATTTCTGGTCTTGAAATTAATTTTGAAAAGATGACCATTTCTGGTTTTGAAATTGATTGAAAAAGGTGTCCCTCAGGATGATTGGTTAAAAACTGTCCCTCAGGACGATTGATTGATTTAAAACTTGTCCCTCAGGATGATTGGTTGAAAACTGTCCCTCAGGACGATTGATTGATTTAAAAGTTGTCCCTTAGGACCATTGATTTAAAAGTTGTCCCTTAGGACCATTGATTTAAAAGTTGTCCCTTAGGACGATTGATTTAAAAGTTGTCCCTCAGGACGATTGAGGACGATTGATTGAAAACTGTCCCGCAGGACGATTGCATGCGACTCGTGCATCGACACTCGATGACAACAACGACAACATTCCTTCTTTAAAAAGTAGGAGGCTCAATGGGTGGCTCTTTTGCTTTACTGTCTTTCCCTTGAGGCCAAGGTTTGGGTTGGAGCTTAGCAAAACTTGGGTTTTGGATTGGTTTGAGGCTTTTAGGCTTCTATGCCCCAGTCCTGGATTTGGGTGTATGCTTCCCCCAGAAATGGCATTAGGCTGACATGCCCCACAGATGATGATCCTCAAATCTGATTTTCTTTCTCGACTCTGCTGATGGTTTTGACAACCAATTGACCATGTACCCAAACACGGGTTCTTTGATGTATTGAAATCGTTTCCACGAGTCAAGGATAGACACGATTAAGACTACATGATTGACTGTTTGACAAAGAGGTGGATTTTTACAAGGCCGAAGAATTTTATCGGCCTTTTGGACAAACGGATGGACATTGATGAGACCGACAAGGCCAAGGAATTTGATCGGCCATTTTGACAAGGGGGTGGACAGACCGACAAGGCCAAGGAATTTGATCGGCCTTTTTGACAAAAGGATGGACATTGATAAGACAGTCAAGGCCAAGGAATTTGATCGACCTTTTTGACAAGGGGGTGGATTGTGACAGACAAGGCTTGGGGAATTTGATTGACCAGGTTGACATGACGGATATGAGCAACTATGTGAATGGCTTGATTGGGGTGCCCCGAGTGAGCAAAGGTTGATACGGAAGAACATGTCAACTCGAAGGGTATGGAAGACTATGCTGACCCAAAGTTTCTGAAAGATGGCAACCATGCTTCACCATTGATGTCGAAATTGTCATGATAAAATTAGATTTTGATTTTGTGATTGTTTTACTCCGTCAAGTGATGTTCATTCAAATCTACAATAAAACACAAGATTTCTTGTCGTGAACCCATGCCCCAGATTGCTGATGATGCCTCATTGGTTTTCCTTCAAAATGCCCAAGTTTAGAGGGCTGCTGATGAAGACTCGTTGATATGCCCCAGTTTGGATTTTTGCTTTGCATGACGCCAGTGTTTGCACAATGCTTTGACTTTTTCAAGGGAGATTAGACTGTTCCCTTTTGACTTGAATTCTCACTATCAAGTTGCACTTTCCAATCTGAAAGGACTTTTATCTAGGTTATGATGGGGCCAAGGTTATGGGTTTAACAAAGGAAGGATTATAGGCTCAAAACATCTCAATTTTCCTCGGGGTTATTTGAGCTAGCAGCTATCTTGGACTTTTTGTGCCATTTTTGCTTCTGATGGGTGCTTTCATGTGCTTTTTCTTGCTTTAAATGAGCACTTCCTTTCATTCATTTCAAATTTCTTCAGTGTTCTTCATCTTGTTGCACCCATGTATTTGACAAGCCTATGAGTTTGGCACTTTCATTGTTATGATACTTTGAATCTTCACACGCTTGTATCTTTGGCCCTTTTATTCTGCTGGCTGTCATATGTTTGACACTTTCATATTTCTTGTTTCACCCCAGTGTGGGGTATAGCTGCCTAGCTGGGTTCTTTTTCAAGGAAATTGATTCAGGCTCAAAAGGGCTTTGCAATGGATATTTATGTGGGGAATCAAACAAAGAATGCCTTTCTTCATTTTGAATTGTGCAACTTGATGTGGAGAACTCATGCTTGCTCTAACTTTTGCCTAGATCTCATTTTGAAGTTCGATCTAGCGAGCTTTTTGCCTTAACTTTTGCCTAGGTCGCCCTTGCGGGTTTTCAGCCTAGCAGGCTTTTCCTGTGTCAAAGCATTACTTCTTGGTGGCACTGGGGAATGGTCCCTTGGAAATCCTCCTTGTGTGGGGCGAGAGTTCAATCCAAATCCATCTCGTGTTTTGAAGTGATTATCATGTTTCTCAAATGATGGTGGAAAACAATTCCAAGTTGAGGTATTATTACAAAAATCCAAGTTTATGATTGACAATTTCAACACAACGGGGGATGACATTGATTTTTGATAGTTACGACCGAACCGCGAAGGGTTGCCTACGTATCCCTTTGCAAGGAATCAGGTCGTGCGTAGTTCAGGACTACAAAGTTGACTCTAATTTTTGAATTTTTTTATTTTTCTTGACAACAACAATATATTACAGACTTGAACTTGAAAAACTCATAGACACAAGAGCACGACAGACTCGAAGATGAAAACACACAGACAAGGAAAACAAAGACACAAACTAACACGACTTGCAAACTGATTCTTGACTTGACACTTGAATACTTCCAAGACTCGTGGAAGATTAACTTATTACATGGCCATCGATGGTTCATTGATTTGACGAGGTGCTTGGTTTCGCCAGTGGAGCAGAGATGGATCCGTTGTCAATGAGATCTTGTATTTCGTGACGAAGGCGTTGGCATCTCTCGGTAGGGTGACCGGGTATTTGGTGGTAGATGCAGAAGGTATTTGGGTTGTAGGAACGTGGAGGACTTTGTGGAGGTGGGGTTGGTTGAAGTGGTTTGAGAAAACCAGCCATGAGAAGCTCCTTATAGACCGAGGGCAAAGGTGCAGAGAGTTGGGAAAATTTTCTTCGTCGACTTTGAGGGCGGTTGATTTGGGTTGTGACTTCGTTGACTGGTTCAGTTTGGTTGGGATCATTGTTGGTGAAGCTCGAAGGGGCATTTTTAGTGGAAGTGAGGCTGATTTGATTGACACTGAGATCTTGTTTTTGTTGAGGAGTGTTGGATTCTGATGGCAAAAGAGAGATGGTTTTATCGTCAATGAGATCCTGGATCTTGTGACAGAGGCGTTGACAATTGTTGGTAGCATGACCGGGCACCTGATGGAAGGCACAGAAGGCATTTGGATTGTGGTAAGCTGGGAGCTTTTGAGGTAAAGGAGTTGGAGAGAGTGGTTTAAGAAGACCGGCCATGAGAAGCTCTTCATAGACCGAGGACAGAGGTGCGGGGAATTGGGAGAATTTTCTTGATTGGTCTTTGGGCTGGTTGATTTGGATTATGGTGGTGGTTGGTTTGGCTTTGCTGATGGTGCTGGTTGAGAAGTTGGGGTTGATATTTGTGGAGCTGGGGGTGGCTTTTGCATTGTTGTTGGTAAATGGTGTTTTGGCTTTCTCGAGGTAGACCTTTTCGCCTTCTGGAGTGAGGTGGTCCTTTTCGACGTCCCAGTGGTGCATCTCCACATCTCTCGTGTCAATGGAATTTCCAAAGCATATGGGTTTTAATCCTTCCATGATAGACTCCTCCAGTTCAGAGATCTTGGCCAAAGCTGCGGCCATTTCTGGGCTTTTTCCAGGTCGTTGGTGGTTCTCTTGGAACTCTGGGAGGCGGTCACGGACGTCTTGCACCATGATCATGAGCTGGGTGATTTGATTGCCCAGATTATTCACAGCCATCTTGAATCCTTTGATTTCAGCCGAAACATCCATGTCTTGAGGTTTGGGTTGAGTCAATTTCTACTCGGGAAGTTGTAAGGCTTCTTTCTTGGATCAATGGCTCAGGACTGACAGTAAAGCAAAAAGGTCAAATTCAGATTGTGCCCCTGATTTTATTGAAGGAAATGTTGTGCATGTGTCGTTGTCATGTCGTCCTAAGATCTAGACTACCGGTCACGGTCTCACTTAAGACATTGCATGGATGTTTGAAACAACAACCACGGGTAAGTCGTGACATGCAGGTTAAATTCCAATCGTCGTGGAATCAGAGCCAATCTCCTTATAGACCATCCGAGACAGAGCAATAAGGTTGTTGAAATCCAGATGCGAATGCACTTAAGGCTAGCTCGAGACACGGGGAGCCGTTCGAGCACGACAAACACTGGAGGTATCTCAAACTCCATGGATTTAAAGTCTCCTAGACTACATCCTATCCTAAGGACTCTGCTACCAGTCTCGGTCTCACTTAAGGCATTGCACGGATGTGCGAAACAACAACCACGGGTAGGTCGTGACAGGCAGGTTAAATTTCAATCGCCGTGGAATCAGAGCCAATCTCCTTATAGACCATCCGAGACAGAGCAATAAGGTTGTTGAAATTCGGATACAGATGCACTTAAGGCTAGCCCGAAACACGGGGAGCCGTTCGGGCACGGCAGACACCGGAGGTATCTCAAACTCCATGGATTTAAAGTCTCCTAGACTGCATGTACAACCTAGGGTTAGTCTACCGGATCCAAATCTCACTTAAGACCATTGCACAGAAGATTTTCCAACACCCCGGGTAAACCATTACTCGGTAGGTACGGCGTTTCAACCTAAAGCCTAAATGTTGACGCCGTAGCACTTTTCCTGGTCATCCGAGACAAAGCAATTTGGATGTTGCAATCCAGATACAAATGATCTCAAGGCTAGTTTGAATCACGGGTGGCCGTTCGGGCACGACCAACACCGGAGGTATCTCAAACTCCATGGATTTAAAGTCTTCTAGACTGAATTTGACAGCTTTGGAAGATTGCCCCAATCCTCAAGTTTTCTTTTAAGTGATAAGTCCTTGATATCGGATGATCAGATTTGGGAAATTCTGATCCACACGAATTCCGACAATGATCTAAGATCAGATGCCTAAGGGCGATTGACCCTCCTCGGGCCAAGGTCCCTTAAACCCGTTTAGATCAGTGTTAGGAATTTGATGATCCAGATTTTCCCACGTCCGGTCGTCCTAAAGGCTAACTTGTAAGAACAACGCGCATATGGGATGCACGACTCATCATCGGGCCGAGGCAACCTTCTACTAACTGTCGGGGACCTAGCTTATGCTAAACTGACAATGTGCGAGACAAGAATATGTACATATGCAAGTGTATGCATGTATGCAGTATGGCATGCTAGGGAAAACAGTAACATATAACACATAACAGGATGGAGCACATAATCCTAACACATGGGTCGGTTATCTAACATGGGGTTCTATGGTTATCTATATGCAAAGGCTGGTTTTGGTTTGAGAAGGGTACCCCGGAATCAAAGCCAAAGCTGTCTCCCACCGCCAAGGATCCCGCAAGGCGATGGTAATAACGACAATTGTGACTTATCACGGTTGGGGGGTGCTGAGCATTTCGGGATTCCCCGTCACCGGCAAGCCGGGCGGGATTGCCGAAACACGCCAGCGGAGCTAGTAACCATGCACGTGCAATGCAAAAAGTCCATAAAAACAATATTTTCAAAATCCTTTAAACATTTTTCAAGTTTAGCTCTCGATAATTAATACATATTTTAACAAAATTACACGTAAGTGTAATAAGATTAAAATATATATTAACCAGAGTCCCCAGCGGAGTCGCCAGCTTGTGAACACCCCGCGGAGGCATGTCCACGAAAACGGTTGCAGTTTGGAAAATGGTTTTGATTGATTGAATGGAGTCGCCACCCGAATTTGAGGACCTTACACGAGAAACCATTTGAAAAATGACTCTTTTACCCTTGAAATGGAAAATACTTTACCGGTCTTTAAAATGAGATTTCTCGGGTCCGGAAGCTAGGTTACGTGAGGGGAAGGAATTCAAAGCACCCCACACGCCCGACATATTTGCCGGTCTCTACTAAATGTTTAAAAGATTTTGAAAATGTTGTTTAAATGGACTTCAAACTCAGATTCATGTGAGAGCATGGCAAATACATCAAGAATATCAATGAGATATGAATGAATGCTTGTGCAAAGTGTTATGAGTGAATGATTTATGCATAAGAGATACTGAAATTTCACTAAATAATGCTCAAACTGCTCTGAGATGCTCTAGAAACTGATCACAAATGCCCATCAAATCACACCTGGATAGGATCCAGGCGCCTGGAAAGGGTCAATCCAGGCGCCTGGATTGGGTCCAGGCGCCTGGAAGGATTCAATCCAGGCGCCTGGATTGCCTTCCAGACAGCAAACTCAAAACTTCATTTTTCACAGTAAACTCCAGATGCAATGTATTTGACTGATTTACACACACTCTAAATGATGTTTAGAAACACTGTAACAAGCATGGACCTCAAACTCAACTTAAATGCATGATATGAACTTAAAAGAGACTAGATTTTGGATGTTTTGATAATGAGATACTCCAAATAACCATTATGATGAAGATTGAAACATGAGGCATGATTAATCTAAGATCGATGCAATCAAATGATATTCCATAAACTGAATGAAATGCAAAAGAAATCAGGAATCATGATCATGGGGAGGGAATCCAGGCGCCTGCATGGAGTGAATCCAGGCGCCTGGACTCAATGCAGGCGCCTGGAAAGTGATGATCCAGGCGCCTGGATTGAGTTCTGAATGCACAAAACAGGTTTTTCTCTTGATGATTTTCAATCCTCTTTCAAACCCTCTACTGGTATACAAGACCAATGAGAGCTTGATTGAGTCCCCCTCAGGGCCTACTTGAGCACATTGGTAGAAAAACTACCTTGAAAAGCTTTGATTGATGAACTTGAGTTTGATTTTTGGACAATGTTTGGTAGTTGAATGGGCTGGATTTTGGGTTATTGGAAGTATATCAAACTGATTGTAGGTGGTTTGATTGGGGGTTTGATTGTGGATGGTTGATATGTGAGAGTTTTTGATGATCAAAGGGTGGGTTTTTAGGCTAGAAGTTGGGTTTTTAGGCTTAGAAGTGAAGGGGATCAGTTTGGGGATGGATTTTCTGGATGATTTTCAGCAGAGTAACAGTAGAGGAGAGAGGTGAGAGCTGGTCCTCTCAATGGAGGAGGAGAGGTGGGTATTTATAGCCGAAGGAAGGGTCAAAATGGGTCATTTGAACCCTTAGAGGTAAGGTTCAAAGAGTCACCAAAATACCTTACTCTCTCTCAACAATATTCTGCAGAAAAATCCCTGAAAGATCCTCAAGACGCTCCTCCCCACTCACTTGAACTTGGGCAGCAAGTACCTGGAGAGAGTCCAGGCGCCTGCATTAAGGCAATCCAGGCGCCTGGATTGAGTTCGGGCGCCTGGAATAGGGGAATCCAAGCGCCTGGATGGCGAGACAGCACAAAATTCCAAACTTCGCGGGGCCATTCCGGGTGCTACCGAACTCCGTTTTGCGTATGGTTTGAAGCGTTGGAAATCTTATCAAGTCTACTTTCTAACCCAAGTGGTTTGAACCCAAGATAATTTGTATATCAAAATGTGTGACCATTTTACCCTCAGAAGGTCGGGAAAGTAAGTGATTTTGGTAAAACGGGCACATCTCCCTCATTTCACAATGGATTGGGACATATTATATATTGAAAAAGAGGATTTTGAATGTACTAGAAGGTGGTGCAAGGTTGAGTTTCTTTTGAGGTGGTTTTGGAGGGATTTCCAAGTTCACAATCAAGCTTCGCGTGCTATATCGGGCATTTTCATCATCGGGGATGCTTGATAAGTTTCTCGGGTCAAAATCGGGGTGTCTACAGTAGTCCTGAAAACCGACTTCCTTGTGGTAGACATCCCTTCCTCCTATAACGTGATTATAGGAAGAACCTGGATGCACAAAATGAGGGCAGTCTCTTCAACTTACCACCAGAAGATCAAGTACCCTGGGGCAGATGGCATTGAGTGCGTTAGAGGAAACCAGAAAGTAGCTGACCTATGTTTCAACATGATACTGAAGAAATCCCCCAAGGCCGAGTTGGTGCAGACAGTATCTGCCACCATTTAAACGTGGATCCTCAGCATAAACCAGTTGTGCAGAAGGCGAGGTCGGCACCACAGCACGCCGACGCTGTGATTGAAGAGGTGGGTCGCCTACTAGAAGCGGATGCCATACGAGAGGTGAGCTATCTAGACTGGCTAGCCAACACAGTTGTGGTCAAGAAGAAAAATGGGAAGTGGAGAGTCTGTGTGGATTTCACCAGCCTTAACAAAGCATGCCCAAAGGACAGCTTTCCACTCCCTAGGATTGATCAGCTAGTAGACGCCACATCAGGCTATGAAAGGATGAGCTTCCTTGACGCATATCGAGGATACCATCAAATAACCATGCATGAGCCAGACCAGGAGAAAACATCCTTCATCTCACCAAGGGGACTCTACTGTTACAAAGTTATGCCATTTGGGCTAAGGAATACTGGAGCAACCTACCAGAGGTTGGTCACTAAGATGTTCAAGGAACAGCTCGGCAGAACCATGGAGGTCTACATCGACGACATGGTGGTAAAAAGAAGATTGAAGCCTGATCACCTTGCCGACCTGGAGGTAACTTTCAATATTCTGAGAAAATACAAGTTAAAGTTAAACGCCTCCAAGTGTGCCTTTGGAGTCAACTCGGGGAAGTTTCTAGGGCATCTGGTGACTAAGAGGGGGATCGAGGCTAATCCAGACCAAATCACGGCTCTGCAAGGCCTTCAAAGGCCAAAGACCACGAAGGAGGTCCAAAGGCTAACAGGGATGGCAGCAGCTCTTAACCGTTTCATCAGTAAGTCCTCAGACCATTGCAGACCATTCTTTCAACTTCTAAAGAAGAGAGAAGGATACGAGTGGGGAGCCGAGCAGGAAAAGACTTTCCAAGAGTTGAAACTCTACTTGTCGTCGCCACCCTTACTCTCTACCCCAGAAGCTGGGGAGCGGTTGATATTATACCTAGCAGTATCTGATCATGCGTTCAGCTCGGTTCTCCTACGAATAAAGGGGACAGAACAGGCTCCGGTCTACTTTGTGAGCAAGACAATGTTAGATGCTGAGACGCGTTACCTACCGTTGGAGAAATTGGTATACGCTCTTGTCATAGCTTCAAGAAAGTTACCTCACTATTTTCTACAGCATCCCATCACTGTGTTCACTGAATATCCACTAAGAGCCTTGCTTAGGAAGGCAGACTTCTCTGGACGAATGTCCAAGTGGTCCATTGAATTGAGCCAATTTGACCTTGACTATCAGCCAAGGATGGCAATTAAAGGGCAAATCTTGGTTGACTTTGTAGCTGAGTTTACCCCAACGGTGGCTCCACCTCCACCAGCCCTCCAGGAGAAGGAGCAGGAAATCAATCACCCCGAGCAACCAACGAGAGTGGCCGATCTGGACCCAGGGGAATGGAGGCTCTATGTTGATGGGTCAGCTTGCAACAAGGGATCTGGAGCAGGGGTGGTGCTGTTCTCTCCAAAAGGTTTGGTATTGGAGCAAGCACTACGGCTGGGATTTAGTGCTACTAACACTGTAGCAGAATATTGCTCGCTGGATAGAGGAGTGCCCTGGAACTCAAGGTAACAAAATTACGGATATTTTATGACTCACAATTAGTTGTTAACCAGCTTTCAGGGGAATATGCTACGAAGAGCGAGAAGATGGCTGTGTACTCAGAAGTGGCCAAGGATTTGCTTGACAAGTTTAACAGAGCTCACATCCAACAAATCAGCTCGGGCCAGAATGCACACGTAGACTCATTGGCATGCTTAGGGTCAGCAGTAAACACGGAGTACCGCCGTACGATAGCTGTGGATTATTTGAGCGAATCGAGCATTGGCCGAGCGGTAGAGATCGTGATGGAAACAGAGTTTGGGCCGAGCTGGATGGACCCAATAGTGGCATACCTACGAGATGGGACATTGCCAGAAGACAAGAGGGAAGCTCACAAGATCAAAACCAAATCAGTACGTTTCTGGCTCTCTCCAGAAGGTAAGCTTTACAGAAAGTCTTTTCTTGGTCCATACTTGTTGTGTGTACACCCAGCTCTTGTTCAGAAATTCCTCCATGAGATCCATGCTGGAACATGTGGAGGACATACTGGTGGAAGGTCAATAGCCCACCGAGCAATATCCCAGGGATATTGGTGGCCTTACATGCAGGAGGATGCAAAGGCTTTTGTCAAGAAGTGTGAAAAGTGTCAGAGATACTCCCTTCTCATCCGAGCTCCAGCGGAGGATCTGTTGCCTCTGACCAGTCCGTGGCCGTTTGCTCAGTGGGGATTAGACATCGTGGGTCCTCTCCCTATGGCAACGGGGAAACGAAAATTTATACTCATTGGCACTGACTACTTCACTAAATGGATAGAGGGGGAAGCCCTTGCCAAAATCACAGAAGCTATGGTGAAAAAATTTGTGTGGAACAAGATAATCACAAGATTCGGAGTACCATACTGCATCATCTCAGACAATGGGTCCCAGTTCGACAAAAAGTTCAAAGCCTTCTGTGCCCAGTACGGTATCAGAAACTACTATTCAACCCCAGCTTACCCACAGAGCAATGGGCAGGCAGAGGCTTCAAACAAGACTATCCTTAAAAGTCTCAAGAAAAGGTTGGAGAGGAAAAAGGGAAAATGGCCAGACGAGCTTCCAGCCGTACTTTGGGCATACAGGACCACCCCACGACGATCTACGGGAGAGACACCGTACTCCCTTGCTTATGGGACAGAGGCGGTGATTACCTTGGAGATTGGTTTACCTTTCGCACTACTCTCGTGGAGTCAGGGGGCAACGATAAAGCCCTGGCCGAGCAGCTTGATCTCGCTGAGGAAAGAAGGGAGCGTGCACTTATCACCCTAGCAGCATATCAAGAGCAGCTACGAAGAAGCTACAATAAGAAGGTGCAACCAAGAGAGTTCAAAATTGGAGATCTAGTCCTAAGGAAAGTCTTGGCTAACACCAAAATATCTACGGATGGAAAGCTTGGGCCGAACTGGGAAGGCCCATATAAGATTGTGGGAATTGCTGGAATTGGGGCCTATCGTTTGGCCGACCTGGATGGAGATCCTATACCACGGCCATGGAACGTCCAGAACCTGAGAAAGTTCTACCAGTGATTTGTTTATGTGATTACGAATACAATCACATCTTTTTTAAGGTGAATACGCATAAATTCACATTTGTTTTGGCACCTTGTTGGGATTACGAATAAAATCACCAACAATTATTTAGATTTTTGTCTTTATTAATAAAATTTCATTTTTCTCCTACTGTGATGTTGTTTAAATATGAACCCAAGTTGCTTCCAATCTGGATTCCTATTGGGGAGCAGATAGTGTGTATATATGCAACGAATATTGCAGCAACAAATTTCCAAGTATGAAGAAACTTAGATTGGCAAACGTATATTGCAAAATTGCAACGAATATTGCGACGACAAAATTCTAAGTATGAAGAAACTTAGTGTATATATGTGCAACGAATATTGCGAGAAACTCTAAGTATGAAAACACTTAGATTTGCAACGAACATTGCAATGACTTCCTGAGCACGAAAAGCTTAGATCTGCAACGAATACTGCAATGATTTCTACGTATGAATAAACTTAGATATACAAATTCCAATGAATATTGGTAAATATCTAAGTATGAAAACACTTAGGTCGGGGAAGGTTCAAAGACACATGAACACCTAGCATGCAGAAAAAACGTAGCACGAAGAAGCTTACAAGTACTGCATAAAGAAAACTTGATGAAGATTGTGGACGGCCCACTGGAAAATGGTGCGTTTTCGCGTTTGAAAAGATTGTGATTGTTAGAGTCGCCACCCGGATTTGAGGTCCGAACCCGAGAAACCGATCAAAAATATGACTCATTTGCCCATTTGAAAAAGATTTCACTGATCATGGCAGAACCAAAAATTTCTCGGATTCGGGGGTTTGGTTACGAGAGGGGAAGGGTTTTACGGCACCCCTCTCGCCCAGTCCATGAACCGGTCTCTACTCGATATTTGTGGGATTTTGAAGATATTTGAAATTCGATTTTGAGCAAATAACGGGGAGTATGGGAATGGGAAAACACATAAACAAGTATTCAAATACGAACCAAGTGATGGTGGATGCTTGTGCAATGTACAATGCGATGGTGGAATGATATAAACAAAGAAAATGACAATGAAAGAGAGAAATAGGACTTAGAACACCATATTGAGCAAAATTATTTGACTTTCCAACATTATGTACATTTTTTGGAAGCCTTTGAGACATAATCAGGAAGAATATAAAACTACAAAGTTGTAGCCCTTCAAATTATCTACGTTTTGATATATAATACGTTGAAAACGGAGTTCGGAGTAAAACGTTATGGCTGAAACAC
The DNA here is from genome assembly GCA_963854785.1 of Vaccinium vitis-idaea. Lineage (NCBI taxonomy): Eukaryota > Viridiplantae > Streptophyta > Magnoliopsida > Ericales > Ericaceae > Vaccinium > Vaccinium vitis-idaea. The sequence continues at coordinate 21,814,635 of OY978217.1, read as the reverse complement.
TGTGACTGACTTTCTGTTGGGGTTTGAACGCTCAAAGTGGATTGAGCGCTCAAGGGTAAGGCCTTGAGCGCTCAAGCCACTTCCAGGTCGCCAAATTCTGCTATAACATGACATTGGATGATCAAACAACCCCAAATCAATGATTATACTTTATTTTCCCGAAACTGGACAGAAACATGGACTTTGAAGAATTTTGGAAAGTGAATACCAAAATAACAAGTTTTAAAAATGCTTTTCTTGATACTTTTCAGACCTTGTAGGCTCATTTCAAGTATGAGGAACTTGAATGAGCCCACTGGTCTCCCTCAGCAAGACCAAAACAGTGATTTTCACATGATTTTCTACCTTTTCGGCTATGATCAAGGCTTGAACTTGTGGTTTGATGAATGGATGGGTAGTGGCTGTGTTTATGGGCTATAGATGAAGTATTTTGGACAGAGGAGTGTGAGTGTAGGACTGATTGAGTGATTGATTGAGTGGATGATGGAGGATTTGAGCTTAAAATGGTGATTTTGGCTTGGATGAGGTGGGTTTTGATGGAAGAGCTAGGTTTGGACGAAATTGATGGAGTGTATGGGCTGTAAATGGCTTATTAGAGTGAGAGAGGGGCTGTTGTAGTTGGTTTCTCAAAGACCCATGTGTTGTAGGCCTTTTAAAGAAGGTTTTTGGGTGTTTTGGAGGTTGAAGATGATGGAGGATGGTGGCTATGGAGGAGAGAGAGGCTAAAACGTGATTGAAGTGATGAGAGAGAGTGGGTTTGATCTGATGGGGGGAGAAAATGGCAGTAGGGGCAGCCAAGCTTGTGAGTGAGGGAGTGGAGGAGGTTTATATAGAGAGAGAAATGGGAGGAAAATGGGTTTAATTTTTGAATTGGGTTTGGGGGGTGATTGAGGAGATGTTCAAGGGTCTAGGAAGTGTATTTAGGCAGTAGAAAACATAGGTAGACGCTCCTCTTGCAGAGAATATCATGATTAGATGTTCTGCAAAAAACTGATCTGGATCAGAGTTGAGCGCTCAAAGCCATGGGCTTGAGCCCTCAAGGTGGGATTTTTGGGTTTGAGCGCTCAAGGTCCAGGGCTTGAGCGCTCAAGGCTGTTGCTCAAAAGGTAAAACTTTGCGGGGCCGCCCCGGGTGCTACCGAACTTCGTTTCATGCGTGGTTTGAAGCGTTGGAAAGCTTGTCGAGTGTAATTTCTAACCCAAGTAGTTTGAACCCAAGATAATTTGTACATTCAAGTATGTGACCATTTTACCCTCAGAAGGTCGGGAAAATAAGTCATTTTGGTAAAACGGACACATCTCCCTCATTTCAAAATGGATTGAGACGTATTATATATCAATAAAGAGGGTTTTGAATGTACTAGAAGATGATGTAGGCTTGGGTTTGTTTTGAAATGGTTTATGGATGGTTTGAAGGGTATTTTGGTCATTTTGGTTGGTTTAAGGTTGTTCTAGGAGGGTTTAAAATGGTTTAGGGTGGTTCGGTGAGTTCAAGCCTTGTTCTTAGCCTCGAGGTATGCACGATTGGTCTATTTCATCATCGGGAATGCTCGAGCGCATCCCGGGTTCAAAATCGGGGTGTCTACAAAGATATACTTGAAAACGCTTGCAGAAGTAAGAGTGCATAACAAGTACGAAAATACTTAAACGGAAGAATACCAGCATCAACGGAAGTATCAAAATAGCAAACAGGCTACAAACGGCCGAGCAAGACCGTGCAGGGTCAAAATTAGAGTATAGAGGATAGAAGGTAAGATTAATGAGCATCAAGCCTCTTCACCGTGCTGACCTGCATCAGTGACAAGGTTAGGGTCAGGGTTGCTACCTCCAAGACCCTCAGCAACATCATCCCCCAAGACGGAGGGATCAGTAGTGGTTTCATCTGCTTGGGGCTGCTCGGTAGAAATATCATCATTGACTTCGGAGTTAGGCTGAGCTTGAGCATTCAGATTGGGTTGAGCAACAGCTGCCCCACTTGGAAGCTCCATATCAGTCCAGAGAGGGGAAGACGGATCCACCCCGAGCTTAGTGAGGCATCGCTGCCAAGCCGCCCCCCAAACGACATCTTGCACTACCGACATTTGAGCTCTGTAGTTGTCCGTCACCTCAAGCACGGCCCTGTCGTATTCAGCTTCAGCCCTTGCATTGGCAGAGGACAGCTTGAGGCGCAGTCGCTGCTCATTTTCCTCAGGCCTCCCTTTTTGCTCAGCCAGCTCGTCCTTCAGCTTAGCCACCTCCTCCTGAGCTTCTTTGAGCAATTGAGCATGATGGGCACTCTCCCGCTCAGCTTTATCAGCCCTTTTTTGTTCTTTTTTGAGGTCTTTTTCAGCCTCTTTTGCTCGGTCGAAGCCAGCAGCAGCTTTCTGCATGATCTGCAGAAAGAGACACAACTAGCAATTAGGGAGGACAGTATCACGGAAGGAAAGTAACATCTAAGGAAGCAGCAAAAGAGCTTTATACCTTGGCACTCGATTGGAAGATCGACTTCATCAGAGTGTCAAAGGAGCTGCTCCTCTCCCTCTCCATGTCGAGCGGAAGAAGAGCAGCTCTGGACACACCAAAAGCTACCTCGGTGGAGGAGATTTTGTCAGTCGTGGAAAGAAGGGCGCCATCAGGGCGAGCCAAGGCTGGAGCCCAAGGTTGCACCAGAGGTGGCGAGTCACGGAGAGTTTGGCCTGAACTCGAGCTCCCAGTTCTTCTCCTCTGAGGGGGAGGCTGAGCATCTTGAGGGCTCTCTACTGGCCTCTTATCCCTCTGTTGCTCAGGAAGGGAGACTTCATGAGCGTTGGAAGGGTTGACAACATGGACGCCCGGAGGGGCACGAGATGCTGGATCACTAAGGTTCAACACGTCTAGCAAGTTGATCGGCTGATGAGGCATTTCTTCTCGATCTGGTGAAGGAGAGTAGCCCGGTGAGTCGTCCGAATCAGCTAGTAGGGCGGATTGCTCAGCAAGAGAGCGAACGATCACGCGATGATCGAGTTCACTCCCCCTTTCTTCTCCTTCTTCTGTTTCTTCTTCTTCTACTACCCCCCTACCGGACGTGCTCGCCTCTTGATCAGTACGGGTGAGGATTGGGATAGCAGTTGGTATTTCGGGGATGTAGGCAAACGTGATTTGCTGCTGAGGATCGCTCGGGGCCCTAACTCTCCTAACTCTTCTTGGGGCTCGGCCTCTTCGGGATCTAGTACCTCTTTGTTCAGCCGGTGGGCGTGTGGCGATCAAGGGAGCAGCTGGGGGCCAGGGGTGTCTCGATCTTGGCTCATCGACCCTCTGATACCACCCCAGTACGTGGGGGTGTAGTCCAATAATAGGTGAGCTGCGCGGCCGAGACCAACAGGGGTTGGTGTTGGTGCGAAACCGTCGAAATACAGGGCCCGAGCAATATCCTCGCGATGAAGATTGCCGTGAATCAGCCGGCCACCATGATTGAGGTTGCTAGCTGCAAAAACAGAGGAAACAGTACAGAAAAAATGATCAACAGAGCCAAGAGATATGAAAAACCAAAAAGTAGTAAGTACATAGGTTGAATACTAACGTGGTTGGCCTGAGATTGAAGGGCAGGAGAAGCCAATAGTATTTCCCTCAGCATCTTTTGGCTCCCAGTTACCGGTCACTACGAGAAAGTCATCCCCCTCGCCCCTTGAGGAATTAGGCAGGTCTGTGATGAGCTTCTGCTCGGGGTCCCTGGCCTTGAAATAATAGTTGAGGTCTATTGTAGGGACTACGCTGTAGAGGTAATGTAAGTCCCACCAGTCCAGATGCAGGCCGAGCAGCCTGTTCAGGGCAACGGTACCCATAACAACCCTAACGAAATTAGCCTACACCTAGAGCATACCTCCCTGAAGAAAGAATGGAAGGGGAATCTAAGGCCACCTTCCACTATAAAGATCAAGGGGACGTGGATTTTGTTTTCTTCCAAACCTACTTCTCTCAAATAGTTACGATCGTTCAATCTGATATGAACGTCGTTCGGAATTCCATATGTCCTACGAAATTCGGCTATTTTTTGGGCATTACTAGGGAGGGCTCTGTGTTTTCCCATGATTAGGGTTTCGCAGTTGAAACCCAAGGGAAGAAGATGAACATGCGCTGAAAAACGGCGAAGGGGGCAAACGCGAAACAGAAATGGAGAACTAGAAAGGGGTTACTTACGTGATATGGTATGGGCCTACAATGATACTCTCCGACGGGAAGACGTTTTCCGACGAAAACCAGAGATGGGTTTGTTGCAGAAAGCTTGAGCGACGCTGATGGCGGAGGAAAGGACTTCTTCTCTCTCTCTTCTTTGCTTCTGACGAAATGAAGTGATGAAGAGGGGAAGAGGTTTTTTTTAAGACTCGAAGGGTTTTAGGGGAAAAGTAATAATTATCCCGCCCAAAAACCCATAAAGTGAGGGCGTGACGTACAAGAAACGTCACCCCAGGATGTCCTTTGGGCTTATCCAGCCCCCAACGGGTCACTTCGCATTTAATGCGAAAGTAACCCTGTTCCCCACGTGAGGGGGAGGCATGCAAGAGATGCATCAGGAACCGTTGAAGCTCTGCGCACTGCTGATGAATGACAGCAGTAGCAGAGCTGGGGAGCAATTGGAGTGGGTAAAACTTGATTAGCCCTAATAAAGGGCATAGCACGTGCCTTAGTTGATCACCATGAGAGGGGTGAAAAAGCTCGGCGCCACATAGGGAGACATTAAACCCTGTGCCGAGCTGGTTTGGCCACGAATGAGGCTAGAACTAATAAAGAGTAAACTAATAAATCAGGACGCACTAGCTCGGCGTAAGGCATAAAGGATGCCCCTGATAGGGCCGAGCTAGGTAGGCTACGTGTATAGCTTGAATAGCATTCTGGAATACATAATTCAGCTCAACGTAATAAGCTGAACTATGTACGAGTTATTCCGAGCTACGTGGAAGCACGGCACCGCCACGAGAAGGGCGGTGAGACATTCCAGAATATTCTACAGCGGCTTATTATGAGACAAGGAACAAATCCCGTGAAACAAGGGATTGATATGGGAAGTCCTAACGTGATTAGAAATATACCTCATATAGGAAAGATTCCTATATGGAAAGGAAGACCCCTGCTAGACTAGATCTAGCAGGACATGGAGACTCGTCCCTAATAGGAAAGCCCTATTAGGAAAAGGATTCCTAAAGAGAATAGGAAACAGGGGCACGAGATGCCTAATATGAAGAACATCTACACCTATAAATACAAGACAAGAACCACGACAAAAGGTACGCTGTGAAACCCATTTCATACGCATTGTGGTTTGAATTCACCAAGTAGGTGATACTAACTTAGGCATCGGAGGGCCTTTGCCAACGAGAGGCAAAGGTGCTCTAACCCTTTTCCTGTCTTGCAGGTTAGGGGTTGAATCAAGGAAGCACGTGATCCAGAGCTACGTGGATTTTATCCCCGTACAGGCACCTTGACCAATTCTTCGATAGACTTGTCCTCGGCCTTAGAGCCAACGTCATTGAGGACTGGAGTGCACTCAGGCACCTCAATCCACTGCACCTACTTCGGTGGCCTGCCTTCTCTCCTGTCCTTCTGGCGAACGGCATTGACAAAACACCTCTTAGAGGCCATCTGGTTGCCCCGGATGGTTTCTTGGTGCCCAGACGTGCCAATGAACCGGACGCACTGGTGGAGGGTCGAGGCGATCGCTCCCATTGCATGGAGCCAGCCTCGCCCCAGAATAGCATTGTAGGGGCTCGGGGAATCCACCATGGTGAATTCTATCTCCAAACGCATCGACCCCGACCAGACTGGGAGGGTGATGCTACCGAGCGGATATACTAGAAATCCAGAGAACCCGACAAGGGGTGTGTCGGAAGGGGCAAGCTCATCACACGTTCGCCCAATGGCCTTGAAGGCCGAGTAGTTAAGGACGTCGGCGGAGCTCCCCTGGTCTACCAAGATCCGTCTGACATCCATGTGGTTGATACTTATCTTGATTACCAGGGCGTTGTCATGCGGGAGCTGCAACCCGTCCAAATCTTGTTCGGAGAAGGAAATGGTGTATGGGTCCGTAGGTTCCTCGTATTTTCGCTTCGGCGCCTTGCCGAGCGTCATTACTTGCATGGCCGCCTCCATCTTTTGCCGCTCTGTATGCATCACGTCGGCCTGGGCTTTGCCGACCGGGCCGTGGATAGTGACAACCACACCCGTGCGCACTCTGTCCCCAGGCGCCTGTTGGTTCGGAGGTAGCGGCAGGATGGCCTGCTGGTTCAGCTGAGGGGCAGCCCCCCTAAGCACGGTCGGCGTCCGATCATGATCAATCCATTCCTCCATGCGCCCCTCGGCGACCAATCGTTCGAGGTGCGCTTTAAATGGTCGGCAACTCGTCGTGTAATGACCCACCTCATTGTGGTAGGTACATTTCCTCTTCTAGGTGGGATCCGACCCCATCTTCTCCTCCGGCCAGTAAAACTAGCGCTTCCTTCCGATCTCGGCGAGCAGCCTGTAGATTGGCATGGTGAAATAGGTCATCTCGGCAACATAGTCGTTGTCGTTCCTGGGGGGGCCTTTCCCATCCCCCTCCGCCATTATTCTTTCTGCTGGCATCTCGGGGACCCCTGTTCTCGTACCCTCCAACTTGATCACTTCTCCCCTTCTTCAAATTGTTCACTTGTTTCTTTGCTTTCTTCGGCACACCTTTGCCGGTATTCCCCTTCGCCGCTCGGTCAAAGAGTAGCTCTTCGAGCTCTCGGAAGCGGTTCACAGTCTCCATTAGTTCGACCATGTTTTTTGGTGGCCGGACCATGAGCTCTTTGAAGAGATCGGAGTGATCGTCGAGTCCGTTCTTGAATGAGGTGGAGGCAATCTTCTGGTCACAGCACTCTACGAGGCTGTATACCTTCCAATACCGAGCGATGTACTCTTTCAGGGCCTCATCCGAGCCCCTCTTCATGTTGACAAGCGCGTCAAGCGTCTTCGGCTGTGTGTTGCTGGTCACAAACCTAGACGTGAACACACGTTCGAGCTCGTCGAAGTCATTTATAGACCCCGGAGCGAGCTGGCTATACCATAGGAGCGCCGTGGTCCCCAGGCTCATGGAAAACGTTCGGCACATGAGGGAATCGCTATGGCCGTAGAGCTCGGAGACCAGGCGATACTGCTGGACGTGCGTAATCGCGTCCGTCGTTGGCTCATACTTGTCAAATTTGGGGATTTTGAATCCGCGCGGTGGGGCGGCCTCGGCAATCATCCGGGAGAAAGGTGACTGCTTGGCTTTCTCCAACCTGGAGTCGGCAGAGCAAGGGCGGTTGAGGTAGACCGCTCGGTATTCCCCATGGGCACGCTTCGCCGGCCCAGCGGCTCGGTTCTCCACATCGGGCCCATCCGCGTGCACGTTGCTCCTCTCGAAGGACAGCCTTTTGTTGTGCCCGTCTCGGGCCCTTGCCAACTCCTCCCAAGGACGACGGTTCCTGGAGTCGGGTTCGGCATGGTAAACCTTAGTTTCGCCCGTGTGGGCATTGACGAGCACGATGCTGCCACCGTCGTTCTGCAGCGTGTATCTGTCTCCGGGTTTAAGGCCGTTGTTCTCATTTCGGCCCCTCCCCGTCGAGACATCGATTGGTCATCAATCGCGTTCCCTCGCGAGCCATCTCCCCGAGCGGTTGGTGCGCCATTTTTGGCGCCATGCCTATCCACTGATTGGCGATGGCGCCGATAACCTCCCCGATCATCCGATCGGTTATGGTCATGGTCACCCCCCCGCTCTTCGAGCGCTCGGCTTTGGCCGTTGCGATCCCGGCACACCCGTGGGATGTCTGCCGGACCCTTTCCTTTGTCATGTTGCCTTTCTAGCTCCCGGGCGTATACCGCGTCCCCTCGGACGTTTGGCGTCCGAGCGCTAGATGCCGTGGCACTATCTTCGACGTGGTCAGTCCGTTGAGACTGCCTGCCATGTGTATATTGCTGGCGCGAACGTGCCGTTTCTAACCTGTCCAAGACGGTCCACCTCTACGACCTGTCCAAGACGGGAAAACACTGGAGCCCGTCCCTCATCGTTAGTCCTCGCGCTCGGCTGCGGCCTCCGAGTCCTCATCCGACCGCCGGACCTTGATGTTGTCGGTTGATTTCTGGCCTGCTTCATGGCCAGTACTTCTTTCCTTAGCAGCGCCAGTTCGGCCTCTACGGTGAGAGAGGAGGGGGAGGAAGAGCTTCCGTGCGTGCTGGAGTTGTGAGGTTATCGAGGGAGAGAACGTTTCCGTCCATACTGAAGAGAATGTTGCTGGCTCCGGCGTTGCTGGGGCCGGCGCCGTTGGTGGCCACGGTGACCGTTCCATCTCTGTTGACGACGGATGAAAGGGTGAGGCCCAAGTCGCTTCTGACCTGATGGTATCGGTACCGGTCGGCGGAGCTGCGAAACTCTCCGGCGGGACCAATCGCATCAAGGCCTAAAGCGAGGTTGGCCATTCGAGCAGTATTTGAAGAGGTTTTTTGGGAGGAGAGCTTTTTGGAGAGTGGGAGGAGACACCACCAATGTATACAAAGAGGCTGGGAGGAGTTACTTTCTGCTCCTCGCCGGTGGTGATAACCTGCACACGTAGACAACCACGTCAGTGCCTAGCCCGGACGGTGGTGGTCCGGAAAGGCACTCCGACGGTTAAGTCAGTCACCGGAGGGAAGAAATACACCGGAGATCTAGAGAGAGAAGTAGAGTTATGAGGGTAGTAAATGAGGAGAGAAGGCCCCCTTTGGTGGTAGTTGTAGTTGGGTATTTATAGGCTGAGGGGCGTGCGTCCCACGCATTCAGTGCCCCTCACGCGCCTGTCATTCGCGCTCGGAATGACAGTTGATGTGACCTTCATCCCTGCTACAGACGCCATATCTAGGCTGACGTCACGGCACGTGGGTTCGAGTAGTCAAATCATCTCGAGACATTCCTCATCACCCATGTGCTCCTGCAGGCAGCGGTGGCAGAGTAGGTGACTTCCGCATTTAATGCTCCACAGTGGAACGTGTAGCGTGCCTGGTACGCCAACACCGACCCAAGTAAATCCGAGCCACCGCGTGACCGAAGTCGACCGACTCGGTACGCGAGTGGCCCAGTCCCTCGGGCGCTTGGCACGTCGCTCGGCGGAGATCCCAAGGGTACCCCGAGAGCCAAGCGGAGATCGCCATGTCCTCGGCACTTCTCGCTCGGCAGACATCGTTCAAATCTACATTCGTCCAGAACCGTACGTCCGCGCTCCTCGCCGAGGGCACCGTGCGCTCGGCTCCATCAAGACGGATCGATCCGCATTCAGTTTTGCAGATTCTGGGACAGTGACCCTTTTAGCTCTTTGTGATGTGGAGAGGGGCCTTAGCTGACCCCTATGAACCCGGCCGCTACAATACCCTTTTTATTGAGAATGCAAGGCATTTACGGATTGACATCCAAAATAAGATACAGACATGGAACAAAGCTATGTGAATGCCGTGTTAATTAATTAGGGAGCTATTCCATTAGTATTAATTTTGTGGACCACAGAAACTTTCTTGCCTCTAGTTTTCCACTTTTTCCTCTCATCCTCTCATTCTGGGTGACCCTTATATGTGCATATATGTAGATATCAACCCACAAACGCAAGGTTGATTAGTGATCATAGAAAGAAGAAATGATGGACCAGAAGGAGAGAGTGCAGGCCATTGCCTCGGTGTCGACAGACACCATACCGGCAGAGTTCATCAGGCCAGAAAGTGAGCAGCCCGGACTCACAACCTATGGTGGGCAGGCCCTTCAAGTCCCGGTCATCGATTTCTCAGACCCGCACGAGGAAATCCTCGTGGGTTCCATCAGGCCCGGCCCTGGGGTAAGCCCAGCAAGCCCACGGGCTTGGGCAACCCACCCGTCCAGGGGCAAAAAAAAAAAAATGTTATAAATAAATATTATTAAGCTTTGATACCTTACGCAGACCATTTGGTTGCTTCAGTGGTTCCAGCTGATTCCATACATCCGTTAGAGCACGGGTTCGAATCCACAGACTACCATTCTTTTGATTTTGGAATCCTCAGACTTCCATTCCTTACATCCTTGTTTTTTTTTTTTTTTTTTTTGCTCTTTCTTTTCCACGCCTAATTCACAATTTTACAAAAATCACATTACTCAATTACACTTTGCAAGTGGGGACTAGCTCATGCGGTAGAGCTCTCGGATGCCACAAATTACATCTCGGGATCGAGTTTCATTGCCCCCTCTCCCCATGTAATAGATTAGGAATGACGATTGACAAAATAAAAAATTACACTTTGTTAAAAAATTTGCATTTAACAAACACAACAATAATGTAGAAGTGATCATTTTTTTTTTTTTTACTTTGGAATCTTTCATGTTTTTCCCCCCTTTTTTCTCCTTTTCATTTTTGGCTCTCTTTTTTTTTCCATCCAATCCACAATTTTACAAATATCACACTACTCAATTACACTTTGTTAAAAAATTTACATTTAACAAACACAAAAATAATGTAGAAGTGATATTTTTTCCTTACATTTAATTAAAAAAAATCTAATGGTGGAAAATTTTAAAAAATGAGTGAATTAACACGGTTTATTATTATTTGTTTCACACAAGTCATATTTAAAATATTAAGCAAATTTATTTTCTTCATAAGAATTTAAAAAGTCCAATGACGATTGACAAAAAAATTACTTGATTTTTTTTATGTTATTTTATTTTTTGACTTAAGAATAAGTGGGCAACTAAAATTAGAGTCGGCTAGGGCAACCCAAATGTTGGGGCCGGCCCTGGGTTCCATTGTCGATGCAAGTTGCAAATGGGGAATGTTCCAAATTGTGAACCATGAGATTCCAGTAGAAGTAATAAGAAAATTGCAGCAAGTTGGGAAAGAGTTTTTTGAGCTGCCACAAGAAAAGAAGGAGGCTTATGCTAAGCCTGTTGGGTCAAAGAGTGTGGAAGGGTATGGAACAAAGCTGCAAAAGGAAGTGGAAGGGAAGAAGGTTGGGTAGATCATTTGTTCCATAAGATATGGCCTCCTCATACTATTAACTATCAATTTTGGCCTAAAAACCCACCTTCTTACAGGTTCGTGATACATTTTCTTTTCTCTCGATTATTCGTTAGGGGCAGATAGAAGGGCAAACAATTAGAGTACTATTGTTTTGGCAAAAAATGGATTATTTTTTTGTCTTTATTCAAATAAAATTTGCATTTGTTAGTTTTGCGTTGATTTTTTGTGGATTATTGGTTCATCTCGACAAGATGAATCTAAAAAGTCAAGAGTTACTATCAAAATTTAAAAAAAAAAAAGTTCACTAAAGACAAAATAATCCAAATTTTTCTCAAAACACACATTCTTGCGATTCAAATTCTAGCTAGAGTCTGTGACAGTGTTTTTGAAGACGACATTTGTCATTACGCATGCGTATATTGGGAACATCTGATCTGCATTTTTATTTTGGTTATTTTTCTTGGTGTCTTATAAAAATGTTGTGTCTTGTTGTTTGATTTCAAAAAATAAAAAAGGGTAACTTGGAGATAGGTTTTAAGTTTTTGTAAGTAGTAGACACTTGTAGTTGTATAAGAGTCATTGTACTATTCCCTGTAGATTACTATTTGTTATTTTGTATAATTGTATCAAAGAAAAATGATCACCACATATAGATATGAGTCCTCCTAAATTTTCCTTGTCATATATAATTTCTTCTAACCACCGAACTAATAAACACAGGCATAAAAAAGGGATATTGATTTTTTAGATATAAATATTCATATTCTCTTGATTTTGTTGTAGAGAGGCAAATGAGGAGTATACTAAGCACTTGCATGGGGTGGTGGAAAAGTTGCTTAGGGCACTTTCATTAGGGTTGGGGCTTCAAGGGGAGGAGTTGAAGGTGGTCGTGGGCGGCAATGAGTTGGTGTACCTAATGAAGATCAACTACTGCCCACCGTGCCCCCGCCCTCACCTTGCCCTTGGGGTGGTGGCTCACTCTGACATGTGTGCCATAACCATTCTGGTGCCAAATGAAGTCCAAGGGCTCCAAACTTTCCAAGATGGCCACTGGTATGATGTTAAGTACATACCTAATGCCCTAATCATCCACATTGGTGACCAGATTGAGGTACAATTATTTTTAATCGTCCTTTCTTTTTTACAAGGAAAATACATGTACAAATTATTAAGAAGGATTGATGTCTCCGAGTTGTGTGCTTAATACCGAAAATTTCAGTCGAATTATTATGAAGAAAGATAACATAAAATTAGTGACCCTAACTTTGGCTTATTGACATTTTTGGTCCCCAAAGTATGCCCGAGGTATCATTTTGATCCCCAATATTTCAATTGCACAATTTTGGTTCCCAACGTTTGAAATTTGGGTCAGTTTGGTCCCTATACCTCACGCCGTTTCTCCCCTCTGTCAAATTGAGGAGCACAAGGGGTATTCCACATCTCCACTTTCCTTTCCTCTATCTCTCTCTATATATATTTCCAAAATGCAGTCAAGATGAACAAAAGAAGCGATGCTTGATCAGGGGAAAAAAAAGGAAAGAAAGAAAGAACCTTGGGTCCTTCTTAGATCTAAAGAAAAATGCCATGCTTGATCACCCAAAAAAAAAAAAAAAAACCATGGAAGACCTTGAGGCCGCGATACATGAGGATAAAAACCTTAGGTCTTCCTGGATCAGGCAAAGAAGGTGAAGGAACATATGGGTTCGATCCAGGTCATCTTGACCTGGCTCTAGGAATCCAACATTGAGTCCAAAACCCTCCACAAACCCAAATCCATAAAGGCCCTCTGCCACCGGATCAACATGGACGTGGTGGCGGTGTTAAGGGTAGTGAGGGGGATCGGTTCGGAGCTGGAGAATATGGACAGGGCTAACGCTGCCTTGTTGTTCAACCTCCGCCGTATAATTCCACCTCCATCTCCACCGCTTCCTTCGTTGCCGCCTTGCTAAACGACACAAACGCCTTCTCTTCCCTCTCCACCTCCATCGCCACTGCTGTCGGAGTTGATGTTGACTCCAATGTAAGCTCTCTCACGTCGCTTTCCCGTCGATTCATCAGAAAAGCCTTGATTCATTAATGTCGACGCTGCTCCAAGATCACCCTATTCCAATGGCTCTTCTGTGCTTCCCCCTCGGCACCCGCCCCTCTGGCTGCGTCTTCTTCTGGTCCTATGCATCTTCATCGTTACTTCTATTGCATCAGACTTCAAAAGTGTCCTATTTTTCATTCTGATTTGGTCGAATTTGGTTTGTAAAAGGGGGGAGATCTTAAAAGGGGAGTTTCAAACATTAGGGACCCCTTTTGTGGTTATGCCACTTTAATAGTGGCACGTGAGTTTCACGTTTTCAGTGGTTATACCCTTTCTTCCCCTCAATTTGACGGAGGCAAGATATGGCGTGAGGGATAAAGACCAAAACAACCCAAATTTCAAACATTGGGGACCAAAATGACTCCCGGGCATACTTTGGGGGATCAAAAATGTCAATAAGCCCTCTAACTTTTAATTTAAAACAAACAAAATCATAAAACTCGAAAAATATGTAGGAATAGTGAAAATTCGTTAATCCTAAAGTCAAGACACAAGTAAATTCAAAATTCCTGTCTCGTCATGTTTCTTTTGCTTAGTGAAGTAAATAAATTTTTAGTTGTTCTTCTTACTGAAAATACCCATTTTGCGTTTTACCATATACCTTGTAAATAAAATATGAAATTGTTAATTGGATTGCAGATTTTGAGCAATGGCAAGTGTAGGAGAGGTTCTTAGTATATTTCAAATAATCTTTAATTTGGAGAGGCAAACAATAACTAATGATTGAACAAGAATAAGAGAGTGTGTAAAGGGGTGAAGGATTAAGCTGGATATACAAAGAGAGAAGGCAACAGTGTTCAGTCCATTCCCACTTTGATTGTCATCATCCTTGTAACACAGTCCTAGAAGAAAAGCAGGCTCGCGAGGACTAGCAAGAACAACGTTCTTAGTTCCAGAGCTCTGAGTCACTTTCTTTCTCTCGGATTTTTGTGCCTTAGGGATGAATCAAAAATCACCTTCTGTTTGTGAAGGAATGCCCCATATTTATAGGGATCTGCACCTAATCATTGGGCTGCAGACATTTCCCCAATAATATGGTGACACGTGCTCTCTCCGTATACCCGGGCGACGTGGGTGATGTCACTGGCCGTTAGGAAGCTTCCTTTAGGTCATTCCAGTGCATCATTTTCCCTCGCAGCGATCCTTAATCCTTTAAAGCCACCAAGCCACTTGCATCTCCCCTATTCTCGCTGCTGGGTATGGTCGCGAGCCCTTTGGCTCGCGCCAAAACCTTTCTCAAGACTTGTATCGACTTCCCTACCCCTGCCTTTTGGTCAGGTGCAGTCGCGAGCTCAATTTGCATTTTCGCGTAAGTATTCACTCCTTCCCGTCGCGCCTATCCCCTTTGCCAAGGACGTCGCGACTCCGCTGGGGAGGCTTTCATAGCTGATGGTTGGTACAAGAAGTCGTTCACAAACTCAACGAAGTGGTTCACAAATACAAAGTTCTTCTTCTCAAAACCTTCTAAGCGCAATCGAAACTCTCCGCCAAAGAGCAATGGAGAATCAACAGCCTGTGCTGGAAGAAATACACGAAATCGATACTACACAAATCCTTGCGGCCAATGCTGAAACTCTACAGGTCATTCGAGATGGCCAACAGCAGATGCAACAAAGCCAAACCAGTTGCTTTTGGCCATAACTCAACTTACTCAAGCTGTAATGGCCGCTACAGCACAAACGGCTCCACCAGTGCCCCCACCAAATGTTGTTGAGGGAAACCTGGTAGGCCAGCCCCTATAAGTGGTAAACCCACCTGTTGCACCACCAGTTCCGCTACCAAATGGCCATAACCCCATGGTACCTCCAGTTTTAGCACCTGGCACACCACCCGTAGGGGGTGTGATCCAGCAACAACAGCCTCAAGCATTCCTTACTTTGGCAGATGTCCAAGCTCTGCTACAATAAGAAAAGGCTAAGGCCACATTGCCAACACTCCCTAGTCCCGAGATTCAACCTCCATACCCCGCCGCGATCATGGCCTTGCCGTATCCAGAGGGGTACGTACCACCCAAATTTGTCAAGTTTGATGGTAAAGAAGGAAGGCTCAGGAGCACGTCCACCGTTTCATTGAAACTTTGGGTGTCCATTCCCAAGATGTCAATCTTCGATTGAGAGAATTTTCCAAGTCCCTCACCTCTCGTGCATATACTTGGTATGCCAACCTCGAGCCACACTCTGTAAACACTTAGGAGGAAATGGTGAACATGTTTTACACTAAGTTCTTCCAAGTGACAGAAAAAATAACCTCATTAAACCTTATAAATGAAAAGCAAAAACTAACAGAGGATATCGTTGACTTCATCAAACGATTCCAAGACAAAGCCGTTCAATGCCACGAGCCAGTTCCAGAGAAACGCTTGGTGGAAATTTGCCTTTTAGGCATGATCAAAGAATACAAGAAACATTAAATCAATGGAAAGTATCAAATATTTTCTGCTCTGATGGAAGCAGCGTTTAATATTCGTGGCACTGTCGATGTGGAAATACCAAAAACAACATGGAAGAACAAAAGTGGAAGGATTGCTACTGCGGCCTTCGCGCAAGCCTCGCGGAAGCCACAGGGGGGTGATGGCAACCCTAAGCGAAGGAGCAAGCCTTTTAAAGACTACAGGGAACGAACAAAAGATGCGCCTCCATATCCTTGCAGCATAGAAGAGGTCGTAGATCTCGTTAACGCATGGGTCGCGGATGGATGCTTAAAGCTCCCAGAAATAGAGGTTTAGCCCACCCAACAGGATCGCGCGAACCCAAGGTACTGCGTCTTTCATAGGAAAGTGCAGCATCCAACGAGTGACTGTTGGACACTCAAGGAAATTTTCAAAAAGAAACAAGATAACAACGAGTTGCGGATTGGCGTAAACAGAGATGTACGCGACAGACCCTACCCTCAGCACGGGGAAGGGGTCGTGATGGCGGAATGCTATAATGGTGGGTATTACGATTTCATGTATGAAATAGAAGATGACGTCGAAGAAGTTTACATGACCTCCTTCTATGATCACATCGAAGAGATCACGAGCTATGACCAGCCCGCTATGGAAGTAAGTGAGGAAGAAAGGCATAAGATCCTGTCTAAGAGTTATAAGTTTAAAACCTTCTTCGATGGGTTGGGCTTTACCCCCAGCGTAAGAGTAAAAATGACGAAAGCAATACTGAAGATAGCTAGTGAAGGCCAAGAAGCATGTGTGGTAGAAGGAGGCTCTGTCGCGAGAACAATTCACGAGGATTCTAACACTATATCATTCTCAGAAGACACAGACAGGAGGACACCGTTTCCCCACAACAGGCCTTTGTTTGTCACTGCCTACATCAATGGTGTGGAATTTAAACGAGCATTTTTGGATGGGGGGGCATCAATCAACATTATGCCCCTCGAGACGCTGAAAAAATTGGACATCCCGGAGCCATGAATAATTAAATCGTTAGTGGGAATAGTTGGTTTTGGAGGAGAGAAGAAGCCCTCTTTGGGATATATTGTGCTAGATCTTACCGTTGGGCCCATTTGCGCACCAACGAAGTTCCACATCATTGAAGGACCAACCAACTACCATGTGATTCTGGGAAGATCGTGGATGCACAGGTATGCAGTGGTCCCATCTAGCTATCACCAGTGCCTCAAAGGCATATGGGCTGGAAAGAAAGTAATTGTACCTGCCACCGAGAGGCCCTTCGAGGCCTGTGAAGCTCACCTTTCAGATGCGATGTATTTTTCTGAAGTGGAGGAAGCTTGCGAAGCCATAACCGCGAAGCCCATTGGGATAAAAATCCCAAAATGGGAAAACATCAAAGGCGAATCATCAGAACCATTCCCCGCAAAACGCCCCACGGTGTTTGATAGGTTGACCCCCCGAAAAATCACAAAGACTAGCGAAGAGGGAAAAACTGTGTATCACTTATGACTGTGTCAGGGGTCAGTAAGCGTTTGTAAGACTTCTGATCCCAGCGGCATAGAAGGGAATGGAGAAGAACTCGAGATAATTGAGAAACCTGAGCCAGCCCTGAGTATATGCAAGATGGACCTAAACCTCAGTCGGAGGAGCTCGAGGAAATAAACTTAAGAGACGGGGAAGGCGCCGCGAGGCCAGTATTTGTTAGTAAATCCATGGGACCTAGTGCTCAAGCAGATATGGTCGCTCTGCTTCGCAAATATAGTGATGTATTTGCTTGGCACTATGACGAGATGCCTGGTTTAGATCTAAAGCTTGTGACTCATCACCTCGACGTGTTTCCAAATTCCAAACCTGTGAAGCAGCCGCAACGGAAATACCATCCAGATTTGGAAGAAAAGATCAAGGAAGAAGTGGAGAAGCTCAGAAGTGCAGGGTTCATTCGCCCAATCCAATATCTAACGTGGTTGTGCAACATTGTGCCTGTGAAAAAGAAGAACGGTCAGATTAGGGTCTGCGAGGACTTCTGCGACCTTAACAAAGCCTGTCCAAAGGATGAGATGCCATTGCCTCACATTGACACTTTGGTTGATATCACTGTCAGCCATGAAATGTTCTCTTTCATGGATGGATTCAGTGGATACAACCAAATTAAAATGGCACCCGATGACGCAGAAAAGACTGCTTTTCGAACCCCTTTGGAAAATTTCTACTACACCGTGATGCCATTTGGTCTTAAAAATGCTGGCGCGACCTATCAGAGGGTAATGACCGCGATTTTCCACGATATGATTCATCACTCGGTGGAAGTCTATGTCGATGACCTTGTCGCGAAATCGAAATACAAGAAAGAACACCTGCGTGACCTCGAGGGGGTATTCAAGAGGTGCAAAAAGTTTAATATGCGAATGAATCCCCTTAAGTGTGCCTTCGGAGTCACAGCAGGAAAGTTCTTGGGCTTTCTGGTGCACATACATGGCATTGATGCAGATGAATCCAAGATCCGTTCCATCTCAAGCATGCCACCTCCCCATTCCCAAAGGTCACTTAAAGGATTTCTAGGGAAGGTTTCTTAACTAAGAAGGTTTATCCCTGCTTTGGCGGAAATTACTGCACCGTTGAACGATCTACTGAAAGAAAAAGTCAAGTTTGAATGGAAAGATCAGTACCAATTGGTCTTCGAGAGAGTCAAAACAGTCTTAGCCTCACCTCAGACAATGGTTTCTCCACGAGAAGGGAAACTGCTGATTTTATATCTTACCTCTACCTCGAGATCAATTGGAGCACTGCTGGCCCAAGAAGTAGAAGGAATTGAAAGACCAGTGTATTACATCAGTCGAAAAGTGCAAGGAGCAGAGGAACGCTATACCCTAATTGAACGTCATTGTTTGACACTCGTTTTCACAGCACAGAAGCTTAGGCACTATTTCCTTTCGTTCAAAGTGCAGCTCGTGACCAAAAACGACCCTATGCGGTACCTGCTTTCTCGCCCTGTACTTAATGAAAGGGCGGCGAAGTGGCTGCTATCTCTCGTGGAATTCGATATAGAGTGCGCAGCGCCGCGAGCAATCAAATGCCAGGCTCTCGCGGACCTATTGGCCCAGTTTCCCAGTGGAGAGTATGAACCGTTGAGAGAATCGTTACCAGGAGATGATTTCGAAGCACTAACGGCCAGCCCTGAACAAGAAAGCTGGACTCTAAGCTTCGATAGGGCAACAGGAGGGAATTCAGCAGGAGCAGGTGTCACGTTGCAAAGCAATAGCGGTATGAAGGAGTATCTATCATACAAACTAGCATTCCAATGCTCTAACAATGAAGCTGAGTATGAAGCACTTATTCTTAGGCTGCTCGCGGCGAGAGAAAAAGGAGTCAAAAGGCTCAGGATTGTGGGGGATTCAAAACTAATAATTTTGCAGAGCGAAGGTGTTTACGCACTAAAGGAAGCTAACCTCGCGCCATATAGGGCAACTGTTCAAAGACTTAGGAAAGACTTTGATGATGTTAGCATCATTCACAAGCCCAAGTCTGAGAATAAGTTCCCTGATGCGTTAGCCACTTTGGGTGCCAAGACAGAGTTTGAAGGAAACACGGTGGCCATTGAAATCACAAGAAGGATTGAACCCTCGTTTGTTGAGGAAGAAAAGGGTCCCAAGGATGAGGATTGGCGCGAGCCCATAAAAGTGCAGATCGCGACCGGCAATGGAGGGATCCCCATGATGGCTCTGTCGCAATTCACCGTTTTAAAGAGCGAGTTGTACTTTCGCGGCCCTCAAGGATGGCTCGCGAGGTGCATCGATAACGCAGAGGCTAAGGAAATACTGAGCCAAATTCACGAAAAAACGTGTGGAGAGAACGACATCGCACTATACAGAAGAATTCAGCGTCAAGGTTATTATTGGCCCACAATGAAAAATGACGCCGCGACTCTGCTCAGAGAATGTCCCAATTGTTCACTCCATGAAATCGAGCATGAATGCAACTTCTCTAGCGAAGAAATTGATTGGAGGTAGAAATACATTGATTACTTGAAGGAAGGAGCCCTTCCCATGGGCCGCAGCGGTATTCGAGAAGTACAACGTTGTGAGAAGAGATTCTTTGTCAAAGATGACCAACTTTATAGAAGGGCCCTTGATCATGCTCCCCTCAAATGCTTATCGAATAATGAGGCAGAGGAAGTCTTGCACAAAGTACACGAAATGGAACATCCGGGGGGTAGAAAGTTATACGAGCAAATCACCCATCTCGGGTATTATTGGCCAAGAATGGAAGAGGATTGCAAAAGCCATGTCAGGAGATGTCACGCCTACCAGAAGCATGGAGATAAGGTAAATGCACCCTCTGTTGAGCTTCACCATAGTCGAGCGCCCTACCCCTTCCACACGTGGGCGATGGATCTGATTGGCCCCATCCATCCCTCATCGCGAGGGAATCAATGGATTCTAGTAGCAACAGAAATTACCATGAAGTGGGTAGAAGCAGTTCCCTTGAGACATGCGACTGGCGATGTGGTGGCTAATTTCATTAAGGAGAATATCATCTGCAGGTTTGGAATCCCTAAGGTAATCCTCTCGGATAATGGTACTCCCTTTGTCAATAGACAAGTAAAGAGGTTGCTCTCGTCCTATGATATCAATCAGAGAACTTCAACCCCCCATTACCCTCAGGGAAATGGGCAGTCAGAAGCTACAAACAAGTCCATTGTTAGGATCTTGAGCAAGCACTTGGATGAGAAAGGGGGGACTTGGGCTGAACACCTCCCTATTGTTTTATGGGCCTATAGAACGGTGAAGAGGAAGTCTACGCGAATGAGCCCCTTCAGTTTAGTGTATGGTGCCGAGACAGTGTTGCCCGCAGAGATAAGTGTGCCTTTTGCACGTCTCGCGTTGTCCACCGAAGTAACTGAAGGGGAAAGAAGAGCTGATCTCGAGGCGCTGGATGAGAGAAGGGAGGTCGCGGCTGAAAATCAGGAAAAAGTATTGGCAATCTGTGGCCAAGTACTACAACAAAAGTGTGCTCGCAAGAGAATTCAAGGTGGGAGACCTAGTATGGAAATCAGTTCCTGGGGTCATGCAAAACCTGAGCTGTCGAAATTCACACCGAAATGGGAAGGACCCTACGAGGTGATCAAAGCTGCTGAAAGTGGGCACTACAGGCTCGCGAGGTTAGCGACGGATTCCTCACAGGGCCAATCAACGCGAAGTACATCAAGAAATATTACCCATGACATGGGTTAATTTTGGCAAAGCTAATTCATGTGCAACTTTAAGTTATCTTTTGATTCTTGTCTCATTGAATACTTCTCCTCTCTTCTGAATCGACTGAATCATATGTTGAGAATCACCTTCCAAATGGATCTTCTCCAGGCCCAACTCCTGGGCGAAAATTAAACTTTCCCTTGCTGCCATCCCTTCAAGCACCATTGGACTCATTAGATTATCAATATGGATAGCTCTCGCCGCTCGAAAAGACCCATCAGCATTTTGCATGACAATACCCAACCCGCTTGTCGTAGTACCTCTATCTAGCCCACCATCAAAATTAACCTTAACCCACCCCTGCAAAGGTCTCTCCCACCTAGTCTATTCCGGTGCGCGCATTTGCTGAGCATTCTCTCTATTCTCGTTGGGGTTCTTGACCGCCTTTAAGTACTCAGTAGCTTCCAAGATTGCCTCGCTACATGCCGCATCCGGTCTCCAAACTTTGTTGTTGAAAACCGCATCATTCTGGCATCTCCAAATCTTCCACATTATTGCACCAACTGCTGCCCATTCCTCCAAATGTTCTTTAATACCCTTCCGTCTTTCCAGTAAATTAGCCCACCAAGTAAAAATGGAATCACCTGATATGGAGTTCATGTCCAAACCCAACGGGGACATGCGCCACACAAGTTGCGCAAACGAACATTGAGCAAATAAATGCAACACTGACTCCCTATCCTCTCCGCAGAGTGGGCAAAGCACAGCATCCGTAACCTTTCGCCTAGCAAGGACATCATAAATGGGCACTATATCATGAAAGCATTTCCAAATGAAATGTTTGATTTTTTCTTGACAAGGTAGAGCCCACACACTTTTCCACATCTCTCTTCGACTTTCCCTATTGCTTCCTTCCCCAACAATGCCATTTCCCATTTGACCGTTCCTTCTCAAAGCCATTTCCCATTTGACCGTTCCTATTTCCCCCTTGTTCCATCTTATTCAAGCCTTAAAATCCACTTTTATACTACCTTAACTCCACATGTTATCATCCCCCCCACTATCAAACCTCAATCAAAACCTTTGTAATCTGATATTCACACCCCCACAAGCTAGTTTCAGTGTACCCAAACTCACAATCCAAGTTCATCAATCAAGATTTCAAAGTAGTTTGTCTACCATATTGCTCAACAAGGCCCTGATGGGACATCAACCAAGCTCTAGCTAGTCTTCCATACTGGCTTAAAGTTTGGGAAAGGTCTCAAACATCACAGAAAGAGAACTCATTTTTGTGCACCTGATCAGTATTCCAAGCGCCTGGATTGGTATATTCCAGGCACCCATAGATATTCCAGGCGCCTGGACCCTCTTCTTCCAGGCGCCCATCTCTGATCCAGGCGCCTAGAGTTGCCTGATCCGGGTGCCCAGTATGCTTTCCGGGTGTGGCTAATGTGATGATCTTGGTTGATTTCTGGGATTTTCCAGGGCAGTTTTGATGTGATTTAGTATGGATTAAGTGTTCATTTGCATGCATACCCATCTCCATAACATTTTGCAAAAGCATTCACGCACATTTCATTTAACTTTATTGATGCACTCATATGATTTCGCATGTATTCGTGATTAAAGTCGATCCAAACAATGTTTTCCGAAATCCCTTAAACATTTAGTACAGACCTGTGGTCACACCGGGCATGAGGGGTGCTTTAAATTCCTTCCCCTCACGTAACCTAGCTCCCGGACCCGAGAAATCTTATTTTGCGAGACCGGTGAAAGGATTTTCTATACCAAGGGCAAAAGAGTCATTTTTCAATTGGTTTCTCGGGTACGGTCCTCAAACCCGGGTGGCGACTCCTGTCAATCTATCAAATCATTTTCCAAACAGTAATCGTTTTCGTGGACATTTTCGCGAGGTGTTCACACCAAGGCTGTTTTGTATCCAGACTTCACGGTATAAATTCCATTTCCAGTAAAGTACCAAGTCGCTGTATCCTTCCTCTCAAACCTCGAAATCGGAATTTCCATGATTAATTCTGCCTCTTCCGGATTAAAAACTTCCTGAACCAACTCACTTTTCCATTTTCTGCTGCTATCATCAATGAAGTGACTAACTTTAAAAGCTTTCGCAAAATCAGCCACCGTTGGGTCACCCTGCCGCAATCCACGAGAAGGTTAAATATAGCCCGTAACCTTGCCATCTAACAAAAAGGAATAGGAGACAGATTCCATACATTCCTTCAACCACCTGTAGAAACCCCACCTTGGTTGTCTGTAACGCTTAGGCCCTTTGGTTGTGCCGTCACCCGATGATGAACATGTTGGTACAATTTTATCCGCTTCGAGAAGATGGACTTGATGCAAAAATCTCTTACGGTAGTCTATCGTCATTTCCTCGCGCCTGGATTTTTGTTGAGTTCCGGGCTGAGTGTTTTTCAAAATGTTGAGTAATTTTATTCCCCAAAAGTATTTTATTTTTAATCCACAAAAAACCTTGATTTTAGCCCAATTTATCGCTATTTTTGGACTGAAAATTAGCCCAGAACGCGTCAAAACGGACCAGAACGTACCCGAACCCGACCCTAACCAGCCCAGCCCGTACCAGGACCAGAGCCGGTCCGGCTCTAGCCTAGGGCCAGTCTGGCCCTACCAGAAAATTTTCTTTTTTTGGCCAGAACATTCTAGATTTGCTTGCCACCGCCTCTGAACACGAAAAAATCGTATTTTTTGTCGTCCCACATCGCCTAACAAATCCTTTTTTCACTTGGAATAAGCCTATATATACCCCCCCCCCCCCCTTCACCTAAGGTTTCAGAGACGGGGTCACATTCAGAAAAAACCGAAGAAGACTCCAAAAACTCCAAAAATTCCGAAAACACTTGTAAAACCTCTTAGCAGGTATAGTGTAAACCCCTCTCTGGACTGATATCAAATCTTGGTCCAACTTTGGAGTAGTTCGGTTAGTTCTTTTTCTCCTCGATGCCGGAAGGCTGCCGGAGAGAGGTCGAGCATCAAGGCTGTCTTAGCGGAGACGGTCTAGTTCAGTTCGGTTGTTTCCTGAGGGCGACCGACTCAGTCAAGGTATGTTCCCCTTTTTTATTTTCTTTATTGTTTAGTTAGTTTAGTTTAATTAATTTTGCTTTCAAGTTAATTAGTTTTGTTTAGTTTTGTTTAATTAATTAGTCTAATTAGTTTAGATTAATTAATTTATTTTGTTTATTTTGTTTTAGTCTAGTTTTGTTTATGAAATCATGTTAGGATTTATTTATGCTTAGCTCATTCATAATTAAGAGATTTTCAATTAAGTTAAACATCCAGATATTCTTAGCATGAGAAATTACTGTTTTGCCCTCGCATGATTAAAGTAGTTTAATTATTGTTCAGCATGTATACACCTGCACGTAATTAATATGCACGCATGATTTAATTGCCAGCACAATTGTTATTATGTCCGAGTGGAACCCTGCACGTAACATGCATAGTTGTTATGTTGCCGGTTCGGATACTCGAAAAATTCGTATCTTGAGTAGTTACCCTGTTTGCATGCATCCTTACGCTTCTGCCCATGTCGTTATGTTGTCCACATTACGGCATGAATATTGTCAGTTTACAGACGTTATGCTTGTCCCCAGCCTGTCAAATTATCGCTTTACCCCCTGCATCTGCATATTGCATGATTAATTACTTGTCAAGCCCTTATGGTCTTTCCACAAGTAGCAGCACGCATATAGTTTCCATATTTAGAATGTTTCCATATTAGGAGAGTTTCCTAATTCATGTCGAGTCCTGCATGCATATAGTTTTCATATTTAGAAAGTGTCCATTTTAGGAAAGTTCCCTAATTTGATCTTGTTTCCCGTTTAAAGTCCATGTTCTGTTCCTGCATGCATGCGTAATGTTCATTTAATCATGTTTAGTTTATTATTTTGCATCACATGAGCCCTGTTTCAGTTCAAGGCCATATCATGTTCACATTAGGATAGAACCCCTAGAAGTAGGTGCACAATCTGGCATTCGCAACGGCGGATTAATCTTTTGTTTTGCATGTGTTAGTTTCATGCGACGAACCGAGGGTAATTGCTTATCATCGCTTATGGATGTAAGATGATAATAAGCTATTTAGCCTCGAGTCCCCGTTCATAGGATGTTTGTTTCTGTTTCTTGTGTGATGCATCTTTTGGAGGTGGTTTTCAAATGGCTATTTTTTCCTCTTGCAAAAAGACAAATTTTTTTTTTGAAAACGTTTTACTAAAATCCACCTATCCGTTTGCTTGAGTCTCATGCATTTAGGGTAGTAACAAATCGAACCAATGGTGATGAGTAGAGGCCAATATTTGATTGGGCGGAGTGGGTGCCTAACACCTTCCCACTCGGTACCTTAGCCCCCGGACCCGTCTGTGGTTACAAGGATCGAGCCTATCCATATACAGAGTCATTCAAGGTTCTTGGACCTATAACCAAGTGGCGACTCTAGTCTTCGCTGAGTATTTCGTAACCCGAATATTTGGTAGTGCATATGGTCATTAGTCCAGCATAGAGATAGAGCATCGAAGTCGCATCGAGTGCATTTCCGGCAACGGAAGCCAGCCCGGTTCCAACCTCCCGGCGACGGGAGCGGAACGTGGGGTGGGCGAGGGCGCTCACACCACCCCACCCACTTTGGATGAAAACCCATTTTCAGCATAATCTTCTCCAAAAACACCCACTTTACACGGTTGTATGCCTTACTCATATCCAGCTTAATAGCCACACTTTTCACTCTACCATGCCTACGATTCTTTAAATTATGGAAAAGTTCCTGACCCAAACGAATGTTATCCATGATTACCCTCCCAGAAACAAAGGCGCATTGGTTGGGAGAGATCACAGCACGCAGGACTTTGTTTAGACGATTAGCCAATACTTTAGCTATGATTTTATAAGCCACATTGCATAAACTTTTGGGTCTTAGCTGGGTCATGTTAACAGGGCATTTCACCTTTGAAATAACTACAATATGTGTGTGGTTCATACCTCTTAAAAGCTTCCCCAAATGCATGAAACTCCAGATAGCATGAGTAATGTCCGTCCCCACCACATCCCAATACTTCTAAAAAAGTCCCGCTGTCATTCCATCTGGCCCAGGAGACGTAGAAGGTTCCATCTGGAACAAAGCTGATCGTACCTCTTTCCAAACAAACTGGTTTTATGAGCCTTTCATTCATATCTACTGTGACCTTTGGCGCAACTTCCATAAGAACCTCTTCTGTTGACACTGGGGAAGAAGAAGAAAATATATGGCGAATGTATGCTCAAGGTCTTGTTGAGTCTATGGAACTGTTATTCCCTGGGGTGGAGCATAGATTTTGCATAAGGCACATGTATGCCAACTTTCAAAAATTGTTCAAAGGGAAGGAATTCAAGGATCTGATGTGGGGGGCTGCTAGTGCTTTTAAAGTGCATGAATTTGAAGCAAAAATGAGGCAGTTGGAAGCATTTTCACCTGAGGCACATGCATGGTTGTCAAGGGAACCAGCTAAAAATTAGGCAAGGTGTCATTACAGTACAAGGGCTAAGACCAATAGGATGGCCAACAACATTAGTGAGTCCTTCAACAATGCCATTAAGAAGGTGAGAGACAAACCCATCCTAACCATGTTGGAAAGTCTTAGAAGGTACATTATGCAGAGGTATGTGGAGAGGACTAAATTTGCAGCCACTTTCAAGAACAAAATATGCCTTCACATAGTCAAGAAGTTGGAGAAAGTGAAAAACGCAGTAAGAGACTATTCTGTCATTTGTTGTGCTCCCTAGAAATTTGAGGCTACCAGACCCTGCAGTTCTTTCACAGTTGACTTAGGGATGATGTCTTGCACATGTAGGAAGTGGGATGTCTCTGGATACCATGCGTTCATGCTTGTGCATCAATGATCAAAGATAGGGTCAACCCTGAGGACTTTGTGCACCCATACTACCACACTGAAACATTCAAGAAGTCCTACAACTATCTCATTAACCCAATCCCAGATAAATCCACATGGCCCCGCACAAAGTATGAAAACATTTTGCCTCCAGAAATTAAAAGAAAAGCTAGTAGACCCAAGAAAGCAAGAAGGTAAGGTGAAGATGCGAGGAACAATCTAAGTCAGAGTGAAAGAAGGAAAAGAGGAAGGGAGGAAGAGTCAGATAATGTGACCATACAAGGAGAGTGAGGAGGTCAAATACTGTGATTAAGTGTAGAAGATGCAACCAAGCTGGACATAATGTTAGGACATGCAAATCTACAGCTCCTGATGGTTTGGAGGGTACCTCATCACAGGTACCACATCTTACTATAACTTGTGATTTAATGTATGCACAAACAAAGAAATTATATTTAATATACTATTTTCTTTATGTTGCAGCCTAGTAGTGTTGCATGGGGACATGAAAGTGGTACAAGAAGAGGTGTTGGAATACACTTTCAATTAGTTTTTAATTGAACTATAAAACAACCTATTGATCTAGGAATTACAAGTGTTGGAAGAGGAAAAACAACAGTTGGAAAGGGAAAAGGAATTGGTGGAAGGGGTAATGGTAGTGCCAACTCACAGGTGACACTCTATGTTTATTCATATTTGATGCAAGTTAGCAGTTTAATTCATTTTTGTACATGTAATTTAATATGAGTTTTTTTTTTTTGGTAATGTAGCCTACTGGTGATGGAAATGGAGGTGCTACAAGAGTAATAACAAGAGGTTGGAAGGAAGTGCCATCAGGGGTTGGAAGGGGAAGGGGTAGGGGTAGAGGAAGGGGAGTGGGATTGCCAGCCTATGGAAGGGGAAGGGGAAGGGGAAGGGGTTTGTCATGTGCTACACAAACAGTTGGAGGCACTTCTGGAATAGGAGGTGGAGGCAATGGTGTTGACATTGGTAGTTCAAAGTTGACATGGCATGGCAGGACTGTAGGGTTGAGGAGTGCTTGTGTTGGTGGATCACAACAAGGTTTGAAGACTGCTACAATGGGTAGATCACAGCAAGGATTGAAGACTGCTACAGTTGGTGGATCACAACAAGGATTGAAGACTGCTCCAGTTGGTGGATCAAAACCTGGCAGATCATAACAAGGGTGGAAGATTGCAAAGATTGGAGATGGTGTTTTTTCCTCCAAAGTCAGCACTAGATCCACTAAGGGGTCAACCCAGTAGATATATATAAGTACTTTTAAGACTTGAAACTTTATTAATATGACAATTTTGTGGCCTTGGGATGCTGAAGTGACAAACACAGATTGCACAATGTATGCATATGTTGGCTGACTACTTTGATAGGTAGTTTTTGAAGCCCTTGGGAAAGGAAGTAACAGTAGGTTGTTTCTTTTTTTGGTCCTATTGTTGTCCACCTAAGTGGTTTTTTGTGTATGGATAGTTGAAACTGGTTGTGGCTTTTTACATGGGTAGTTATATATGTATTGTCATTGCCCAGGTTGATAATCTTTTGTGCCTGTAGTTATATATATATATATATTGTCATTGCCCAGGTTGATAGTTGAAACTGGCTATGGCTCTGTTATACCAATTATTGCCCAGGTTGTAATTGTGGCACATTTTAGTGCATGCCACATGATTTGTAGGTTTTATGAACAGTCCCACAATGCTTTTCATGATTGGCAAGTTTGCAGGTTTCATGATTTTCAGGTTTCAAGATTGTGCAATCTGTGTTTGTGGGATTGTTGTTTCATGATTGTGGGACTGTTTGCAACCCGATAGACATGATTGTTGTTTCAATATCAGGTTTCATGATTGTGGGACTGTTATTGTGTATCATTTGCAGGTTTCATGATTTTCATTTGAAGTTTGGTACCCAAATGCTTTTCATTTGAACTGGATATTGCAACGTTGTCCTATTCCAGTTTGGGTCATGTTTGTGTCTGTCTGTCAGCACAATGCAGTGTGTGTGTGTGTGTGTGTTTGCCCATGCTTAGGTGTCATGTTGCTATTGCTGTCATTGGCCTTATTCTTGAAGGCCCAGGCATTGGCATTTTGTTTGCCCATGCTTGGGTGTTATGTTGCTACTGCTGTCATTTTGATGCTATTACAAGTATTGTTGCTGTTATTTGCTTATAACAATTGTTCTGTGTGTGCCCTTCTTCTAAAATAGCTCTGTTATAGAATTGAATGCCACATGGTTGTGAATGCCCAGGTTGCAATTTCTGAGTTCACACTAAGTCCCATGACCAAATATCACTAGATTTTTATAGCCCATGGCTTTCTTTCTGTTTTTGTGCAAATTTTATAGTGACAGATTGTGGAATGGCATCTGTGTATTTAACATTTGGTAAACTTAGGGCATGCCCAGGTTGGATTTGTGTAACTAAACTGCCCAGGTTGTGGAAGGCCAAGTCTAATTTCTCATTCCCTTACTGCTACTGTTATTTACAAATGAACAATTTTGTTGTGCCATTTCTAACCATAGAGGAAACAACCCTTGAATGATCCATTTTTTCCCAATTAGTGGTCCATTTTGCCAAAAAAAATTTACATACAAGTTATGATATAGCTTACCTACAGGTTATTATGCCAAGCCATTTCAACAACCAATTAACAAAATCACAAGTCATTAACTTCATTTCCCATAGCCATAATATTATATTCATTACAAAACATCATCTTGTCCTTTTAAACACAAACAAACAACATAGACTTGCCTTAAAACCACCTAAAACCAAAGTCAACTTCATCTTGTTAATGTCAACATTTTTTTTCGTCCAAAACATAAACATTCCTTCCATTTCCTCTCCTAAGGTAAAGCCGACATTTTTTTCTTCCAAATTCTTTCACCACAAAAAGCAGACAACCACTATGGCAACCATAGCCAACACCATTATTTTTCTTCCTTAAATCCGCCATCTTTGCTTCCACCTCTTCCATCTTAACTGCATACCAAGCCTCCCTCTTGTGCCACTCTTCCATTTTTAGTTTGAACCCATCTTCCATTTCCTTCATCTCATTCTTCATCGACGACACCTTAACTTCAAACCACTCCTCACTCCTCTTACACTCCTCCATCTTCTTGCCCAGGTCTACCAACTTGTTCTGCAAATCCATGTTCTTCTTGACAATCCACCGGCCAAACTCCTTCCCCCTTGCACATGTTTCAGGATCAACCGATTCGAAAAACTTACACTTTTCGTCTGGTCCCTAACATGCAAACAATAGATTGATTAGTTTAGGGGGTGTCTGGGTAAAAGGTATATAGTTGAACATAGAAATTGAAATTAGAAATTATATGTGTTAAATAGATTCAACTACAAGTGAAACCAAATACAAATGAAATCAAATGGGTTTATTTAGATACAAGTGAAATTACCTTGTGGTAGTTCACACAGCCTAGAAATCTTCTCCCCATGTTGTCATCTGTTAGGGTTGTTCTTAGTGGAGGCCTAACTCCACAGAAATAGTCCACTTTTAATTGATTTGGTGTATTCTGACTTGAACAAGACATTGGGGATGGTTTGAAGAGGAGATGGAATGAAGAGAGGAGGAGTGGAGATGGGGGGGAGGGGGTGTTCTTACCAGACGAGAGAGAGAGTTGACTTGAATAAGACATTGGGGGGATGGTTTGAAGAGGAGATGGATTGAAGAGAGGAGGAGAGGAGATGGGGGGAGGGGGTGTTCTTACCAGACGAGAGAGAGAGAGAGAGAGAGAGAGAGAGAGAGAGAGAGAGAGAGAGAGAGAGGAGAGAGAGAGAGAGAGGGCCGGTGTTTTTCTAAGGTTTATATTTGGGAGGGAAAAGGGCTATAATGTTAGGGAATTGGAGGGAAGGAGATATACTCGTAAGATATGTATAAATGGATATGATACACTTATAAGGGCAAGTTTGGAAGAAAAATATGTATTTCGTCAAAAAAATTAACGGAACTGGATGGAATCCTAACAGAAGGGGTGTCGGGGATAACGTTAAATTGTTGAGGGGGTGTAGTCGTAGGTTAATTTAGTTTAGGGGGTGTCTGGGTAAAAGAGGTATAGTATAGGAGGTGTCTAGGTGATTTACCTTAAAATCTCCTAGGAGTTAAGAGCTAATTGCTTGTTTAGAGGCAAGATTACTGGAAATGTACAAGGGAAGAGTTTGCTTGTAACTTTTATCTCCTATGGGAAATTATGTATGATAAAAATTTACTTTGAATTTTTTTTAGGTTTTCACCTTTATTGAAACCTAAGATGGGGAAGGTGTAGACATTGGGTCGAGCTCCTGTCCAGTTTAATCTAGTTTGGTCCACCCTTCCCTCTCTTGTCTCCCTCTCCTATTTTGCTCCTCCAATGAAGAAATCACTCAAAATTTTCCTAATCCGAAGTAGAATGGAAAACTTAAAATTACCCATTTTTTTCCTTAAAAAATGTTTCAGTCATGTACCAATCGTTGTTCAATTAAATTAATTTTTACTTGGATGGCATACTCAGCAAGCCCTAATAAATTAACGATTCTGATCATTGATGTTGGTGCGGATGAGGCCTAGAAAAGTCCAAAAATAGACCAAATTGGACCCCTATAAAATAAGATAGGAGCCCTGTCCGTAGTCATCAACCTATTTTTTAATTACTTCGCTCGGACCCTCCTCTTCTAAAATATTGTATGTTTCATTCCTTTTTTGTCGATTTCATTATCCCTTTCTTAAATTCCAAGCCCTAATAAGGATATCTATGCTAATTAACTTTTTGTTATTAAAAAAACCAACAAATAAGGGTATCTTTACTATTCAAGTGCTTGTATCTTAAAAAAATAATAACAGGTAAGAGTATCTCTTCTAGATAATTCTTTGTATATTAAAAAAAGTCAATAGATACCCTTATTTATGCAAATACTTATGTTAAATTATTACTCCTAGAATCTATTTTTTCAAGCACACATAAATTAAACTTTGAGAAATAATACTAGACTACCACAGACTACCATATATGTATGCTTTGCTGGAATGATACAAAGAATAATGTGCATATATTTGGTAGTCTGTTGCTATTATTAGCATTAAACAGAGGCTAGATTGCAATAGATTGCCATAAATATTTGTTTTGCTGGCAAGATACAGAGTACAAATGTACACATATTTGGTAATCTATTGCTGTTATTGACATGAAACAAAGGCCAAATTGCAACAGATTACCATATATGTCTGGTTTTTTAAAGGGTTTAGGCACTTTTAGGTTCTTTTCATAGAGTGATCTTGTGTAAAAAAATACAAATGGTAATGGTATCTATGTTAATCGATTCTCTACATATTCCCTAAAAAATTAATTAATAAGGGTATTTATGCTAATCAGTTCTTTATATATTCCCTTAAAAAATCAACAGATAAGGGTATCTGTACGATTAATTCTTTGTATAATAGAAAAAATCAACAGATCATGGTATATGTGCTAATTGAGAAAAAAATACGAACAAGACATTTACTGTTAATAGATTAAGTTATCTGCGCACCAGATCCATAAAAACAAAAAAATCATTTTTTGTGTTAGCCAAACATGGCCCTTCCCGGAGGGTCAACAGATCAGTACAGTCAGATATGAAAAACAAAAACAAAAAGTTCATTTTTTGTGTTGGCCAAACAAGGCCCTTGCCGGAGGGTATTTTTGTCACCTATTGCTCAAATGTCCTATTGGCATTATGGGAAAAGTTGATGTCCTAATTATATGAATAGCCCATATACTATGTCCTTATTGCTCCCCAGGAAAACTCATTGGGTCTGCCAAATAAAATTCCTTAGTTTGCAGCTTTTGACAAAAAGAAGAATATGAAAACCAGCCACACTTTACGATCAAAGCACAATCTAAATCAAGAACCTAACCAATGTCTTTAACATACTAATCGTATCCCTGTGTCCAACGGGTACCGAGTATATTAAGGTGCCCAAGCCAAAGGATAAGATGATGGTGACTAAGCCATAAACATCTCCTCTCCAAGGATGCATGCTCTCTCTTAGCAAGTGAACCTCAGCAATGAAAGTGGAAACAGTGCTCAGACAACCCAACAACCCAAACTGTATTCCTGTGTGTAACAGGCGTTTTTATTAACCTGAAATTAAGCAAATCAAAGAATTTATAACATTCCAAAATTACATTTAGTCACGCACGTAACAAAATATGTATTTGCCATAGTGCAAAAACACAAAGGAAAGAGAGGGAAATAACAAAAAAGGAAGAAGTCCTTAGAGAATATCAATAGGAAATTAGTCTCACTTAATTTCACTTCCTTTCTCATTCCTTCACTTACTCTAAACAAAAGCAAAGATGTATAGAAACGGGATATTATCTCGACCCTACTCAAATGCAGAAGATAAGAAGAAGGTTATCTTACCACTTTCATTAATGTTGCAAGTGCCGCCATGACACAAGTGGCCGAAACATTGGCAATCAGAGTACCAAAAGGAACCCAATTCAACAAACCGGATTGTCCTAAGCCATGTCCATTTAGTCGACAAGCTAAGAAATACCTGAGCCACACACCGAAAGGCCCAACAATGCAAGCTAACCAAAGTTGGGCTCCACTACCACCGCTGTCAAATTCTCTCGTCTCCAAAGCTCCACTGACACCCCATAACAAGCCTAGCATCACTAGAAGCACAAACGTAAATGCAAAGTGGCACTTGAAATTATTCACCTTAGAATTGTTTTGAGAGCTTGAAAGCTCACTCAAAGGGAGTACATTTGAAGTTCCCATAAATCTTTTGAAGCTTTGAGCTGTCCTAATCCCATAGACGATGGAATAATCAGCAAGAATGAAGCCTGCAAACCAAAATTAGAATTGATCATCTATTCATCTATAATAGGTCAAATGAGCCACATCAGTATTTCGACTTGAAATGAAAGGAGGGCAAATGGCTGCATCAGTCTACTTGAGGATTCAATAGAGATATTACAATATCAGACATACTTATTTGGACATGAGCATCTGAACAATGGAGTAATTTTGTGTAATTATTCCGGTAGCACACATATGTAGAAGCATCATGACCGCTTTGCCTGTATTTTGTATAGCTAAAACTCATATTGCTCTAGTTATTTTGAAAAAAAAAAACATAGAATAGCTATGGATCAATAGGTTTGTTGTTTCGGGCAATAAGTTTACAATAATTCGGACCGTGCCCTCTAGAACGTAATTTGCTAGGTGTTAGCAATTTGAGTCCGGGTTTGTTAACAAAAGTGCGAATTTGAGCATTTACTAGCAGTGGGTTCAGAATCTAGCTGACCCCAATTGATTGGGACATAAGGCTTGGTTTGGTTTTGGGATCAGAATCTAAGGCACCATAAGACACGACGGCCCATTAAAAGAAGCAATCTCCATAATTTTGAGTAATCAAGAGTGGAAGATTCTTTCGTTTCTTTTGAACTCAAGAGTGGAAGATTCTTTCGTTGTTGTGACAAAGTCAGTGGAGGAGGTGGCAGATTCTATAGAGAATGTGGCAGATCCAGTAGAGGTTTTGGAGGATAATGTTGACAACACAACCTTAGATCTTGCTTCTACCGATCCTCTTATTAATTATGTGGAACTCAAACGTCATAAGAAGAAAAACTGCACCCAAACAAGGAGTTTGGAGGAAACTATCCCCTTATGGAGATATAATCCTTTGAAAGCATCTCTTTTTTCGAGGATATATAGCTTGGACAACATAGAGAACAATTCAAGAAGGTTAAAGCTGGGATCGAAGAAAGTTTTTAGAAATGATCAATCTCTCTTTAGCTCGTCTATTAATGCTTCTCTTTCTTTGGGGGACAGTCGTCACTCCGATTTTGGGCCCATGCATTTGTCTCAAGAGGAAGTTAGTAGCTTCAAGAAAAGGTTGGAGGAAGATATTATAGCCACAATAACCACTGGGAATATTCTCGATGTTAACCTTCTTCCGAGGGATGAAGCAATCTTAAAGGAAATGATTGAAGCTGATCTCAAAAGAACTCTTTCAAATGGCTGACTATTGGAAGGTTTTTCTGTTGTTTCTCCGATGAGGATTTGGAGCCTTTTGGTTTTTTGGTGGAGGCGGCATGGGTTTGTTTCAGGCTCGTTTTGTTTGTTTGCATTTTTGCGGCTTAGGGTTGTGCTTTAGGTGCCATAGGGCAGTGTAGGGTGTAGCTTTTCAAGGGTTTGTGGTGGCTATTTTGGGTTTGGCGCCTTTTGGTGCTTTTGGTGTTTTCTTCTCTCCCCTTCTTTTTTCGTTGGTTCAACCTTGGTTGGATGTCTCTCTTTTCTCGATGTACCCTTATCGAGTTTCTTTTATAAAATTTCTTTTTCCGATAAGAAAAAAAAAAAATTTGAGCAATCATTTTCCTTGTTAGGTCCCAGACTGAAATAGCATATATGAATCCATACATTTTATTTGTAGTACGAGTGTGTGTCTGTGTGTGTGTGTGTGAGAGAGAGAGAGAGAGAGAGAGTCAAGAACATATGTAAATTGCATGTATGTTCTTTTTTCTTTACCAACAAAAAAAGAACATCTTTCAAGAGATGATGCACGAGAGCAACCGAAAGGACCCAAACCCTAATTTTTCTTGAGAGAGAAAAAAAAAGATGTAATCTAGTGACAGCCAAAAGCAATCAAGATAGGACTTTGTAGTTGCATCTGATCATTGTACTTGCAAGACAGATTACTATTCTCTCCGTCCCAAAAAATAGAATGCTACAAAAAAAGGTGCAATTTTCCGATAAAAAATAAAATACTTCCGAATATAACTTTTCATATTCCTTCGCTCCAATTTTATATATCAATTAATTCTTTAAACAGATGCGAAGGGAAATGAAAATTTATGCCCCAAAGTGCTTTATTGTTTAGTCCGAAAAAACACATCTAGTGGATTATTATTTTGGGATGGAGGAAGCATTATTTTTCCTTTATTTCTTATATTTGTTCAAAGATATGAAGCACCAATTTTCAAACGTGCCTAAGTGATTGCCTAAGACACACCAGGGGCATGCGTGGATAGATAAAGGACACGATAAGGGATTATCTATCCTAAAATGAAGCAACAGACACGTTGGAGACACGCTTGTTCGTTTGAGACACGTATGGGGACACAGCATTGTGCCACTTAACAAAACAACAACTTATTTCGAGGGTCCAAAAACCAAATAAAAAAAAAAATAAAGCCTTCTTGCTTGTTCCTCATGGTTTGTTCTTCAATGGAACATCTATTTATTATGCAGAAACAATGTTAATGTTAAATCATCCAACTCAAAACCAAATGGCTATGAGCAGAGAGGTCGCCCAAGCTCATATTCTGGCTTTGCAGGTTACAATTAACCAATGTGGGACAAACTCTAACGCTCCCCTGCATGTGTTACCCATGACCCGCATGTGGAGAGGAAAATAATAGATCCTCAACATTGGGATACTAAAGAAACATAGTGCACTTATGGCACAAACAACGGGGAAATAACCAAGAGAGCCTTGTCCAAAATCCTCCGAAATCCTAGATCTGATACTATGTTAAAGCATTCAACTCAAAACCAATTGGCAATGAGTGGAGCGGCCATCCAGAGTATATACTCCCCCCGTCCCAATTTAAATGCTCCCTACGGATATGCGTGTTTTTTTAAAACTGTTATAGTTTTCATTCTATAATGTATTTTATATGCAATATGGATCTTATTTGATAGATCTCAATTAGTTCTATTAGACAAATTTTTTAAAAACTTTGAAAACCTTACCAATAAAAAGATATAGACGTTTGAAAATGGCACGGATATACGTAGAGAACATTTAAAATTGGGACGAAGGGAGTACTAGTTTTCGAGATGATAATTAACTGATGTGCGACAAATTCCAATATTCCCCCTCACTCGCGACCCCTGATTCACACGGGGAGAGGTCAACAAAGGATCCGGAACATACGGATCACAATGGAACAAAGCGCAACTATGGCACAAACAAAGGGGAAAAGCCTCTCAAAACCTTACTCTGATACCATGTTAAAGCATCCAACTCAAAACCAATTGGCTATGAGTAGAAAGGCCGCCCAGGCTCATATACTAGCTTTGGAGATTAAAATAACCAATATGGGACAAACTCTACGAGTTTACTTTGAATTATTTTAATTACCCAAAAAAAACTTTGAATTTTTTTTGCTAAGTTGGTATTGGTTTCCATTAATATTGGGTGTTGTGGATACACTATTCGTATTACTGGCATATGAACACAATTTAATAACAACACAACCTTATTTCAAGGGTCAAAGAACTTTAAAAAAAAGAAGAAAGCCTTGTTACTTGTTCTTAATGGTTTGTTATACTTATTCGATGGAGCATCTATTAATTATGCATAAAGAATGTTAGTTTTCAATTTTTTTGCTAAGTTGGCATTGGTTAATTTGGTTTCCATTAATTTTGGGCGTTCACGGATACGCTATTCATATGACTAGCAATTAAAAACAAAATTCATATATTCATTAAACTTTTGCCTGTTTCCCGTGTACGTAACCCCATTTATTTTGAATTTCTGTATACAAGTGTGTATTCGTGTCTGTGTCCATTCCCGAATTTCTTAGGCTCAAATCAGTTTGGATGAAATGAAATGGGAATTGCAAAGAGATTACCAGACCACAGATGTGAATGGACAAGGTTTTCTAGCACACGTCAAGGAAGAAGAGAGAATGCCCGACTCTGTCTGTCAGAGAAAACGAGGATTCAGTTTGTCAAGATTTGGAGATGGTACCATTTTAAATTCACCGCTGAAGCTGAATAGAAACATCAGCAAATCCGGACAGCAGCGCTTTCCGGTAACAAAAGGTTTATATAGAATTATCCTATCCAGTAAGACTGCAAAGGGGACCACCGCGATGGGGATCAAATTCACCTCTATTTCTTTTCAAGAGGGCAGGTTACATGTTAGATTTTGAAGAGCCTGTGGTCTCAGTATCATCCTCTTCTCAATCCCTTTTCCTTTTGCTAAGCATCAAGTCTCAATCCCTCCTTCCGTTGTAAACTCTTACTTTTATTGTATTATTGTTCAGTAACTAAAATATACCCACTTTTTCTTCATTGTAATTGTATAATTTGTAACTTTTTATATTTCGATCGGTTGTCTTGCTAATACCATTGATTTTTTCTCAATTTCCAAGTAACGAATTGTCTTCCAAGTCAACCTCTCCAAGCACCAAACCAAGGCGGCCACAAAATGGGGACCATGTGCAACGCACATGGCAAAATCACTAGTTAGTATAAATAAGTAAAAGCATATTCCATTACCTAAGGGAAACCCAAACACAACAACCACCCATTTGCCTTGAGCACTGAGGTCTAGCATTTTCTGATTCCAACCACTGTAAGTTGTGAGGCTTCCCAAGTAACCAGTTGTCAGTCCAACAGCTAGAGAGTCTGAAACTCTGGATATATCATCTTTGAAAACAATGCCCAACCACCCCATCAAGAACGAGCCAACCTTCAAACAAGTCAAAATTTGATTAGAATAATAACCAAATTAAAGTACGTGAAAAGACTAAAGACTATAACGACAAAAGTGAAAAGTGATAGCAAATTCAGTGTAATGCCTTAAATAGAGATGACAAAGCAAACACACACATACATACCCACAGATGTTACAACCAGAAACTCCAACAATACCTGCTGAAGTGCATTTCCAGCTATCCCCATTCTGTATCATAAATTTCTCGCAAGTCTAGTTCTTAAAGACGTCCAAAAAATTATGATATTGAAACTAAGTATTGAGCTCCAATGCTCAAACTGGATCATGTAGCTTGAACCTCCCATTAAATTAACACACTAAAAGTATAGATGGAGTGGCCAAAGCTCAAGAACAAAGTCAAATATCCATATGAATTAAACAAAAAATGGTCAATAAATGGAATAACCTTTACTGCAACTGCTAAACTGAGAGCACAGATCACAGGAAACAGCGTACACTAAGCATTAAATAAAAATCTTTGCAAATACATTCCTTTACTAATCTGGTTGGAGGCCACAACATGTGCCTCACACATAAGTAAATTGTGTGTGTGTGTGTGTGTGTGTGTGTGTGTGTGTGAGAGAGAGAGAGAGAGAGAGAGAGAGAGAGAGACCATATTAGAAGGAAGATCAAGGTACAGAACGCTTTGGTCACTTGTGAGACCAAT
Source organism: Vaccinium vitis-idaea (assembly GCA_963854785.1). Lineage (NCBI taxonomy): Eukaryota > Viridiplantae > Streptophyta > Magnoliopsida > Ericales > Ericaceae > Vaccinium > Vaccinium vitis-idaea. Next base: position 21,775,931 of record OY978217.1, on the reverse strand, counting down.
TACTCCAGGGCCAAACAGTTTTTGCAGTAAATACCTTGTCAAAACCTGCAAAAGATACCAAACCAGGTCACAGTATTCCACAGACGTAGAACTACTTAAAGAATTTCCATCACTTGCTGGAAAGGTAAGTAGTACGAAAATAAATGCATGAAATTTCCCCTTGAAGCTACCAATGTCTCTTACCACAAGGGGGGACACCCTTGTTATAACATGCCAGGGGCTAATGACAGAAGCTAGAAAAAAGCACCAATTTTCTCCCTTCCCTCCCTACGTGGGTCAACCAATCCGACACCTTCTCCACCCTACCTACCCCATAGCTCAGTTTTTTTCACCTACTATTAAGTAATGCATTGGCCACGTTAAATGTAACCAATCATAATGACTGGAATCACCTGCATATTCAAGCGCAAATAAGCAAATGAAAAAATAAATTGGTCGTGTTTTGAAGATGCAACTAGCAAAAACGCATAGTGAAGAGAGTCAAAAGGCCATTCATTGCCCACTG